>VOQZ01001598.1:15000-43517 GCA_008079305.1 Phytophthora palmivora | reverse complement strand
GGTTTCTGGGTAGTGCCAATGACGGACCGAGCCCGATCGATCTCGGCATTTATTACTCCATTTGGATTGTTTGAGTGGAATCGAATGCCGTTCGGACTTAAAAACGCTCCCCAGATCTACCAGAGACTCCTAGACAATGCACTATATGGATTCGTGAAAGTGACCCAAGATCAAGATCGATCTGACCGAAAGGACGTATTCGAGACAGGAGAACCTGATCTAGAGAGAAGTGAGTCAGTGTTGGGACGTCGATCTTACATCGACGATATACTGGTAACCGGAAGATCGTGGGACGCGTTATGCGAAAAGGTGGGTGGAAAGGCTGTTAGACACCTGCGACGAGTGGAATTGTCCATCAGTGTCGCCAAAAGCTTCTGGGGTCAACGAAAGGTGGACTATTTAGGACATCGTGTATCAGCTGAAGGTTTGGAGACACATCCAAGGATTTGTCAGCTTTACAAGAATTACCGTTCCCACCAACCTAAGATCGATGCAATCATTCTTGGGGAGTCTCAACTACTACAGCCGGTTATTGAAGATTTCGCGATCTACGCATCAGTTTCTGTACGAGCTACGTGAAGCGGATTTCTACGAGATCGCTCGGAAGATAAAATCGACTGGGGACGACGAGGGTGTCGTGGCAGAAGAGGATGGTAGTTGGATCGAAGCCAAGGCAGCGTTCGCTACACTAAAGAACAAGATCGTGAATGCTCCGATCTTACAACACTTGATATGGATCGACAACGGTGGTGGTAGTATACGCCAGCAAGTGGGCGATCTCAGCTGCCTTGATGCAAGAACACGACGGGGTGTACAAGCCAGTAACTTTCACTAGTCGCACGCTCAAGCCGAATGAGATCAACTACGGTATGGTCGACAAGGAAGTGTTGGCTCTACTCAGGATACTAGACATCTGCTATACTCAACTTTGACAAGATCGATTAAGTATTGACGCGCCACTCCACATTGGCATGGCTACTTCACTCATCTGGATTGCAAGGACGGTTAGGACGATGGGCTGCACTTCTATCAAGCTGGACCCTTGAGATCGTCAAATGTACCAGAGGAGAGGACGAGATCTTAGGCGTGATCGCGGCAAGTATTACGCCCCGCAAAGAAGTGGACTCGATCTTGATTTCGATCGCTCCCAGGAAACAACCGCGACAAGTGATCTCGATGCCACCTCCAACAGTGGAGCCAGACGAGAGATTACTAGTTGTTAGTTTTGATGGATCAGCACGTGTGAAACGAAGTGGAGGAGCATACAGTGGAATAGTGTGGAGCCTACCAGAATGGACAGTGATCTCAGCAGCTTCAAAGTATCAGCTCGATCTTACGGTAAACGAGGCTGAGTACCATGGTCTGCTTCTGTGCCTCGATCTCCTGTCAGATATGGACAGGGGACGCCTGATTATCTGTGGAGATTCTAACTTGGTGATCAGACAAATGAAGGGTGAGATCGAGTGCAAAGCCCCGGGGTTAACGTTGTTACGGCAGCAGGCATTGGAACGTCTCCGATCTTGGCCCAGCATGAGTTCCTTCATATGAAGCGAGATTGGAACAAAGCGCAGATAGTCTGGCGAGTGCTGCATTACGTCGCGAAAGTGGAGTGGTGATTGTCACGGAAGAGGAACGCCAAGATCTTATGACTCTCAATAGATTGGATGAGTTGCTAATAGCTAAGGACGATGCAGCTACAGTCAAGATCACTGCTGTCACAAGATCGCGTAAGAAATGTCAACCTCAGGTGTTACAAGAAGAAATTGTGCAAAGAATGAGGATGGAGCGTATTAGCCGAGCGCAAAATGAGGAAAAATGGATCGTCGATCTTAAGGCCTACCTGCGAGGGGACGTACAAGATCTTACTTCGACTGAAGCGAAAAGCTGTTCTAAGATCGCAGATCGCTATGAGACGGATGAGTCAGGATTATTGTTCTATTTTCCGCCGACCAAGCGGTCCGACGAAGATCGCGATCTTATGGCTAAGCTTGTGGTGCCCGAAACATTGCAAAGCGATCTTATGCACCACTACCACACAAGTTTGGAAGGTGGTCACCAAGGTATTGGACGGACATACCACAAGATCAGAGCTCACTTCCACTGGCGCGGACTATATCAGAGTGTGCAACGCTACGTGGGTCAGTGCATAGATTGCGAGACAGGAAAAGGACGACCTACGATCCACGGGGAATCGCCCGGCAACTTACAAGCTACGTACCCATTCCAGATTATCGGCATGGATCACATACCGTCGTTACCAAGATCGTACAAAGGAAACACCGAGTTGCTGATCTGGATCGATCTATTCACTGGATATGTGATCGCAAGAGCTAGCGCATCAAGGACAGCTCAGACTGTTGCTGAGAACTACGAGGAATGTGTTTTCCGCCGATTTGGTGCAAGCGAGGCTATCCGACATGACCGAGAACCCGGTTTTATGTCTGACTTCTTCAGATCGTTCAACAAAATCGTGGGACAGAGACAGCGAGCAACAATGGCATACCGCCCGCAAGCAAACGGTACGACCGAACGGATGGTGGGAACATTGACACGTGCAGTCAAGATGTATGTGGAGGATGTCGACCAGCGAGATTGGGATGAATACGCCGAGCGCCTCTCCTTCGCACTCAATACTGCCCAAGATCGCGTCCGAGGAGATACCCCATTTTATCTGTTACATGGCTGGGATCCTCGATCTACGTTGGAAGCAATGATACCATTAGGATCAACGAGAAGACGAGATCGTGAACCCCGCCGGTGGCGATACCGTATCCAGAAGCAATATCAGCAAGCACGTGAGCAGGTTAACGAGAAACTACGAGATGCGATCCAAGAAAGGGCAGATCGACACAATGAAACGGTCCGACCACATGAGATCGAAGTTGGAACTCAAGTGTGGCTGTATTTAGATCGAGTCAAGGAAGGATATGCGCGTAAGCTGGCACACATGTGGCACGGTCCTTCCGTGTATTGGAACTAGTGGATGAACACGCAGTACGTCTTGAGATCGCCGGTACAGAATATCGACTCTTCCCAGTGGTGCATGTCTCTAAGATCAAGCCTGTACGACAATTTCCGGACCGTCCCCAGGTGCGGTTGACAATACAAGATCAAGATCGATATGATTTTGATGAAGCGTTGCTGCCTGAGGACAGCTGGATACGAGATCTAGACAATGACGAATACGAAGTCGAAAAGATCGTAGACATGCGATCTGGGAAGCGTACGCGATATGGACGTACGTTACGTGAATTCTTGGTACACTGGAAAGGATACGATGAACCGACATGGGTAGATGAAGCCGATCTTAATTGTGGAGCTCTACTATATGACTATCTGCGAGATCGAACGAATCGAAACCGATTCGAGGTCATGCAATCACATGAGGAGCTATGAGGAGGCGAGATCGTGAAGTGAGTTGGTCACCTCACGAAGAAACAGGTAGAGGATCTATCGGACGGCGATAGATCAGGTGGACGGTGGTGAATATGATACATATGGACCGACTAGATGACCATGAGTCACTAAGATCGAAGGCGTTAATATCTTAAGAACGACGCATAAAAGGAAGAAATCGCGAAGAAGAAATGGATTAATTAAGAAGTTAAAGCACTGCTATGTTAGAGGCTGGCTGAGAGGAAGGTGGCACGTTGACGAACTTGTCCTGAAGACGGGGATACGCGTCGCTGGATGATCCGCAGAAGATTGGCGGTATTGCAGACGCCAGGGTTCCGCAAGATCAACCGCGGACAACGCATCCTCCAGCGACGCAGCAGACACATCCGGATACCAGATCTTGGGGTGACGTGGCTTGGGAAATGCAGGAAGAAAGGATCCAGCAAGATATCCAGATCGCAATACTGTTGACGCAGAGCCGGGATGAGATGTCGAAACAAGAACTGCTTCCAGGCAGCTCCAGCCCGAGATCGACGCTGACGACGACCTTCATGGTAGGCTGATAAGGCTGCGTCCGCAACGCACATGTCGTCTGAGATCGGCAGGAAGTGACTGGACTCCCAGAGCGCCTGGAGATGCTTCTCCTCATATTCCAAGTACTTCTCACAAAAACCAGGAGGCATGAAATCGACCATGAAAGAGAGGGTCCCTCGGTGGATTCCAGAGATGCCCATGGTGGAGGATTGAGAGACATGAGAGCATCCACAGCAGGGCCCGTGACAAAATCTTCGATCTCGACCCGAGAAGGTGTCGCTGAAGGAATCACGTCAGGAAATAGCCATTCGGAAACGCCGAGCAAAAGGTGGCTCAACACCTTGGTGTTCAAGGTGGAGATGCTCAGGTGGCTCACGCGGTCGACATCCCAAGGGAAGACGTCGCTGAGCGAAATAGACGCCTGGTGATCAGGCTGGGAATCCACTCTGATCTTGGAACCTTGGGTGTGGCGGAGTCAAGGTGGTGGCCTCGGAGGACTGTCGATATCCAGGAGTGATTTACCCGCACTGGATTCAAGATCACTGTCATCAGGGGCGGAATTGGGACTACCCATAGGAGGATCGACCTCCGGAGACTGCTCGGATGGGTCGTCGGAAGGAATATTGTCACTTCCCTCGCCACCCAAGTCGATAGGATGGCCGGCAGTCCCCGAAGTACCCTGAGCTGCTCCGGATGGCTTGGATCGACGAAGATCCGAACGAGATTTAGCCAAAGCGGCTAACATCTCAGGATCGTCCGCGTCATCGTCCTCAGGAGAACCGCTTTCCTGCTCGGGAGAGTCGTCTTCTTGCTCGATCTCGGACCCTGAGGAAGATCAGGAGAGCCGCCGTCCTGCTCAGGAGACCCATCTTCTTGCTCGATCTCGGACTCTTGAGGGAGATCGGGAAGTTCAGGTTCAGGGACGTCAGGATCCGGACCCTCGGAGTCAGGGAGATCATCAGGAGACTTGGAGGACGAAAGATCGAGTCGCCGAGTCTTGCGAGATCGCGGTGGGGATGACTCCGACCCAGATCGAGGACGAGTCAGACTTGCAGGAGTCGGAAGAGCGACGTCTTGATTGAGAGAACGGGCCACAGCCCAGAATCGACTGTAAGCGTCCGTATAATGAGCAGAGAGAGCAGCATGCTCAACCCGTAGAGCAGCAAGCTCACGTTTCTGACTCACAAATTGATGATCAACTTGGGAGCTGGCAGTCTGAAGATCGGCGACTTGCTGCTCCAAGCGGGAAATGTTGGCCCTCATAGAATCAATATGATTCCCACGAGCGCGAAGTTCCGCCCGAGCCTTATCCAGACGCTCAGACGAAGACGCTACCTTCGCCACCGCTTGATCTCGCTCAGATTGAGCCTCATGGCAGCTCGTGCGAAATTGATCCCTTTCCTCCTGGAGCCGAGCGATCCGTCGATCTTGCGCGCTGATCTGACGCTGGAGTTGGAGAGCCGCCGCTTCTAGTGAAGCTTCTGACCGTTCCAGGGCCTGACACCGCTGCTGAGCCGTAGATAATTCTTGATCTCGGTCTTTTAAGTGCTGACGGACCTCCAGCAGCGATTGATCTTGGGTTGATCGCGCTGACGAGCGGCAATCAGTTCCTGATCTTGATTGAATAAGAGTCGGGCGAGCGCAGTGAGGCGGGGAACCAAGATCGGGATGACTGGTTAGAGCAGCCAGTTGAGCTTGGAGGTTCTGGACTTGGCGCTTCAGAGTGTCGATCTCGTCTTCCAGACATAAGATCGTACTCTTGGAGGTGGCTTGCAGCTCGTCGTAAGCCTCCCGAAGCTTGGACACCCTGTCTAGCTTCTCTTCAAGTTCTTCAACCGTGGATTTGCTCTCTACGAGCTCTGCGTTGGAATCCTCCAGTGCTTCGATCAGCGCGTCATATCGATCTTGACAGAACTTAGCGAACGGCATGGCCTGAGATCGGAGGTGACTCAATTTCCGATGCAGATCGCCCATATGACGAAGAGAATCCACGTGAGCGTGTTGAAGATCCTCATGATCATCTTGCAGTTGGCGGAAGATCGATCACGGCTGATAAGGTCCTCCACGCCTCTTAGGGAAGCTTGAACGTCTTGGAGTGACGCCCGAACGACTTGTAGGTCCACATAAGACCGGTGAACATGGGCCGTCGGCGCAGAATGCAACGGTGACACTCTGGACACGAAGAATGAGGGTGGGGTGGGGTGGTGAGTTGGAAGACGAGTCAGGATCGACGGCGGCGGCGGCACCGCGAGCAGGCCCAATTGGCCCGGTGGCGTAGTCGATCTTGGAGTGGACGGAAGATTGGAGGCTTGATCTTGAACCATGGAAGACGATGGGCAGGAAGGAGATGCGATGCGGCGAGTGAAAGCAGTTGTGCTGCTACCACTCGCGCAGGGGACGGTTGTGGTGAAGCAGATAAGAAGTTTTCCGATCTCGATCTCGTCCCGTCAATCAAGATCAAGAGCAATCCCTCTCTACGGTGATCCTCGGTATAGTGACCTTCACTATAGTGACCAAGTGAATGCGTGCGCTATTATCCCTGCCCAAGACGATTGTACCCACGCGATATCGATCCTGACAGGTAAATATCGATCTTAGCTTTATTATGGGTTTTAAGAAGCCAGTGCGGTATGGATAGCCACAGATGGGAAGCATAGGATATTAACCATTAATTCAGAGTTGTTTTTACCTTCTACTACACAAGTCTTCCTTCATCTACGCTATCCGGGTAGGGATATACAAGATTGGCCCTCCCGACGCCACGCAGGATCAAGATCGACACTAAGTGGAACCCCTACGCCCAGATTGCTTGGCTGGACGTTCGTCAACCCTCAAATCTCAAGAACCCGCTATAGGAAGCGGCAAGCACGTATTGGAAGCTATTGGATAAAGGTCACACACCGACCACAAGACCCCCCGAGCTAAGATCGACACTGGTCAGAGCAAGATCGACCAAGTACAACCAAGATCGAAGTTCGGTAACTACACGGCGCAGCGAGTAGAAGTATCCCCGCTGCTGCCACCTCTCCCGCTGTCCTGTCAGACAGCAAGATCGACAACAAGCGCGTCTAATCGAGATCACCCGAGGAGCGATCTAGTCCCACCGACGGGTACACAAGGTGAGATCAAGTAACTTCACGGAAGATCGGAGTACCCCCTCCGTTAGTCGGCAGTTCGGGCGCAGTGTGCAAGAGGACCCCTGCGATCTTGCGATTTCGCAGAACCACTTCGCCACACGCGCGCGGAAGAAATTTATCAGTGGTTCAATAAAGTTCATGAATAATACAATTGAGAGTGGATCCCCTTGGCGTTCACCGACGCCTAATAAAAGCGTTCGCCAGGTGACTCATTGCACAAAATACTGACCGATGTCTCGTATACACTCACCCAACTTCGAAACGTCACACCAAAGCCGACGTGGTGAAGAACGAGATCTAGGTGGATCGGGTGTCAACTAAGAGCCACTCGGTCTTCATCCAAGAATTCAAGCATCCTTGAGCGAAGCGTTGTCGACGTAGAAGTAGGTTCCAGAGTAGTATAGGTAGCAGTCGTTAAAACATCCATAGATCCAATAGTTAGAGAGTCCATAATCCACGTAATAAATTTCTCCTTATTTTTCATTCGACTTGATCGCGTTCGATTTCAATCTCCGGAAATGGAGACCAACATAAGCTTAACAGTGGTGCTTCACAAAGGAAGCATTAGTTGAAACGTTTTCGTTGTAAAGCTTCTTGTTGCGATGCAGCTAAAGCGAGCGTATCACACAGCATCTAACGATGTTGAAAGCAATGTGAAAATTACGTTCGCCAAAAGAACTGCTTGTCAACGAAGAAATTCGAATCAAACTGGGGAATAGAACATGGTGCCATGTGAACTCCCGTCGATAAAGATTCGAAAAGGTCGCAAGTAAAATTCCCATTGAAAACGGGCCACGTGACAAAGCCAGCATAAATGTTTAGCATTTTCAGCGGCGTCGCAGCAATGGATACAAGTTGATGATGTATCGGCCTGGGTTCGCCACTGACACTTGTATAGAAAACCCAAAGCATTGTGTTGTAGCCGAAACTTGACATCCGTAGCAACCAAAGGTACGTAGCGGTCCCAACCGTACTCGTTAATCCACATGTCGTCTGCGAAAAAAATGTCGGCAACACCAAGTTGCGCCAAAGGTAAGGCGGGAAGCTGTGAAGGCGTACACGCCTTAAGCACCAAATTCACAAAGTCTTTGTTGTCATGTCGATCACCAATTTCCCATCAAGTTCCCAGCCATGTCGTGCGGCTTCAATGTGCCTTGAAACAAACGGTCCGAAGAGGATTGTCGTGATATCGGCTAAGAGCAAGTTAACGCGCGGTATGAACTGGTTGATGAGCGGGTCTTGGAGGCCGGTCGAGCAAAGTTGTCAGCAGCTAGTAGAGAGTCGAGAAGTTCATGTGTAGCATAAGATCCGAAATAGTCCACAAAGTCACGTTGCCTGCATAATCCATGTGCTTGCAATAAGGCGTTTTGTTGGGAAAGCTTCGTCAAGGGCCGATATGTCTTGTCGAATAAAAGATGGAAGTTACTAGCGAGGTGCAGCTGACAGCTTGCACGTAACTGTAATGGCGTCTTTTAGCGACTTGAGATGCATGGCTTGAATGAATTGCTTGGGTGGGTGAGCCCAAGTCCTATTTGACTAACACTTGTGTAAATCCAGGTTTGTCGAACTTCCCGGGTGCCACAGTCTCACCGTCGGTATTGTTTGCGTTCACGAAATTCCGGATAATGATATCAACAGATCTCAGCATCCCAGCCGTGAAACGTGTCACGCTAGCTGTGTACCACAGAAGAGGTAAGAGTATACTCTGAAAAATGGTCACTCTGTCGCGCAATGTACGTGCGTCATACTTCCAAATGGCACAACGAGCCCTCAACTTGAGAAGAACCTAATTGAACCGCGCGTCCGCTGTTATTGTAGCTCCCTGCAAAATTCCAAGTAGCTTTACGGTCTCGGAAATCCCAAGTACTTTGAAGGTGGACGTAGTTCGCAAATCCCGGATCCTGCCCAGCGAAACCCATTGCATGAACGGCATGATGCATGTCTTCTGGACATTGAGCCTTAGCCCGGCTGCTGCAGCGTAATCTTGAACTAATCTCAGAAATTCTGTTGCGTCGGTGATGTTGGACAAGAGGCCCGTGCAATCATCAGCAAACGCTAATAGCAAATGCGGCTGCGTAGCGTCGTCAACCTGAATGCCTCGACTCGAGAATCGCGCGGGTAAGAAATTCATTATCGGCTCGACGAAGATCACGAAAAGCCCCAGCGGGAGTGGATCGCCCTGTCGAACGCCAGCTCCTTACAAGAATGCCTCGCCAGGCGAGTCGTTGAGTAGATTGCTAACCGATGATTGGTAGTAGGTCTTCACCCAATTCCTGAACGTCGCACCGAACCCGAAATGATGAAGGACCAAGTCCAGCGCTGGCCACAATACGCTGTCGAAAGCTTTGGCAGAATCCATCATCACCGCGCACGCATCGGGTTTGTGGATCTTACAGACGTCCTGTAAATCTTGGAATCGAAGGAGGGAATGACGAATTGATCGTCCAGATACGAAGCCACTTTGATCCTCGTGTACGATCTCAGTCAAGACGAACCCCATTCGATGCGCAAGGATCTTAGGTGGAAGTTTGGTGTCGTGGTTCAACAGCGTCAACGGTCGGTAATTGTCAGGTGAGGTGCGGTCGCCGGACTTGTACAATAGCGACATGTGCGCTCACCGCTGGAACTTGGTCATTTGTCCATTCTCGAGCTGACCGTCATGTACAACTTCGTAGATCCAAGCCCACGCACTTGCCGCTACTTTATAGTGCTCGATGGGGAATCCGTCCGGGCCTGGAGCCTTCCCGATCTTCGAGTGCATGATTGCCCAGTAGAAGTCGTTTGCCGTCAAGGGTGCATCCATCATCGCCGCTTGGGTCGGTGAAAGACGTGTCGTTGTTTCTTGAAGGTATTCGGTTAGCTGGAGCGGTCGATATGCAGTCGTGCGTCCGTCCCGGATGTCTGGTGAAGTCGATTGGAAAATGATCTCCCTGAAGCGTCGGTGTCCAGCCGCAATATCTGTAGGGTCTTCCGTAACCGTTTCGGCATCGCATTTAAACCCAGTAATCAGAGAACGCAAGCAATCCTGTTGGGGCGCGCGGAAAAAGTGGCTGGTAGCGCGCTCACTCAAGTGTAAGTCCGCCGCAAACTTCTTGTATTGACGACGTTCCTTGATATCAGCAAGGTGTGCCTTCAGTACTAACTGGGCTTGTTCGACCCGGTTGGTGTTTTACTCTGATGGTCTCATGTTGAACAGGTCCGTAGCGTAGTTGACTGCTACCACAAGCTCTGCTGTGCGTCGTCCTTCGGCGTTGCGGAGTTCGTGCAATCGTCGCTTCAAGTAGATACAATCAGCACGTTTGTGTTCGTCTAGGGGACACCCAGGGTTTGCTCCCGGAAAGATCTTCATCCGCCCCAAGAGCCTCAACTGAAGCGGTCATGTACTCCTTCATAGATGCGTCCCTAAGAAGCCAGGGTGGGCAACGCTACGGAGGACGTTTCCCGCGAGGTAAATCTTCGCCTGAACCTGGAATTCCACTGGTACGTGATCTTTACTATGCCAATTCATGTCTCGCACATGGTGTACTGAATCGAGATGATCCTGCAATAGGTCCACCGTCAGAAAGCAGTAGTCCAGGCGGTTTTTGCGTTTTGGGTTAGTGAACTCGCGGACGTCTGGATTCACGAAACGCCACGAGTCCATCAAGCCAAGGGAATCCAACCAGTCATTAAGTTCTGCCCGTCCCGCTCCCGGGTGGGGAAGGCCTGGAGACTGCTGGTCGAGAAGTCATTGAGGGTGACATTAAAGTCGCCGACAACAATGTGTTTAAAGCCGCGATCCAGCTCACCGTCGGCATCACCATCAGTACCGGCGTAATCAAAGCTGGTGGGCAGCATCCAAAGAATTCGCCCCACTCGGAAGGTTCATCAGGTGCGTACACCACGTGGAGGTATATCCGCTCGCCTCCGAGGTCGGTCTTCAGTAGTAAATAGCGGTTCCGTAGCTGTGGAGTGTAGACTTGCGCTGTTAGGTCGTCAACAGGTCCGAAGGGGGAAGCCGAAGACAGCACGAGGCCGACACCGTGTCTCTCGTTGAACATAGGAGACGTGGAGTCGGACCAGAAGCAGCGCACGCCGGAATCCGCTGCGTGGATAAAATGTTCGTTGGTCTGGATTGAGTCTTCTTTGTTGAACTTCGTCTCTTGAAACGCGACCAACTGATAGACAGAGAGAAGTCGCTCATACATGGCACTGGGAGGATGGTTCAACCCATTCATGTTGAGCGAGACTCCTGAGAAGGCCCATGCCTCCTTAGAGGTGAGCGCGCACCAATTGACTGGGCGCAGTCTCCGCTGCAGGAAGGTCCACGGTCTTCAGGTATTGAAGAGAAGCGCGAGCACTGTCCGGGGTACGAGTATCCGTAAGGAAGACCGCCACGACATCTGTCCGAGCGATGAAACGTAGGTTGACATCGCTCCACAACAAGAAGGGTGTACCTCGAAGGCGCTTGGCTGGTAGCATGTCGGGGAGCAGCATCTTGATCTTGACCGGGTCGAAGTAGATTCCTGGCGCATGGATCATCAAGAATAGGTCACTGCGTGCCCAGCAGAGAGCAGCACCTCGAACTTCGTCCGCGGGGAATACGTGGTCGAATAGATCGCTTAGCGAAGCTGCAGGGACAGTGAACTTCTCCTGCAAGTAGTGCCGGATGTCCGCCTGGCCGTCTGGGAGTGGAAACCCACAAGTTGCGCGGTAGACGGCATGAGAACGGAAAGTGCGCTCGAGCCATTCAGCCGGTAGCTTGTACAACTGGCGAAGATACGCGGGTTGAACCGTTATTGCAGCCAAAAGATCTTCATGCGAGTTGAATTGCTGAACATCTTTAGCGACGAATTCAGCGATAAGCGCGTCCAGGTCGGTCACCGAAACGTGAGAGCTCTTTGGTGTCAGCTTCTGGGACTGTGTCAGCGTCGTGGCAGCTTCTCGACACACGACAAGCGGCGAGTTTTTAGTGAAACCAGAACTAGGGAACTAGGGGATCCCTCTTGGTCTACAACAGTTATGTCGACATCTGGCGGGTGGTGTTCACCATACGCGGGATCCGCGAGGACTTGGGCAGCGTCTGGCGCCGGGTATAATGTAGTGTTTCCGTATGTGAATCTTAAGAATTGAAAATCAATAATTAAGATTCCTACGGAAGCTTTACATTATACCCGACGCCAGACACTCCTGACGGTGAAATGGAATATCAATTATTACCATTCACATACGGAAACATTACATTAAAATATGAAGCGATAGAAGAGCATTGCACACCT
The DNA here is from genome assembly GCA_008079305.1 of Phytophthora palmivora. NCBI lineage: Eukaryota > Oomycota > Peronosporomycetes > Peronosporales > Peronosporaceae > Phytophthora > Phytophthora palmivora. The sequence continues at coordinate 31,192 of VOQZ01001598.1, read as the reverse complement.
GCCTAAGCAAGTGTATAGATTGCAATAGTACATGTAACGTAATATTCTATTGTTACAATTCATAAAAGCAAACGCTACGTTGCGACGTTGATATCAATTATTACCATTCACATACGGAAACATTACACTAAAATATGAAGCGATAGAAGAGCATCGCACACCTGCCTAAGCAAGTGTATAGATTGCAATAGTACATGTAACGTAATATTCTATTGTTACAATTCATAAAAGCAAACGCTACGTTGCGACGTTGATATCAATTATTACCATTCACATACGGAAACATTACACTAAAATATGAAGCGATAGAAGAGCATCGCACACCTGCCTAAGCAAGTGTATAGATTGCAATAGTACATGTAACGTAATATTCTATTGTTACAATTCATAAAAGCAAACGCTACGTTGCGACGTTGATATCAATTATTACCATTCACATACGGAAACATTACACTAAAATATGAAGCGATAGAAGAGCATCGCACACCTGCCTAAGCAAGTGTATAGATTGCAATAGTACATGTAACGTAATATTCTATTGTTACAATTCATAAAAGCAAACGCTACGTTGCGACGTTGATATCAATTATTACCATTCACATACGGAAACATTACATTAAAATATGAAGCGATAGAAGAGCATCGCACACCTGCCTAAGCAAGTGTATAGATTGCAATAGTACATGTAACGTAATATTCTATTGTTACAATTCATAAAAGCAAACGCTACGTTGCGACGTTGATATCAATTATTACCATTCACATACGGAAACATTACACTAAAATATGAAGCGATAGAAGAGCATCGCACACCTGCCTAAGCAAGTGTATAGATTGCAATAGTACATGTAACGTAATATTCTATTGTTACAATTCATAAAAGCAAACGCTACGTTGCGACGTTGATATCAATTATTACCATTCACATACGGAAACATTACACTAAAATATGAAGCGATAGAAGAGCATCGCACACCTGCCTAAGCAAGTGTATAGATTGCAATAGTACATGTAACGTAATATTCTATTGTTACAATTCATAAAAGCAAACGCTACGTTGCGACGTTGATATCAATTATTACCATTCACATACGGAAACATTACATTAAAATATGAAGCGATAGAAGAGCATCGCACACCTGCCTAAGCAAGTGTATAGATTGCAATAGTACATGTAACGTAATATTCTATTGTTACAATTCATAAAAGCAAACGCTACGTTGCGACGTTGATATCAATTATTACCATTCACATACGGAAACATTACATTAAAATATGAAGCGATAGAAGAGCATCGCACACCTGCCTAAGCAAGTGTATAGATTGCAATAGTACATGTAACGTAATATTCTATTGTTACAATTCATAAAAGCAAACGCTACGTTGCGACGTTGATATCAATTATTACCATTCACATACGGAAACATTACACTAAAATATGAAGCGATAGAAGAGCATCGCACACCTGCCTAAGCAAGTGTATAGATTGCAATAGTACATGTAACGTAATATTCTATTGTTACAATTCATAAAAGCAAACGCTACGTTGCGACGTTGATATCAATTATTACCATTCACATACGGAAACATTACACTAAAATATGAAGCGATAGAAGAGCATCGCACACCTGCCTAAGCAAGTGTATAGATTGCAATAGTACATGTAACGTAATATTCTATTGTTACAATTCATAAAAGCAAACGCTACGTTGCGACGTTGATATCAATTATTACCATTCACATACGGAAACATTACACTAAAATATGAAGCGATAGAAGAGCATCGCACACCTGCCTAAGCAAGTGTATAGATTGCAATAGTACATGTAACGTAATATTCTATTGTTACAATTCATAAAAGCAAACGCTACGTTGCGACGTTGATATCAATTATTACCATTCACATACGGAAACATTACATTAAAATATGAAGCGATAGAAGAGCATCGCACACCTGCCTAAGCAAGTGTATAGATTGCAATAGTACATGTAACGTAATATTCTATTGTTACAATTCATAAAAGCAAACGCTACGTTGCGACGTTGATATCAATTATTACCATTCACATACGGAAACATTACATTAAAATATGAAGCGATAGAAGAGCATCGCACACCTGCCTAAGCAAGTGTATAGATTGCAATAGTACATGTAACGTAATATTCTATTGTTACAATTCATAAAAGCAAACGCTACGTTGCGACGTTGATATCAATTATTACCATTCACATACGGAAACATTACACTAAAATATGAAGCGATAGAAGAGCATCGCACACCTGCCTAAGCAAGTGTATAGATTGCAATAGTACATGTAACGTAATATTCTATTGTTACAATTCATAAAAGCAAACGCTACGTTGCGACGTTGATATCAATTATTACCATTCACATACGGAAACATTACACTAAAATATGAAGCGATAGAAGAGCATCGCACACCTGCCTAAGCAAGTGTATAGATTGCAATAGTACATGTAACGTAATATTCTATTGTTACAATTCATAAAAGCAAACGCTACGTTGCGACGTTGATATCAATTATTACCATTCACATACGGAAACATTACATTAAAATATGAAGCGATAGAAGAGCATCGCACACCTGCCTAAGCAAGTGTATAGATTGCAATAGTACATGTAACGTAATATTCTATTGTTACAATTCATAAAAGCAAACGCTACGTTGCGACGTTGATATCAATTATTACCATTCACATACGGAAACATTACATTAAAATATGAAGCGATAGAAGAGCATCGCACACCTGCCTAAGCAAGTGTATAGATTGCAATAGTACATGTAACGTAATATTCTATTGTTACAATTCATAAAAGCAAACGCTACGTTGCGACGTTGATATCAATTATTACCATTCACATACGGAAACATTACACTAAAATATGAAGCGATAGAAGAGCATCGCACACCTGCCTAAGCAAGTGTATAGATTGCAATAGTATATGTAACGTAATATTCTATTGTTACAATTCATAAAAGCAAACGCTACGTTGCGACGTTGATATCAATTATTACCATTCACATACGGAAACATTACATTAAAATATGAAGCGATAGAAGAGCATCGCACACCTGCCTAAGCAAGTGTATAGATTGCAATAGTACATGTAACGTAATATTCTATTGTTACAATTCATAAAAGCAAACGCTACGTTGCGACGTTGATATCAATTATTACCATTCACATACGGAAACATTACATTAAAATATGAAGCGATAGAAGAGCATTGCACACCTGCCTAAGCAAGTGTATAGATTGCAATAGTACATGTAACGTAATATTCTATTGTTACAATTCATAAAAGCAAACGCTACGTTGCGACGTTGATATCAATTATTACTATTCACATACGGAAACATTACATTAAAATATGAAGCGATAGAAGAGCATCGCACACCTGCCTAAGCAAGTGTATAGATTGCAATAGTACATGTAACGTAATATTCTATTGTTACAATTCATAAAAGCAAACGCTACGTTGCGACGTTGATATCAATTATTACCATTCACATACGGAAACATTACATTAAAATATGAAGCGATAGAAGAGCATCGCACACCTGCCTAAGCAAGTGTATAGATTGCAATAGTACATGTAACGTAATATTCTATTGTTACAATTCATAAAAGCAAACGCTACGTTGCGACGTTGATATCAATTATTACCATTCACATACGGAAACATTACACTAAAATATGAAGCGATAGAAGAGCATCGCACACCTGCCTAAGCAAGTGTATAGATTGCAATAGTACATGTAACGTAATATTCTATTGTTACAATTCATAAAAGCAAACGCTACGTTGCGACGTTGATATCAATTATTACCATTCACATACGGAAACATTACATTAAAATATGAAGCGATAGAAGAGCATCGCACACCTGCCTAAGCAAGTGTATAGATTGCAATAGTATATGTAACGTAATATTCTATTGTTACAATTCATAAAAGCAAACGCTACGTTGCGACGTTGATATCAATTATTACCATTCACATACGGAAACATTACATTAAAATATGAAGCGATAGAAGAGCATCACCTGCCTAAGCAAGTGTATAGATTGCAATAGTACATGTAACGTAATATTCTATTGTTACAATTCATAAAAGCAAACGCTACGTTGCGACGTTGATATCAATTATTACCATTCACATACGGAAACATTACACTAAAATATGAAGCGATAGAAGAGCATCGCACACCTGCCTAAGCAAGTGTATAGATTGCAATAGTACATGTAACGTAATATTCTATTGTTACAATTCATAAAAGCAAACGCTACGTTGCGACGTTGATATCAATTATTACCATTCACATACGGAAACATTACACTAAAATATGAAGCGATAGAAGAGCATTGCACACCTGCCTAAGCAAGTGTATAGATTGCAATAGTACATGTAACGTAATATTCTATTGTTACAATTCATAAAAGCAAACGCTACGTTGCGACGTTGATATCAATTATTACCATTCACATACGGAAACATTACACTAAAATATGAAGCGATAGAAGAGCATCGCACACCTGCCTAAGCAAGTGTATAGATTGCAATAGTACATGTAACGTAATATTCTATTGTTACAATTCATAAAAGCAAACGCTACGTTGCGACGTTGATATCAATTATTACCATTCACATACGGAAACATTACATTAAAATATGAAGCGATAGAAGAGCATCGCACACCTGCCTAAGCAAGTGTATAGATTGCAATAGTATATGTAACGTAATATTCTATTGTTACAATTCATAAAAGCAAACGCTACGTTGCGACGTTGATATCAATTATTACCATTCACATACGGAAACATTACATTAAAATATGAAGCGATAGAAGAGCATCACCTGCCTAAGCAAGTGTATAGATTGCAATAGTACATGTAACGTAATATTCTATTGTTACAATTCATAAAAGCAAACGCTACGTTGCGACGTTGATATCAATTATTACCATTCACATACGGAAACATTACACTAAAATATGAAGCGATAGAAGAGCATCGCACACCTGCCTAAGCAAGTGTATAGATTGCAATAGTACATGTAACGTAATATTCTATTGTTACAATTCATAAAAGCAAACGCTACGTTGCGACGTTGATATCAATTATTACCATTCACATACGGAAACATTACACTAAAATATGAAGCGATAGAAGAGCATTGCACACCTGCCTAAGCAAGTGTATAGATTGCAATAGTACATGTAACGTAATATTCTATTGTTACAATTCATAAAAGCAAACGCTACGTTGCGACGTTGATATCAATTATTACCATTCACATACGGAAACATTACATTAAAATATGAAGCGATAGAAGAGCATCGCACACCTGCCTAAGCAAGTGTATAGATTGCAATAGTACATGTAACGTAATATTCTATTGTTACAATTCATAAAAGCAAACGCTACGTTGCGACGTTGATATCAATTATTACCATTCACATACGGAAACATTACATTAAAATATGAAGCGATAGAAGAGCATCGCACACCTGCCTAAGCAAGTGTATAGATTGCAATAGTACATGTAACGTAATATTCTATTGTTACAATTCATAAAAGCAAACGCTACGTTGCGACGTTGATATCAATTATTACCATTCACATACGGAAACATTACATTAAAATATGAAGCGATAGAAGAGCATCGCACACCTGCCTAAGCAAGTGTATAGATTGCAATAGTACATGTAACGTAATATTCTATTGTTACAATTCATAAAAGCAAACGCTACGTTGCGACGTTGATATCAATTATTACCATTCACATACGGAAACATTACACTAAAATATGAAGCGATAGAAGAGCATCGCACACCTGCCTAAGCAAGTGTATAGATTGCAATAGTACATGTAACGTAATATTCTATTGTTACAATTCATAAAAGCAAACGCTACGTTGCGACGTTGATATCAATTATTACCATTCACATACGGAAACATTACATTAAAATATGAAGCGATAGAAGAGCATCGCACACCTGCCTAAGCAAGTGTATAGATTGCAATAGTACATGTAACGTAATATTCTATTGTTACAATTCATAAAAGCAAACGCTACGTTGCGACGTTGATATCAATTATTACCATTCACATACGGAAACATTACATTAAAATATGAAGCGATAGAAGAGCATCGCACACCTGCCTAAGCAAGTGTATAGATTGCAATAGTACATGTAACGTAATATTCTATTGTTACAATTCATAAAAGCAAACGCTACGTTGCGACGTTGATATCAATTATTACCATTCACATACGGAAACATTACATTAAAATATGAAGCGATAGAAGAGCATCGCACACCTGCCTAAGCAAGTGTATAGATTGCAATAGTACATGTAACGTAATATTCTATTGTTACAATTCATAAAAGCAAACGCTACGTTGCGACGTTGATATCAATTATTACCATTCACATACGGAAACATTACATTAGTGTCCACATTGATGGGAAAAATTGATAGTATTGAGCCGGTAAGCCTTCAGGACCGGGCGCTTTTCCTAGAGCAGGTGTAACGATGGTGTGGTAAAAGTCGTTTGCAATGATTGGTGCTTCCAGCATCGAAATTTGGCTCGCGGTCAGTCTCCGGAGACTGTGTTGTAAAATGTCCAACAGTTTTTGTTTGTCAAAACCACGCGGTGTGACCTTGAGATCCCGAGAGTTGGATTGAAACAGTTTTCCCCAATATTTTCTGTTCTTCGCCTTTATGATCTGTGGATCATGAGATACTCCAAGGGGGTGTCCACAGAAGAGGTATTCGATCTGAGTTCAGCCGCAGCTGGTGCTCAAAAAAATTGTTTGCAGCATGGGCTACATCCGAATCGAACTTGGATATTGAATTCCGTTCCCGGAGTGCTGTAGAAAAATCAGAGAGAGCTTGACGGGCTTCCTCGAGATGGCGTTCATTTTGAGCGCCTGGGTCCAGAGAGAAAGTTCGTTCTGAATCTTGAAAGTCCAAGAGGAGAGACCGGAGCTGTGCTGCTGTGGCTCTTTTCTCCTTATGTATTCTTTGCTCAGATAAATCTTGTCTCGCCTTTTGTGTTCATCCAAAAGGCACCCTGGATTCCGGCTGGGGTCCATTTGTCCGCATAAGGTGGACTAAGTTCTGGTGTAGTTGGTCTTGCACCTCTTCACAACGAAGTAACCAGGGCGGACATTTGAACGGCGGTTTATCACCTGAGGAATTGGGTGTAGAAGACGCCGAGAATTCCACTGGTATATGGTCTCCGTACCAAATGTTTTCCCAAGGACGTGTGCGCTAGAGTGTATATACTTGTCGTAAAAATCCACACTTGCCAGGCAATAATCAATCCTGTTCTTGGAAGCTGGGCCTGTGAATTCCAATTTACTTGGGTTTTCGAGACGCCAGAAATCGATCAAGCCAAGTGAAATCACTCAATCGAATAGCTCAGACCGACCAGGGTCGTGATAGCGCGCTGTAGGAGCAGCTGGTCAAATTCCGGATCCATGGTCATATCGAAGTCACCTAGAAGAACAATGTGAAGGCTTGTATCGTCAAAGTTTAGTGATAACGCTGAGAAGAAGGATGCTCTCTCTGTTGGTTGGGCAGGTCCATATACCACGTGAATGAGTAGATATAGAGACCCTAGCTTGGCAGCAACCACTAAGTACCGATTGGATAGTACAGGGTCTGCTGCATAAGTTGAAGTCACATCTCGGAGGTCTTGGAAGGGGTTAGCGCCATTAAAAATTATGGCAACACCGTTCCGGGTTTGATACTATTGAGTGCTTTGGTTGGACCAGAAGGCGGTATTAGCAGCGTCGGTAGAGAGAAGAAAATAGTCGTTGTCTGCTTGAGACTTGACGCTGGAGAGCTTGGTCTCTTGAAGAGCAACGACTTGGTAGCACGTTAGAATATCCTGGTAGAATTAAGGCATTGATCATTGAGCCCGTTCACATTGAGTGAAACAGCCTTGAAGGCCCATGCCGGGTTAGAAGCGAAGGTGAGGGGTTAATTCTCCAGTGTTGGAGGGTTTGAGAGCTTGGACCTCGGAAATCAGGCTTTTGAGGAAACTGGGAAATTGATTGTACCCGAGTATTTCCTCCCCTAGGCTGCTAAGCGCCACTTGCCAGAGCGTATGGTCAGCTAGCAATTGGATCGTAAGACTGGTGAGATATTGTGGATTATATTCTGTCAACACCAGTAGTTTTGCGGGGTCCTGGTAAACAGTAGGTGCCATGACGTGAAGCAATGACACCATCCCACGCTGACAGAGTCAAAAGAGATGAAATATCCGTTGGGCTCTTCTGGTCAGAATGTTACATCATGCGCTCTAATATGGCGTAGCGGTCGCCTTTTGCCTGCAAAAGGTTGAAGCCCACAAAGTTGCTGATGTAAGCTGCCAGATCGAGTCTGGTCATTTTCTCCACATCGTATACCATAGTAACTGGTGCAATCATTGACACGTAGGAGGCGTTGGTCTTGTGTAGAGGAGAACTTTCTACGCAGACTTCCTGGGTTTCATCCTGGTAGATTTCGACGTCGAAGCGCCATTGTTGAGAGCCAGGGTCCAAATCGTCCCACCACAATGGGCTCCAATAATTCGCCTTGACTAGATCCACGGCATGGACAGTTCCTTGATCCCTGCTAGATTCGTAGGAAATAGCAGAGACTTCCACTGATGCAGTACCAGATTTGCCTAGTAATGCACGGCGATTTGTTGCAGCTTTTGCCCATAGTGGGGCTGTTGGTGGGGAGGTCGGGGCATTCACCTCTCCATTGAGGAAGGTGGTTAGCGTAGTATCTGACATTGTTGAGTCATCGTCACTCCCATCGTCATCAATCGCAGGGGGATATCGTCGTCCACCATGTTACTAGCCGAAGGTTCATCACCATCGTCGTTCGTAGAGGAGGCGTCCGTTGCTTGGAGGATTACCTTACGTAGAGACGAGGTAAATCCAGATGGCTTATCCTCAGATAGGATCCCAGCTGGGTCTGTCTCACTAGAGGTAGGGACATCCGGGGTTGATGATTCCTGTTGCTTGTGCGCCTTTTCGGCCGCCTGTCGAGCCTTTTCCTCCTCCTGGCGTTGAACTTCAGTCAGATGTTTTTGCTTGATCACCCCGGGGCATGGAATCCGCATACTATGGAGTTCTGATGCCCGAGCAGTCGTGTGTTGCAGCATCCTTTGAAGCCCAATGGGTCGTAAGTACGGCGTCTTGCAGAGCCTTTGAGATCCCGTGAAGGGGATTGAAAGAAAGATCCCCAATAGTGGCGATGTGCTGCTGCCATCTCGTCGGGGTCGGAGGTGGACGTTCCGTCGGATTTGATGACACTAGGGATTGCGACTCGATACGCCAACGGAGTGGGAGCTCGAAAAAAATGGGCTGTGCCCCGTTCTCCTTCTGAAACGTCGCGGTCGAACTTGGTCCGCTCCCTGCGGCTGGCATACTCATCTTCTAGGGCCTTGAGATCGCCTTTGGCTGTTTCGAGAGCGGAACGGGTATCACTCGTAGAGTTCACCGCATCAAGAGCTTTGGCCGTCCGGACCGTGTGCCGGAGGAGGGCGAGCCGTTCATCGTCTTTGTTTTTGAGGGCACGCTGTATGTCCCGTAGAAAGAGGCGGTCTTGTTCCTTGTGATCATCTAGCAATGCGCCTGGGTTGTATCCTGGGAACCATTTTAATTTGGCGCGGAGACACTGGAGCGTCCCAGCAAGCGTTTCCTGGACGATCGGCACCTGCAAGAGCCACCGAGGAGATTTCCATGGAAGTCGTTTGGAGTCGGCTGGGAGGGACTGGCGAGGTGGAATTCCACAGGGTAGTGATCCTCATGGTACCACTTCTGGTCCGTTACGTAGCGAGAGCCCCGATAGCAGGAGTCGTACAGATCCGTGGTCATCAAGCAGTAGTCGATGTGGTTCCGCTGGTTAGGACCGGAGAACAGACGTCGGTCGGGGAATGTTTCTCTCCAGGGATCAAGAATCCCCAAGTCAAACATCCAGGTTTGGAGTTCACTCCGACCAAGGTCGTGCGGGTAAGGTACTGCCTCGTCGAGCATTGGGTCAATCGGTGTGTTGAGATCGCCAAGAACGAGGTGGCTTGCTTCATCGGGGAATCGTGTCGGTAGAGAGTTGAAAAATGCTTCCGCTCGGTAACGTCCACTGGCGCGTAAACGACATGGAGGAAGACTCGAAGGCCTCCCAGCGTAGTGTCGATCACGAGGTAGCGTGGGCGTTGTGCCGCGTTGGCATAGAGATTGGTGACATCCTTAACGGACGCAACGGGATGTGCACCGGAGAGAACAAGAGCAACACCGTTGCGGCCGGAAAAGTCGCCATCGGTGTTGTTGGACCAGAAGACTTGCGCCTTCGAGTCGGCGGAGTTGATGTAATGTGTCACCACTCGAAGATTATCCTGTTTCGTGAATTTTGTTTCTTGGAGGGCGACGAGGTGGTAGTCGGCTAGAAGCTTGATGAACATGCTTCTTACCGCGCTACCTTTGCGGCCTGGCGCGTTGAGTCCATTAATATTCATGGACAGCCCGCGCATACCCCAAGGGGACTCAAAGATGAGTCTCCTGGTTTGGCTCTGCGGAGCCGGCGGTTTCTTCATCGCCGGACTGGCTAGCTTCCGAATCGCCGGATTCTGCGTCTGAAGAGGACATGGAGACTTGGTCGGCCCGACTTTCCATGACTAGGTTCCACGCGTCGTGGAGAGGTTCGCTTAAGTATTGCTCGTAGTCGTGACCCAACTTGGACGCACATAGCGCGGCCAGTGTGTCGTTACACCAGAGGAGGAAATTCGAGTATCGGTGGCTCGAGATGACCACCTTCTCACATAAAGCTTGAACTTTCACAGGATCATGGTAAATGGCGGGAGCATGGGTCCGAAAAAAGATCCATATGGGCGTACGCTCGGGCCATATCGTGATAGGTGTCATCAGGGATACGGTCGGCAAGAATCTCCGTCGCCGAAGAGGGGCTATCGTCGCCGGGGTAGTCTTTAATAACGCGGTGCATTATGGTGCAGTCGGTCCCATGTGATTCCAACGGCCGTTCGCTATAGTAGCGGAGCACGGCGTGCTCGTCTATCACGTTGGAGAGCTCCGGTCGACGTGCGTACACGAGGGGGGCGTATGCACCTGGTTGAGCCGTGATAGCCGCGAGGCGGTCATCCGGTTCGCCTAGTGCGTGAACCTCTTTGGCGGCTTTACGGGCGCGGCGGCGGTACTCAGATTGCTTGATCGTATTTGTTTTCGGGTCAAGGATAGAGCGGGCCACGACCATGCCACCTACCGCTGCCGGGAGATCAAAGGGCCTGCTCTGAATGGGCTTGGAGTCTTCTGAGAACGCGACGCAGTCTGCGTCGCCTGCCGCAGACTCATCAAGGTTGTGGTCACCAAAAGCTAATTCAAATGATGTGGGCTGGACGGGAAAGCCGTAGACAATTTTGCCGTCTTGTGCGCAAGAAGTAGAGACTGGGATCTCTTCGCTAGAGGCGACGGACGGCAGCTTGGAGCATAGAGCATGCCTCGAGACTTTCACCCAGTTTTGCACCGGGGCAGTAGCTGATGGCGCTCAAGGATGACTGTACCTTCCGGGTGGGTACGAGTCACCTGCGTTGGTAACGCGGCTTGAGCAGGGGGAGCAGTGGGATCTTGAATGGAAGTCAGGACAGAGCCTAAAGCTTGCTGGTCGGCAGCCTCCTTCTCTCGGGAGCGGCCTTGGTCGTTACGTGCGGACGCCTTCGCACGTTTCGCTGCAGCAGCTTCCTCTTGGGCCCGTTTGTCCGCTTCACGCTTTTCCTGGATCGAAGGCGGGACCACCTTGTTCAGAGCACGTTTCTTGTGCTGGATATACACGGGGTTGTTCGGGAAGCCTGGGAAGACAATCTCTCGAAGTGGTTGATCTTCTGTCAATCTCTCGAAGTGGTTGATCTCCTGTCATACGGGGACATCGGTTTGGGCGAACCAGACCGTTCGGTCTCGCGACATCAGGGAGCCGGCGGTGTGGGTCGGGGCGATAATTGGATGAACACCCAGATCAACGAAGTAGTCGTAGATCGAGTCTTCGTCCAGGTTTGAAGGGATCCTGGTGAGGTCCACAAAGTAGAAACGCTCGTAAGCGCTGTATGGCTTGATGATGAGCTTTTCTTCCATGCATGTCACCGCAGTGCCACCAAGTTTGATGGCGAGGTCGCGGTTCGTACACGTGAAGCGAATGCCATGCCCACGAACTCGGACGAAGTCGGCAAAGCGCGTGGAGGGCGTTGTCCCATGTCTTCGTTTGCGGTTCCCGATTGATCGCGTGCAAAATATCCTCGATCCCGAAGACACTCGCAATGCGAGCGGCAGGGATGAACATGGTAACCTTGTCGTCGACAGCAACTCGAGAGCGTTGGACTTCACGAAGGGCGAGGACTCGTAGTTCCTGAGCTGATGTCCGGTTCTCAGGGCCTCCGTGAAGAATCGAAGAACTTGTCGGTAGGAACATGGCAATTTTTGGCGACCATATTTCGCCTGGTACTCCTGACGAGGGTCAGGCGTCGCCGCATCGGTACGCGAGGTCGAAGCTACCATAGGGCAGGATCAGGAGAGTCGGTTGCGTAGAGGCTGGGTCTTGTGCAGAAACGATCCAGGAGTCTGGTCCGGGATCTGCAGACGGAGCGGGGAGCGAGGGTTACTTCGCAATTAGCGGTCGAGGGCCCAGAGTGAATGTCACTTGTGGGCTAGGCGGCAAGTTGAGAAGTGGAGGGCAAGTCTGGTTTGAAACATTTCATTATACTGTTTTAAACTAAATAGAAAAATGTAGTTTTAAACTAAATAGAAAAATGTAGTATAGTGTAATTCGTAATAAATTTTCTTGACCCGGAGGCGAGTTGCCAAAATTAATTGAAACAACGAGCCTCTGTGTATAACACAGCGTAAATCCACCCGACATGAGTTCAAGCCCCAGAAAAGAGGAAGAGAAGATCGACTGGTTGTAGTTTTGCGTACGATACCGCACGCGAGCGAACGTACGTTGCTGATGTCTGGACGTGTTGGAAGATGCGATGGTTGCGGTGTATCCAGGTTGGGTACAATCCGGAAGCACGGAATACATGAAAAACAGTCAGTAAATTTTGGTGGCCAAAAGCATTCAAGCTCGCCTGTGTGAATTGGAGGTAAAGTAGATAGACCACGTTTTTCCACTTCACAGGTCGTTGTAAGAGGTCAGCGATGCAATTGAAGAGATTACTCCAGAGCTCGGTCACCACCGCGCAGTCCCAGAACAGGTGCTTCACTGTTTCTGTGTCGGAACGCCCGTGAGGACAGTTGATGTCATCTGTGTGAAAGCGGTATTTCCGCCTCACCTTTAGTCCATTGTGTTGCAAGCGAAACTTTAGGTCACACAAAATAGGGAGGAGAAACTTGTCCAGCGTTAATTCCGTTCTCCACATGTTATTCCACACTGGTTCGATCGGAATGTCCAAAGCCTGGTTGGGTTGTGTCGGAATTTTTGGCAGAGAATGAATTTTCGGCAGAGAATGAAGTATCCGATACAGATCTTGATTTTTCATTTGTGGAAATAGCCTTCCCTTAAACTTCCAGGCATGTGTTGTCGCTGCAAGTTCAGAAGGCAGGTATGGACCAAAAGTCGGATAATCTGGTAGTAAACTCCAGCCACGTAATTTTTTAAGTAACAGCGAGGCGGCTAGTTACCGAAGTCTCGGACTGGCAAAATCAATTTGAGCGAGAATTTCAATGCACAGCGCTGTCGAAGCCACTTGTCCATGACGCACGATCAAGTCGTTTGGTCTAGTATAGCCTAGGTGGCGAAAATGATCCGCCAGTATGGATGTGCCTTCAAAGGGTTTTCTTCCAGCTTGTACTGTGAACAGGAAATTTAACCAGATTGGCATTTCAGGACGATAACGGTCTAGTGATTCCACCTCTAATCCTTTTTCACGTAAGACTCGCCAAGATTTAAACGTCTCGAACCAAAAGACTCCGAGTGGTATCCATCTTGCAGGTGCTGGATTAGTGCGCGCTATCTGAACATATAACATGTCAAATACCGTACCGCTACTAGCTAGACAGTCGCCAAAAATTACAGCCGCCGGCTCAAACCATCGAGGTAGTTGGAAATTTGTACACACATACTTCACTGCATCACGAAGTGTGCAAAGTCGCAGTGAATCACAAAATGACGTCGTTTCTGGCAGTCCTAAGCCTCCTTTAGAAGATGGCCAATAAAGCCATTCCTCTGGAAAGTACCCTTTAACAGACACATCTGCGGCTATCGACCCTTTAAACAGAAAAGACTTGCATATATTCCGAACTTGGTCCACCACTCCTGGAGGGACTGGCGTGACCGCAGCAGTATACCAAAGCAAGGGTAATATAATCGTTCGTAAAATTACGGCTCGTCCTCTCAATGTTAGACCTCGATATTTCCAGAGTTGACACCTCTCAACCATTTTAGGAATGAGCGTATCGAAGCGGGAGCTGCTTGGCAGAGTCGGACTCTGGGACACACCAAGCAACCTGGTCGACTCGTTGTCTGGAACCACATAGAAACCTGCGTTCGAGAGAGAATCTCGTAAACTTGGGTCGCATTTTTGAAATGGGAAAATGATAGTTTTGTCAGTATTCAGCATCAGTCCGGCTGCTCTGGAGAAATACTGGACACTATCGACGAAAACCCGTGTGTGCACCAGGTCTTTCAGTATCCCTGTGCAGTCATCCGCAAATGCTAAAAGGTGGTGGGGGCTTCGTGACTTAGGGAGGTGAATTCCTAAATGTCCAGTCTTCCACCTCAAGTAGTTTAGCATTGGCTCTAGAAAAAGTACGAAAAGTGCCGGTGAAAGCGGGTCTCCCTGGCGGACCCCACATCCCAGCTCGAAGTACGCGCTCGCAGTACCGTTCACTAACACAGTGACGATAGTGCCTTTATAAAATGTACGTATTGCGTCCCGAAAGAATTTTCCAAACCCGTAATGTTTGAGCACTAAATCGAGCGCAGTCCAAAGTACACTGTCGAAAGCCTTTGCGAAATCCAACATAACTGCACCCGCATCTTTAAGGCCGAGGTTACGCGCTAGTTGTTGTAGGTCTTGGAATTTGATCAGCGCATGTCGTATCGATCTGCCCTGGGTGAATCCAAATTGATCCGGGTGTAGTAGTTTCGGCAAAACATTCCGCAGCCTATACGAGAGTACGTTGGGACCAAATTTTGCGTCGTGATTCAGTAGAGTTAGAGGTCGATAATTTGCCGGGAGCGCTCGGTCACCTTTCTTGTAGAGTAGAGAGATGTATGCCCGTCGCTGGAACTTAGTCATTTTTCCTTTGCTGAATTGAGCAGCGTAAATGAGCTCATACACCTGTGCCCATTTGTGAGGAAACATTTGGTAGTATTCAGCTGGGATACCATCAAGCCCACTTGATTTCCCTTTCGCGGTAGACTGAATTGCCCAGAACAACTCATTAGCTGTCAGAGGGGAATCCAAATAGCGTCCGTCATCTGTCGTTAATCTGGTCTTGGTGTGCTCCAGAATTTTCAAAAGTTCCACCGGCTGAAATTTTCGTTTGGCGATATTAGGTGATAAATCCCGAGAAGGGCTCTGGAAAATTTCTCCCCAATACTTCCGATGAGCCGATGCCAACAAACCCGGTTGTGACTGGTTGTGCCATCATCTAACGTAACCGCAGGAATCGTTACATGCACATCAGCGTTGTATGGCCTACGGAGGAAGTGTTTGGTTCCGGTCTCTCCACAGCGAACATCTGAGTCAAACTTGGTCTGTTGTCTACGGGAATTTTGGTCTTCCGTAAAAGCTTCCAGTGCTGCCTTTGCACAGATGATTGCGTCAGCTGTCGTAGCAGTTGGTGCCGTTGCGTGCAACGTCTCGGCTTCGTACAGTTCATTTCTCAACTTGCTGTGTGTGGCTTTATCTTTGTTCTTAAATTCTTGAGCCATTTGCCTTAGGAAAATTCCGTCAGCTCGCTTGTGCTCGTCGAGTAACGCCCCTGGGTTGTCAGCAATGCCACAGCGTAACCGAGCACACAGCTGCTCCAGGTTGAGCTCTAGAACACGGCGTACAACCGGGTTTTCCAAAATCCATCGTGGGCACTTCCACGGGAGTGGCGCAATGTCCGGTTGATTCAGAGATTGGATCGTAAACTTGATTGGTAAATGGTCTTCGTG
>VOQZ01001598.1:0-5000 GCA_008079305.1 Phytophthora palmivora | reverse complement strand
CCACTGCCTAACAGCATGAGTATGACGGGTGAGAGGTTTGGGTCCTTACACTTGGAATTTGTATGCTGCGACCGGACCTGAGGTTTGACTTGACTTTTGTATGGTCAGACAGAGTATGAGACACGCCAACAGAGCCTCTCTTATAGCATATACGTATGACGGGTGGGAGGTTATAGTCGATTGCGGCCGACTGAGTGGTGTGGCGGTACACCACTTGGGTGCATAGTATGTACGGACATGTGAGGTGATGTGGTACACACCGGTGTACCACTGTACCGCGGGTTAGGGGTAGGAGTGGTACCCAACATTAAACTAGGTTATTGTATGGTGGATGCGGTCGAGTTTCACATGACCCCAATAGTGGACTAAGGGTAGTTGAACGTGCTCTTTCCGATGGTGAACCGGGAACATGCGACATGTCACAGGAACCCTGTCAAAACTGTTATATACTCAAAACTCCACAAAGACGTTACAAATCGCGTAACCTGATCCGTGGACTAGACGTAGTTTGATGCGCGCTTTCCGATGGTCAAGTCGTATTCTGCATAAAAAAGGTCCAAGTGTACTTTTTATGATCCGCTCATAGAAAGGACGTGGCGAGCACATGGCAGATGGGAAATGTCACGCTGAATCCAATGGTGAAGTCAGATTCGACCTATCTCTAACCACGGTTACTATGTGGGGCAAAACATGTACAAACTCGTTTAAACTTGATTAAAGTATAGTTTACGTTTCCATCGATATCTCAGCAACGGCTTGATAAAAAGTGCCGATTTTTGTTTCTTCTACGGCTTTGTCTTGGTATGCCCCAAGTCATCCTGGACCGTCTGACAGTCAGCTCCTAGTGGATGGTGAGAAATGGGTCATAAAGTGACTTTTCGTGACGCCTTTCTCAAAAAAAGAACATTCCGTCCTGTCTTCGCCCCAAAACCCCAATGGTGCCCACCCACTCCGGTCGGCCTAGGGGTACTTTCACGCGCTCTTTCACGTGGTACAATCAGATTTAGCGTAACTGTAACCCCCGAAGCTACAATTCGATTCTAAAATCGAAGCAAAAATCGCTCGGTTTTAAAAAGGCCATGTGGAGCAAAAACGGGTTAGACACCAAGGGTTGCATGTATGAAGAAAACGTTCCCTGTCCCATTTCACCCCTATAGCGCGCGCGTGAGAACGATTTTTCGTACTCCTTCGCCTTCAAAACGTGCAAAACGTGATGTGGCGCGTGGGACTTTCGTGGTTTTTTGCCGAGATGCAAAACCGCCTTTCTCACCCTCTTTTGGTCCTGCAAATCCATGACGCGGAAGAGTCTCGGATTCGGATCCGGTTGTCCTAGGGGTGCTTTTTGACGCTCTTTCACGTGGTCAAATCAGATTTTGCAATATTCCAACATCCTGGCCTCCACGGTACAAAAACGGCACTCCGTATCCGAATGATTGCTCCAATTGGCCGTTTTAGAGCACTTCCGTCCCTTCTATGGCTGGTACGAGCTCAGATTCGAATTCAGCGCGTGATTTTAGCCGATCTAGCTATTCAGACCCGAGCGTGCACCGCTAGGTCCATTCGCCCATGCTATGTTTTTTGCTCCCAGAAAATACATTGATCTCGTTACCTTGCTCGCCTCGTCACTCTTTCCAAATCACCTCCCCAAACACAACTTTTTGAAGAAGGACTTCGATCTAGCGCGTAAAATTTGACACCACCTGGGGCAATACTAAAAAAATATGTGCACTAATCATACCGCGACATTTTATAATATTTATGAATATATTTAAGAAAATATAAAATTTGACAATTTTCTTAACTTTATTTATAAATTTAGAAAAATTGGATGGACCGTTTCTGAGCTAACCTGACAAATTAGGGGTACTTTGTGATGCTCTTTCACGTGCAGTAAGGGTCGGCGGTAAATTCTAAAGTTTTCATTTTTATTTAGAAGCATAACTGGTAATAAAATAAATCGGCTGCAGCTTTTCTAGTTTTATGGATGGACTTAGTAGCGCTTGTAGAGTGCTACTACGTCCCATGTAATGGACATGGTATACAAAAATGTTCCCTGGGCGGCGCTAGCCGCCCGAAAAAGTTTTTATCCCAAGGGATGGGACGGTTGTGAGTGATGGTCAGTGTACATAAGATGGACTTTCCCAGCTTTAATTGAACTTAGGTTCTTTTTTAGTACCCGGTAAGTAATATACGTAAATACTTTCTGTAAATTACGTAGGGTTAAGGTATAGAGTGGTACTGACTGAAAGGTCGCGACCTTTCGGCGAGATTTCGATTTTTTAATCTATTTAAAGCCTTTGGCAGTTACAATTACGCTCTGTATGCTGACGGAGACTTTCCGATAAATTTGTGTAGGCCAAATTTTGACGGTTACAGCAGCGCGCCGTGAAGTGAAATAATATTACTTAGTGAAATTTTGGGAATGGCGTGTGGGTTTTTGAAATTTCATTGGGTTTTTTTAAATAACTTCTCAAAAAAAGTAGTTTTCTTCTCTAAAAATTGGAAAACTGAAATTGGCAATTTATGGTTTTCTAGATGTGTCTTCGAGGAAATAGTTCTGCTATTTCTAGGACATGTCTAGATTACAGATTTAGTGCACTAATTCTACTTTGGGGAAACTCTGAGGGGTTTGTGTGCAAGCGGTGAATGAGGTTGTATTCGTATGTTCTGCATAAGAATTCAGTTTTGTTTGATGCATTTTTTGCGTTGCGCTGTGTATTTTGTCCTGACGTGGTGTGAAGTTGCTGGAGAGTGTGTGTGAGCGGATTAGTTACCCGCGATCGTGTGCTGTTTTGTCGACGACGTGTTGCTGATGTTTCGAGGTGCTACAACGACGCTCTGTCGGAGCTGGTGCGAAGGAGTGCTGCGGTCGGTTGTGCTGTGTTCATGTGGTCTTCGGGCTGTGTGTGGCGGTGCGATGCCCTCTGTGGCGCGTTTCGTGCTGTGTCTCTGGTGGAAAGATTCAACTTCGGGTAGAACCGGACTTGATCTGGGGCTAGTACGCGGCGTGCGGAAGGGACTACACCTGGAAGTTGCTGCGTCGTGCTCTAATTCGCTTCTTGCTCTGTCTCGGCAGGCTGTTGAAGTGAGGATCGTAATTTGTCTTTCTGTGCTAGAGGGATGGAGAAAAGATTCTCGGCTAAAGTGACGGCTTTGAGAAAGGCTGCGAGTGGTTTGTGACTGCTTCAGTGGTTGCAGGTTGTTGCGGCTGGCCTCGGTGTTGTTGTTTGTGCTGGGGGCGATTTTCGTCTTCTTTCGTATGGAGGATATTAACCTGGTTGATCCTGCCAGTAGTCATACGCTTGTCTCAAAGATTAAGCCA
Source organism: Phytophthora palmivora (assembly GCA_008079305.1). NCBI lineage: Eukaryota > Oomycota > Peronosporomycetes > Peronosporales > Peronosporaceae > Phytophthora > Phytophthora palmivora. The sequence goes on along the minus strand of VOQZ01001598.1, from coordinate 1,678 downwards.
TGCATGTCTAAGTATAAACACTTTTGTACTGTGAAACTGCGAATGGCTCATTATATCAGTTATAGTCTACTCGATAGTACCTTACTACTTGGATACCCGTAGTAATTCTAGAGCTAATACATGCATAAATACCCAACTGCTTGTCGGGCGGGTAGCATTTATTAGATTGAAACCAATGCAGTCTTCGGGCTGGTATTGTGTTGAGTCATAATAACTGTGCGGATCGCGCTTAGCGCGATAAATCGATTGAGTTTCTGCCCTATCAGCTTTGGATGGTAGGATATGGGCCTACCATGGCATTAACGGGTAACGGGGAATTAGGGTTTGATTCCGGAGAGGGAGCCTTAGAAACGGCTACCACATCCAAGGAAGGCAGCAGGCGCGTAAATTACCCAATCCTGACACAGGGAGGTAGTGACAATAAATAACAATGCTCTGGCTCTTCGAGTCGGCAATTGGAATGAGAACAATTTAAATCCCTTAACGAGGATCAATTGGAGGGAAGTCTGGTGAAATATTGTTTTATTACTAATTATGTATGTGGTATAGTGAAACCAAGATATAGATGAAAGGTAGGTGCCTTGGTGCAAGGACGGTCCAGGGATGTACCCGAAGGACCGAATTGCTTTCTTTCTTGAACGCTTGCATTTGGTGCAGTGGTGAAGGTAGGTCGTGTCCATGGTGGACACTGAGGGTTCGAATCCCGCAGTTGACCGACTTTCCCAGTGTACTGAATTTGGTGCGTTTGGGTCGAATCCCGTTTAAGTACGTTCGGCGAACTTGGCGGTGGAAAATCTTCGTCATTTACGAAATTTCCAAGTCGGACACTGGCGTACCGTGAATGTCCAATAAAGTACGACTCCCAAAAAGAACCAGCCCGCTGAAGCGGCGGTGTCAAGACAAGCACTCGCGCTAGGATCCTCGCTGAGAGGTACCACCACCGCTTGTCAGGACACCGTCGCTAGGGGGGAGGGACTCTCGGCGGGTGTCAGTACTGAGGATGTTGTAGCGGCAGCCTTGAGCGGGGAGGGTCGGTAAGTCTCGAGTCGTTGCGGGGAAGAGGTGAGTCGTAGTCGATAGGGGGATCCATCTGTGGCAAAGAGCAACTAAGCGCGGGTTGCCACTATCACACATTCGGGCGAAGTGTAATGCAACATAGACTTGGCTCTGTGGATAATAAACTGTGGGTTCGTCGCGACGGCGTTCATCATACGGTCGTTGTGTGAAGCCAAAGCATGTACAGCACGCTACATCGCAAAACATTGAAAAACCCGAAGCATGTTATGTGCTCCATACCGTTGGACAGCATGCGAAGCGAAAGTCAGCCCTTGGAGATAACCACAGCTTCCCACGAGACTGATCCTGATAAAAACGTCTGGAATTCTTGGAGAAATTGAGCCCAAGCCGTCCTCGCCACCTCACAGTCCCAGAAGAGGTGTTGGGCCGTTCGACTGCATCACAGTCGTGGACGCATAACACATCGGTTGTCTGGTGTTGGTACTTCGATCGCACGTTCAAGCCATTATGCTGCAAGCGGAATTTAATGTCGGCCAGGATAGGCAGTAAGTCTTTGTCAAGTGAGCGTTCCCGTTTCCACACTTCCGACCACTTCGGTTCCACCACTACTCCTAACGGAACATGTGGTTTGCGCGTGATTGTCGGTAAGCGATGAAGGAGG
>VOQZ01001597.1:80000-83147 GCA_008079305.1 Phytophthora palmivora | reverse complement strand
CCATCGTAGTCTTAACCATAAACTATGCCGACCGCGGGATTGGCAGTCGTTTACCTTAATGACCTGTCAGCACCGTATGAGAAATCAAAGTCTTTGGGTTTCCGGGGGGAGTATGGTCGCAAGGCTGAAACTTAAAGGAATTGACGGAAGGGCAACCACCAGGAGTGGAGCCTGCGGCTTAATTTGGACTCAACCGGGAAAACTTACCAGGGTCCAGACATAGTAAGGATTGACGATTGAGAGCTCTTTCTTGATTCTATGGGTGGTGGTGCATGGCCGTTCAGTTGGTGGAGTGATTTTGTCTGGTTAATTCCGTTAACGAACGAGACCTCCGCCGCGTGCTAATAGTTCCGCTACCATTTTTGGTAGGTTTGTGGACTTCTTAGAGGACTTTTGGGTAATCAAACCAAAGGAAGTTGGAGGCAATAACAGGTCTGTGATGCCCTTAGATGTTCTGGGCCGCACGCGCGCTACACTGATGCGTTCAACGAGTATACAACCTTGATCGATAGGTCTGGGTAATCTTGTGAATGCGCATCGTGCTAGGATAGACTGTTGCAATTTTCAGTCTTGAACGAGGAATTCCTAGTAAACGCAAGTCATCAGCTTGCATTGATTACGTCCCTGCCCTTTGTACACACCGCCCGTCGCACCTACCGATTGAATGACTCGGTGAAAAATTGGGACCGTGAGTCCGTTTGCTTCATTGCGAGTGGATTGATGGGAACTTTTTTAAACCTCGCCATTTAGAGGAAGGTGAAGTCGTAACGGTTTCCGTAGGTGAACCTGCGGAAGGATCATTACCACACCTAAAAACTTTCCACGTGAACCGTATCAAAACTTAGTTGGGGGTCTCTTTCGGCGGCGGCTGCTGGCTTCATTGCTGGCGGCTGCTGTTGGGAGAGCTCTATCATGGCGAGCGTTTGGGCTTCGGTCTGAACTAGTAGCTTTTTTAAACCCATTCTTTATAACTGATTATACTGTAGGGACGAAAGTCTCTGCTTTTAACTAGATAGCAACTTTCAGCAGTGGATGTCTAGGCTCGCACATCGATGAAGAACGCTGCGAACTGCGATACGTAATGCGAATTGCAGGATTCAGTGAGTCATCGAAATTTTGAACGCATATTGCACTTCCGGGTTAGTCCTGGGAGTATGCCTGTATCAGTGTCCGTACATCAAACTTGGTTTTCTTCCTTCCGTGTAGTCGGTGGTGGATGTGCCAGATGTGAAGTGTCTTGCGGCTGGTCTTCGGATCGGCTGTGAGTCCTTTGAAATGTACTGAACTGTACTTCTCTTTGCTCCAAAAGCGTGGCGTTGCTGATTGTGGAGGCTGCTTGCGTAGCCAGTCTGGGCGACCAGTTTGTCTGCTGTGGCGTTAATGGAGGAGTGTTCGATTCGCGGTATGGTTGGCTTCGGCTGAACAGACGCTTATTGAATATTTCTTCAGCTGTGGTGGTATGATTGGTGAACCGTAGCTATGTGAGCTTGGCTTTTGATTTGCTTTGCTGTTGCGAAGTAGAGTGGCGGCTTCGGCTGTCGAGGGTCGATCCATTTGGGAACTTGTGTATGCTTCGGCATGCATCTCAATTGGACCTGATATCAGGCAAGATTACCCGCTGAACTTAGCATATCAATAAGCGGAGGAAAAGAAACTAACAAGGATTCCCCTAGTAACGGCGAGTGAAGCGGGAAGAGCTCAAGCTTAAAAATCTCCGTGCAAGTTTTGCGCGGCGAATTGTAGTCTATAGAGGCGTGGTCAGCGTGAGCACTTGGGGCAAGTTCCTTGGAAGAGGACAGCATGGAGGGTGATACTCCCGTTCATCCCTGAGTTGCTCGTGCGTACGACCCGTTTTCTTTGAGTCGCGTTGTTTGGAATGCAGCGCAAAGTAGGTGGTAAATTCCATCTAAAGCTAAATATTGGTGCGAGACCGATAGCGAACAAGTACCGTGAGGGAAAGATGAAAAGAACTTTGAAAAGAGAGTTAAAGAGTACCTGAAACTGCTGAAAGGGAACCGAATCGTTTCCAGTGTCTATAATCTGTGGCATATTTCATTGGCGAGTGTGTGCGTGCGTGTGCTGTGGCAGTGGCTTTTTTGGCTGCGCTCGGTGTGTGTGCTGTGTGTGCTTGCTGGTGCCCTGTGCTGCGGTGGGACGTCAAGGTCAGTTCGTATGCTGCGGGAAATGGCTGCCGAGGAGGTAGGGCTTACGCTTGCGTTTGTCTGTTATATCTTGGTGGACGAGTAGTCGCGGTTGGGACTGAGGTGCCTACAACGGCTTTTTGAGTGTGTCTGTGTCTCCGTGTGAGCCGTGTGCGGATAGCTTGCTATGCGTGTGTGGTTGTGTGTGGATTGATGCGGGCTTTAACTTGTTGCCGTTCGGGACGTTGACGAAATGGAGCGATCCGACCCGTCTTGAAACACGGACCAAGGAGTCTAACATGTGTGCAAGTGTTAGGGTGTGGAAACCCCAGCGCGAAATGAAAGTGAAGGGCAGCGCAAGTTGTCCTGAGGTAGGAAACGTTGTGGGCTTCGGTCTGCGGCGTGGCACTATCGACCGATCATGAACCTTCGTGGTGAAAGATTTGAGTTTGAGCACATATGGTTGGTACCCGAAGATGGTGAACTATGCCTGAGTAGGGTGAAGCCAGGGGAAACTCTGGTGGAAGCTCGTAGCGATTCTGACGTGCAAATCGATCGTCAAACTTGGGTATAGGGGCGAAAACAGTTGGGGGTATTCATATTCAGCGTAAGGGTGTGAAATTCTTGGATCGCTGAAAGATGAGCTTAGGCGAAAGCATTTACCAAGGATGTTTTCATTAATCAAGAAACGAAAGTTAGGGGATCGAAGATGATTAGATACCATCGTAGTCTTAACCATAAACTATGCCGACTCGGGATTGGCAGTCGTTTACCTTAAATGACCTTGTCAGACCGTATGAGAAATCAAAGTCTTTGGGTTCCGGGGGAGTATGTGTCGCAAGGCTGAAACTTAGAGGAATTGACGGAAGGGCACCACCAGGAGTGGAGCCTGCGGCTTATTGACTGAACGCACAGACCAAACGGGAAACTTACCAGGTCCAGACATAGTAAGGATTGACAGATTGAGAGCCTCTTTCTTGATTCTATGGGTGGTGGTGCATGGCCG
>VOQZ01001597.1:67500-75000 GCA_008079305.1 Phytophthora palmivora | reverse complement strand
TATTGATTTGTTCAGAAATGAACATTTCTCCCCCCCCACTGCAACCGCGCAATTATAAAGCAAACCAGTCGAGATAAGGCTGTCTAAAGTGACTTACTTTCGCTAATGGGGCGGCGAAAGGAACCGGTCAAAGGGCTGGTAGGGTGTCTACTATTGTTAAGTTTTACTCGCAGTATCTGTTGTCTTAGTGGCGCTTGTTCGCGAAAACCACTAAGTGCCATTGCTATTGTTTTCCGAGCCAAATTCGGTGACTTTAGTATCGGTTTGTAACAGGGCGGAAGCGAGAACACTTTGCGTGAAAATCGCAAAGTGCCGGCGCTAATGATTTCCGAGCCAAAATCGGGGAGTTTAGTGTGGGGCGTAACAGGCGTAGCAGCTAGCGTAGGCGTAGAAGAGGTAGAATTAGACTAGGATAAAGTATGGGAAATGGACCAAAACACTTTGTAAAAAATCGCTAAGTTCTTTTGCTGTTGTAATTGTATGAGGTTTTGAGTTGTGTTTGGTTCAGGAAGCGCTGCGAATATGGACAAGGTGACGGCGAAGTGGCGAGGAAGCGCTGCGAATATGCGCGTGTACGCGGAAGGTGACGGCGAGGAAGTGACGGATATGGAGGTGAAGATGAGAAGGTGATGGGGGTAGATGATGGAGGTGACGGCGGAAGGTGACGGCGAATATGACGGTGTGCATGCATCACTAGGTGGATATGCGCGAGCATGGCGATTCATGTCGCATAGTCACTGCTACATGTGCGTGGAAGGTTTCCTGGCGTAAATGGACACCTCCGTGTATGTATGGAGTTTATATTAGCGCCTGGAAGCGTGTGTGTGAACATGGAAGAGGGAGCTATCTGCATGTCTGTGTGTGAAGGTGTCGGGTCACCCTGTGAGAGTACATGTTGTATTTAGTGTTGCAGGTGCAGGGCCCCCTAAAATGGCAGTGAATCCTGACCGCACGTTGCATCTAGGTGTACCACACCACCCCCTGTGTGTGCTGTACACGTGTGTGTGGTACGGGACACCACTTATGTGTGTACACAAAGTGTACCCATCCGCCCACGAAATGAAGCGTTAATTGGCCTGTTACCAGGGGGTTGTGCACGGCTATGTCCATCTGTGTCCACGTGTGAGTGTCCACATGTGTTGTATAAGTGTATTGTAATGTCATGTAGTAATAGGCGTGGCATACAATGTCTGGTGTAGACGGCCATCTTAGGCTGAAAACACCATATCCCGTCTGCTCTGTGAAGTGTAAGCTCTCTCTGTGAAGTTAAGCAGCCTCAAGCTCGGGTAGTACTCGGGTGGGTGACCACCGGGGAAGTCCGGGTGCTGTCTACCTTTTGGCATACTTTATGCCTGTTGTGAGTTGCCACGCAAGATCTTGATTTTAGTATGGTCGGAGGCCACACGCAAGATCTTGATTTCACTATGGGCATGCAGCTTTTCGTGACACCCCTTCCGGCAGCCGTCCCCACTGCCTAACAGCATGAGTATGACGGGTGAGAGGTTTGGGCCCTTACACTTGGAATTTGTATGCTGCGACCGGACCTGAGGTTTGACTTGACTTTTGTATGGTCAGACAGAGTATGAGACACGCCAACAGAGCCTCTCTTATAGCATATACGTATGACGGGTGGGAGGTTATAGTCGATTGCGGCCGACTGAGTGGTGTGGCGGTACACCACTTGGGTGCATAGTATGTACGGACATGTGAGGTGATGTGGTACACACCGGTGTACCACTGTACCGCGGGTTAGGGGTAGGAGTGGTACCAACATTAAACTAGGTTATTGTATGGTGGATGCGGTCGAGTTTCACATGACCCCAATAGTGGACTAAGGGTAGTTGAACGTGCTCTTTCCGATGGTGAACCGGGAACATGCGACATGTCACAGGAACCCTGTCAAAACTGTTATATACTCAAAACTCCACAAAGACGTTACAAATCGCGTAACCTGATCCGTGGACTAGACGTAGTTTGATGCGCGCTTTCCGATGGTCAAGTCGTATTCTGCATAAAAAAGGTCCAAGTGTACTTTTTATGATCCGCTCATAGAAAGGACGTGGCGAGCACATGGCAGATGGGAAATGTCACGCTGAATCCAATGGTGAAGTCAGATTCGACCTATCTCTAACCACGGTTACTATGTGGGGCAAAACATGTACAAACTCGTTTAAACTTGATTAAAGTATAGTTTACGTTTCCATCGATATCTCAGCAACGGCTGGATAAAAAGTGCCGATTTTTGTTTCTACGGCTTTGTCTTGGTATGCCCCAAGTCATCCTGGACCGTCTGACAGTCAGCTCCTAGTGGATGGTGAGAAATGGGTCATAAAGTGACTTTTCGTGACGCCTTTCTCAAAAAAAGAACATTCCGTCCTGTCTTCGCCCCAAAACCCCAATGGTGCCCACCCACTCCGGTCGGCCTAGGGGTACTTTCACGCGCTCTTTCACGTGGTACAATCAGATTTAGCGTAACTGTAACCCCCGAAGCTACAATTCGATTCTAAAATCGAAGCAAAAATCGCTCGGTTTTAAAAAAGGCCATGTGGAGCAAAAACGGGTTAGACACCAAGGGTTGCATGTATGGAAGAAAACGTTCCCTGTCCCATTTCACCCCTATAGCGCGCGCGTGAGAACGATTTTTCGCACTCCTTCGCCTTCAAAACGTGCAAAACGTGATGTGGCGCGTGGGACTTTGTGGTTTTTTGCCGAGATGCAAAACGCCTTTCTCACCCTCTTTTGGTCCTGCAAATCCATGACGCGGAAGAGTCTCGGATTCGGATCCGGTTGTCCTAGGGGTGCTTTTTGACGCTCTTTCACGTGGTCAAATCAGATTTTGCAATATTCCAACATCCTGGCCTCCACGGTACAAAAACGGCACTCCGTATCCGAATGATTGCTCCAATTGGCCGTTTTAGAGCACTTCCGTCCCTTCTATGGCTGGTACGAGCTCAGATTCGAATTCAGCGCGTGATTTTAGCCCGATCTAGCTATTCAGACCCGAGCGTGCACCGCTAGGTCCATTCGCCCATGCTATGTTTTTTGCTCCCAGAAAATACATTGATCTCGTTACCTTGCTCGCCTCGTCACTCTTTCCAAATCACCTCCCCAAACACAACTTTTTGAAGAAGGACTTCGATCTAGCGCGTAAAAATTTGACACCACCTGGGGCAATACTAAAAAACATATGTGCACTAATCATACCGCGACATTTTATAATATTTATGAATATATTTAAGAAAATATAAAATTTGACAATTTTCTTAACTTTATTTATAAATTTAGAAAAATTGGATGGACCGTTTCTGAGCTAACCTGACAAATTAGGGGTACTTTGTGATGCTCTTTCACGTGCAGTAAGGGTCGGCGGTAAATTCTAAAGTTTTCATTTTTATTTAGAAGCATAACTGGTAATAAAATAAATCGGCTGCAGCTTTTCTCAGTTTTATGGATGGACTTAGTAGCGCTTGTAGAGTGCTACGTCCCATGTAATGGACATGGTATACAAAAATGTTCCCTGGGCGGCGCTAGCCGCCCGAAAAAGTTTTTATCCCAAGGGATGGGACGGGTTGTGAGTGATGGTCAGTGTACATAAGATGGACTTTCCGCATTTAATTGAACTTAGGTTCTATTTTTAGGTACCCGGTAAGTAATATACGTAAATACTTTCTGTAAATTACGTAGGGTTAAGGTATAGAGTGGTACTGACTGAAAGGTCGCGACCTTTCGGCGAGATTTCGATTTTTTTAATCTATTTAAAGCCTTTGGCAGTTACAATTACGCTCTGTATGCTGACGGAGACTTTCCGATAAATTTGTGTAGGCCAAATTTTGACGGTTACAGCGCGGCCGTGAAGTGAAATAATATTACTTAGTGAAATTTTGGGAATGGCGTGTGGGTTTTTGAAATTTCATTGGGTTTTTTTAAATAACTTCTCAAAAAAAGTAGTTTTCTTCTCTAAAAATTGGAAAACTGAAATTGGCAATTTATGGTTTTCTAGATGTGTCTTCGAGGAAATAGTTCTGCTATTTCTAGGACATGTCTAGATTACAGATTTAGTGCACTAATTCTACTTTGGGGAAACTCTGAGTGGGTTTGTGTGCAAGCGGTGAATGAGGTTGTATTCGTATGTTCTGCATAAGAATTCAGTTTTGTTTGATGCATTTTTTGCGTTGCGCTGTGTATTTTGTCCTGACGTGGTGTGAAGTTGCTGGAGAGTGTGTGTGAGCGGATTAGTTACCCGCGATCGTGTGCTGTTTTGTCGACGACGTGTTGCTGATGTTTCGAGGTGCTACAACGACGCTCTGTCGGAGCTGGTGCGAAGGAGTGCTGCGGTCGGTTGTGCTGTGTTCATGTGGTCTTCGGGCTGTGTGTGGCGGTGCGATGCCCTCTGTGGCGCGTTTCGTGCTGTGTCTCTGGTGGAAAGATTCAACTTCGGGTAGAACCGGACTTGATCTGGGGCTAGTACGCGGCGTGCGGAAGGGACTACACCTGGAAGTGTGCTGCGTCGTGCTCTAATTCGCTTCTTGCTCTGTCTCGGCAGGGCTGTTGAAGTGAGGATCGTAATTTGTCTTTCTGTGCTAGAGGGATGGAGAAAAGATTCTCGGCTAAAGTGACGGCTTTGAGAAAGGCTGCGAGTGGTTTGTGACTGCTTCAGTGGTTGCAGGTTGTTTGCGGCTGGCCTCGGTGTTGTTGTTTGTGCTGGGGGCGATTTTCGTCTTCTTTCGTATGGAGGATATTAACCTGGTTGATCCTGCCAGTAGTCATACGCTTGTCTCAAAGATTAAGCCATGCATGTCTAAGTATAAACACTTTTGTACTGTGAAACTGCGAATGGCTCATTATATCAGTTATAGTCTACTCGATAGTACCTTACTACTTGGATACCCGTAGTAATTCTAGAGCTAATACATGCATAAATACCCAACTGCTTGTCGGGCGGGTAGCATTTATTAGATTGAAACCAATGCAGTCTTCGGGCTGGTATTGTGTTGAGTCATAATAACTGTGCGGATCGCGCTTAGCGCGATAAATCGATTGAGTTTCTGCCCTATCAGCTTTGGATGGTAGGATATGGGCCTACCATGGCATTAACGGGTAACGGGGAATTAGGGTTTGATTCCGGAGAGGGAGCCTTAGAAACGGCTACCACATCCAAGGAAGGCAGCAGGCGCGTAAATTACCCAATCCTGACACAGGGAGGTAGTGACAATAAATAACAATGCTCTGGCTCTTCGAGTCGGGCAATTGGAATGAGAACAATTTAAATCCCTTAACGAGGATCAATTGGAGGGCAAGTCTGGTGAAATATTGTTTTTATTACTAATTTATGTATGTGGTATAGTGAAACCAAGATATAGATGAAAGGTAGGTGCCTTGGTGCAAGGACGGTCCAGGGATGTACCCGAAGGGACCGAATTGCTTTCTTTCTTGAACGCTTGCATTTGGTGCAGTGGTGAAGGTAGGTCGTGTCCATGGTGGACACTGAGGGTTCGAATCCCGCAGTTGACCGACTTTCCCAGTGTACTGAATTTGGTGCGTTTGTGGTCGAATCCCGTTTAAGTACGTTCAGGCGAACTTGGCGGTGGAAAATCTTCGTCATTTACGAAATTCCAAGTCGGACACTGGCGTACCGTGAATGTCCAATAAAGTACGACTCCCAAAAAGAACCAGCCCGCTGAAGCGGCGGTGTCAAGACAAGCACTCGCGCTAGGATCCTCGCTGAGAGGTACCACCACCGCTTGTCAGGACACCGTCGCTAGGGGGGAGGGACTCTCGGCGGGTGTCAGTACTGAGGATGTTGTTGTAGCGGCAGCCTTGAGCGGGGAGGGTCGGTAAGTCTCGAGTCGTTGCGGGGAAGAGGTGAGTCGGTAGTCGATAGGGGGATCCATCTGTGGCAAAGAGCAACTAAGCGCGGGTTGCCACTATCACACATTCGGGCGAAGTGTAATGCAACATATGACTTGGCTCTGTGGATAATAAACTGTGGGTTCGTCGCGACGGCGTTCATCATACGGTCGTTGTGGTGAAGCCAAAGCATGTACAGCACGCTACATCGCAAAACATTGAAAACCCGAAGCATGTTATGTGCTCCATACCGTTGGACAGCATGCGAAGCGAAAGTCAGCCCTTGGAGATAAACCACAGCTTCCCACGAGACTGATCCTGATAATAACGTCTGGAATTCTTGGAGAAATTGAGCCCAAGCCGTCCTCGCCACCTCACAGTCCCAGAAGAGGTGTTGGGCCGTTTCGACTGCATCACAGTCGTGGACGCATAACACATCGGTTGTCTGGTGTTGGTACTTCGATCGCACGTTCAAGCCATTATGCTGCAAGCGGAATTTAATGTCGGCCAGGATAGGCAGTAAGTCTTTGTCAAGTGAGCGTTCCCGTTTCCACAGTGAGCGTTCCCGTTTCCACACTTCCGACCACTTCGGTTCCACCACTACTCCTAACGGAACATGTGGTTTGCGCGTGATTGTCGGTAAGCGATGAAGGAGGTGGTAGAAGTGGTGATTGGAACCGTCGAGAAATACCACCTTGTCGAAGGTCCAGCCATGGGCGGCCGCACATTGGTTTCGGTGAAGGTGAGGACCTAGTCGTGGAGGAGAATGGACATCTATTCCCAAAAGACGGCCAACTTGTCGGGACAGATGGCCCGCAGCTCCCGACCGCTGGTGGAGGGCAAGTCTGGTGCCAGCAGCCGCGGTAATTCCAGCTCCAATAGCGTATATTAAAGTTGTTGCAGTTAAAAAGCTCGTAGTTGGATTTCTGTTTTGGATGTCCGGTCCGCTCCCTCTGGGAGTGCGTACTTATGGATGTTCGAGGCATTTTTTGTGAGGCTGCCTTTCTGCCATTAAGTTGGTGGGTTGGTGGGCTTGCATCGTTTACTGTGAAAAAATTAGAGTGTTTAAAGCAGGCGTTTGCTCATTTGAATACATTAGCATGGAATAATAAGATACGGCCTTGGTGGTCTATTTTGTTGGTTTGCACACCAGGGTAATGATTAATAGGGACAGTTGGGGGTATTCATATTTCAGCGTCAGAGGTGAAATTCTTGGATCGCTGAAAGATGAGCTTAGGCGAAAGCATTTACCAAGGATGTTTTCATTAATCAAGAACGAAAGTTAGGGGATCGAAGATGATTAGATACCATCGTAGTCTTAACCATAAACTATGCCGACTCGGGATTGGCAGTCGTTTACCTTAAATGACCTTGTCAGCACCGTATGAGAAATCAAAGTCTTTGGGTTCCGGGGGGAGTATGGTCGCAAGGCTGAAACTTAAAGGAATTGACGGAAGGGCACCACCAGGAGTGGAGCCTGCGGCTTTAATTTGACTCAACACGGGAAAACTTACCAGGTCCAGACATAGTAAGGATTGACAGATTGAGAGCTCTTTCTTGATTCTATGGGTGGTGGTGCATGGCCGTTCTTAGTTGGTGGAGTGATTTGTCTGGTTAATTCCGTTAACGAACGAGACCTCCGCGTGCTAAATA
>VOQZ01001597.1:52500-62500 GCA_008079305.1 Phytophthora palmivora | reverse complement strand
GCTGTCTAAAGTGACTTACTTTCGCTAATGGGGCGGCGAAAGGAACCGGTCAAAGGGCTGGTAGGGTGTCTACTATTGTTAAGTTTTACTCGCAGTATCTGTTGTCTTAGTGGCGCTTGTTCGCGAAAACCACTAAGTGCCATTGCTATTGTTTTCCGAGCCAAATTCGGTGACTTTAGTATCGGTTTGTAACAGGGCAGAAGCGAGAACACTTTGCGTGAAAATCGCAAAGTGCCGGCGCTAATGATTTCCGAGCCAAAATCGGGGAGTTTAGTGTGGGGCGTAACAGGCGTAGCAGCTAGCGTAGGCGTAGAAGAGGTAGAATTAGACTAGGATAAAGTATGGGAAATGGACCAAAACACTTTGTAAAAATCGCTAAGTTCTTTTGCTGTTGTAATTGTATGAGGTTTTGAGTTGTGTCTGGTTCAGGAAGCGCTGCGAATATGGACAAGGTGACGGCGAAGTGGCGAGGAAGCGCTGCGAATATGCGCGTGTACGCGGAAGGTGACGGCGAGGAAGTGACGGATATGGAGGTGAAGATGAGAAGGTGATGGGGGTAGATGATGGAGGTGACGGCGGAAGGTGACGGCGAATATGACGGTGTGCATGCATCACTAAGGTGGATATGCGCGAGCATGGCGATTCATGTCGCATAGTCACTGCTACATGTGCGTGGAAGGTTTCCTGGCGTAAATGGACACCTCCGTGTATGTATGGAGTTTATATTAGCGCCTGGAAGCGTGTGTGTGAACATGGAAGAGGGAGCTATCTGCATGTCTGTGTGTGAAGGTGTCGGGTCACCCTGTGAGAGTACATGTTGTATTTAGTGTTGCAGGTGCAGGGCCCCCTAAAATGGCAGTGAATCCTGACCGCACGTTGCATCTAGGTGTACCACACCACCCCCTGTGTGTGCTGTACACGTGTTGTGTGGTACGGGACACCACTTATGTGTGTACACAAAGTGTACCCATCCGCCCACGAAATGAAGCGTTAATTGGCCTGTTACCAGGGGGTTGTGCACGGCTATGTCCATCTGTGTCCACGTGTGAGTGTCCACATGTGTTGTATAAGTGTATTGTAATGTCATGTAGTAATAGGCGTGGCATACAATGTCTGGTGTAGACGGCCATCTTAGGCTGAAAACACCATATCCCGTCTGCTCTGTGAAGTTAAGCATTCTGCAAATTGCCAGCTACTACGCAAGTGGACCCGAGACGAGCCCAAGCCCGCTCCTCCACTTCCCCCAGCTAGCCGCCACCGCTCCGCCCCCGTTCACCGGTCGTGCCGAGCCCCAGCCCAAGCCAGCCCCGACGCTCTATCGGCAGACAGTTAGGCGCTCACGGTTCTCTGTGAGCTCATCCCTGCTGTTGGTAAAGCACTTGCGCTAAGTCTCCTCCGAAAGGAATTGACTGGGTTTGCCCCAACTACTTGTGTAGTGCGATTCTGACATCGAGAGGTGTCGGGAGTGAACACGTATCTGGACGCTAGGCCGAACAGACGTGGTCGCCGAAAAGCTTTGCCCTACGTGGAGTGGGAACGAGTATACACGGTAGGCTGCACTTACACTTAAGCCCGGGTGTCGAGGTACCTTTTGGCCGGTGTTTGCTTAGGTGTCTTAAAGACACTAGAGACGCAGTAGCCGCATTCCCACCGCTACCTTCCTGTTGGCAAAGGCCTCAAGCCACCAAGCCTCCCATCTTCCCCTGCATCCCAGCCTGTACCCTGCTGGTGCAACCCATCCCGCCTGGAATTTTTCCCATCCCTCCGCAGATCATGGCCGGATCTGACAAGGACACGAAGTGGCGCAAGGAATGGCTCAATGCTGCTCCACGTGCCGAGTACTCCCGCCCCACGGATGCCGCATTCGAACAAGCGGAGCGTGCCATGTTGGACCCGGACAGGGACTCCCAAGACAAGCGCTATGCCGCCCTTGCCGGCGCGCCCCAGCAAGTCTCGGTGGAACTGTGTTTCCCTATGTGGATACCTGCTCGCGACCTAACGGCCACGTTTTCTGATACTGAGATTATGACCTCGCTCGGCTCAACTGCCCAGTCACCACTATGGACGAAGAGTCTCAGTCATCTCCGGGACTTCAAGACCATCCGCAATGGTGGAATCAGTTTTCTCTGTACCGACCGGGAAGTCTGTACAAAATTGGGCGGTGAATCCGTGTCTATCTGTGGACGCAAATTCAAAGTCCAGACGTACTCGAAGTACTCCCACTGGTACTATGTGGATCTTCAACGACTTCCCGACGATGTATCAGATGGGCTCATCTACGACTGGTTTACCGCCCAAGGAACACCTCCAGTGTACATCACGCCGGCCCATGTGGTTGGTGGACTCCGCTCTCGTAGTCGCCGGGTCTACTTCAACCAGAAATCGCCACCGCACTCGGTGATGCTGACCAAGACGACTCCGTTACGCCAGATCCAGTTCACTGGACAAGGCTATACTGTCGTTCACCATCGCATGCGTGCGTACAACCGCGTCGTACCCCCGTTTATCAAGGAACTTCGCAAAAAAAGCAAATCGGCACGCAAGACCGGATCCGACTCTTCCCCATCTGATGAGGAAGAAGCTAGCCCTGCGGCCGAGAGAGATACTAACCCCGATCAAGACGACGACGCAGTCAGTACCCCGCCTGCTTACGACAACCAAAGCGATACCAGCGTTGGGGACAGTGAGAACGCCGCAATGAACAGCGACACCGCCTCGGACAGTGAGCCACATAGTGGGGATCAGTCGGATTCGGAGTCCAGTCAGCGCAGCGAGATGGACGGTATTGAATCAGATGATATCATTGCCCGACCCAAATCACTATGCCCAGCTGGGGACGTCACGAACTTCCCTGTTGGCTCAACTGAAACGACTGACCTCACTCCCGCCCGTATTCTACGGGCGAAACGTCTGGTCTTCGGTACAGTCGCCGCCCCGATTGCTGATCAACGCCGTCTTCCTCCCTCTCAAAAGGAATATCCTATGATATCTACGGTCAACTCGTATGAATGGCTGAGTGAGGGGACCGGGGGACCAATTCCGCCCGACCACGATGTCATCCTTTGGGACAAGTCACTTGACCCACCACACTCTGTCAGCTCCTTCGTGGGCCACACAGAGCTTACAGAAGGTGTCCTCAATTCGTCGGCCTACCAAGGCAATGTGGAAGAGCTATCCCTTCAAGACCTCTGTTCCGCGATAGAAGCCTTTATGAGGTCTTTCGTCTCTACAACAGACCCAGACGGTGTTTTGGCCACCATCCAAGCTCAACCCAGCATGCATAGGGTGCTTCTCGACACAGAGGTTGAAGGCAACTTCGCACACCTACGCGCCAAAGTATTTGGACACGCGGTACTCCGCGAATCTTCCACTCGCAACTACCCGCCGGCAGAAGAAGGAACGGTATACGGGCGGCTTTCTACCCTATACCCGAACCAACAGGATTTCGACTTCCAGACAGTCCTGGGTCAACTCTGCCCGGAACAATCGGACTTCTGGCTCAAGACCTGGCTGGCAGAGTTCGATCTAGCCTTCCAGATAGTGGCACCCAGTATCTACTTCGACCCACTCAAACTGAGTGCAATCATAGGGAGGGGAGCAACTGCTCTGCCTCACCCGCTGTGGCTACTATGGGATGGCCCCACTCTAGGGTACGTCATTATGTCTCCCTTAATGGATCGCATTTTGGCAGGGCCACTCCCACAAGACCTTCGCAATACTATTGAGAAACTCCGTGAGCGAGCTGCTTCGGCGTCTGCCCCAGTGCCCCCTCGCCTCTAATGTGCAGTGGGCCCTGAGAGGGTACTCTCTCAACGCGAATGGTTTTAATAATGTCACACAACGCACGCTGAATTTCTTCTCCAACAATTTCCACCTAGTGGGACTACAGGAGACTAAGTTCACGGGCATCAAGAGCTTCAAACGAGCAAAATACCTATGGAAAAAAGCCTCACAGCTCAATTCCAGTTTTTGGTCACAAGACAACATGTCCACTTACACAGGGCAAGCGGGTGTCGGTTTACTCCTAACACCAACGTGCCCTGTCAGGGATCTCGTCGATGTTACGCCTCAGTATGTCACATCGTCCGAGATTTTAGGACGCTATCTTCTTTTACGTGGTATGTTGGACTCAGTCGTCACTTACATTCACGTAGTGTACGCCCCAGTTCAACCCAGCCATCGAGCACAATTTTTCCAGGAACTCCCTCATCACTTTGAGAACGATTCCTACCATATTACTGTTGGCGACTTCAACACGGTGCTCTCCAGCCAACTCGATCAAGCTCGAAGCGAAGACCGCAATCGGGTTCAAGGCAGAGAAGACTTACTGGGTTGGATGAACAGCTTAGACCTGGTCGACGCTTGGCGCCTTCAACACCCGGACCTACAAGAATTCACCAGTCCAAATAGCAGCGCCCGAATTGATTTTGTACTGGTGAGCTCCCGTTTATTTCGGTCCCTACTTCAGGACATTCGCCATGACTACCGAGGTAAGGCGGGAACTGGTGACCATGCCGGGATTTCATTCCGACTGGGGTCAACATGCTTCAAGCCACCTGGACGTGCCCCCTGGAAATGCCCCGAATGGGTTATTCGTCTACCAGAAGCGCAAGACTACCTGCAGAACTCGCTGTCCGATCTGGCGGCCTCCTTCAGGACACCAGGCTGGGAACACTACAACCCAGGGTGCCTACTCGACGAGCATAAGCGGAAAGACTCTATTTTTCTACGGGAGCTATTCCTGTCGAAGAAGAACGAACGCCAACGGGTGCTTGAAAATCTCCACCTTAGAGTGAATGAGCTTCAGCACATGCAAGCCAAGGACCCTACAACAGACTACGCGGCCCAACTGGCAGCAGCCAAAGCGGAACTCCATGAGAAACTGGAAGAACAAGCTCATTACTCGTCCAAACAGAAGTTCACTTCCGACTTTGATGACGCTGAACGCTGCTCTAAATACTTCTTCCGACCTCCGCAAGTACTCCACAAGACGCCCATTCCTGTGGACTCGGTCGAAGAGTTAGAGACAACCTGCTCCAACTTCAATACCTACTGGTCTGGAATTTACTGTTCGCCGTCGAGGGAATTCAGTCATCGGACCCCGAAGTGGGATCGCATCAAGCTCTCTCAGATACTGCGGCATACCACTGCCCGGCTTACGCCACAGGATCAAGCCTACTTGGACAGCCCCTTCACTGCGAATGAGTTCTACTGGGCTCTTACTCATACAGCTACTGGTAAGACACCTGGTCCCGATGGCTTACCATTAGAGTATTACAAAGTGGATTTACCTCTCTGGAGCCGCATCATGGAGGTAGTCTACGCGGCGCAACTCCAACGTGGGCGAATGACGAAATTTCAACGGCGGGCTCAAGTCTCGCTGCTATACAAAAAAGGCAATCGGAAGCTCCCCTGTAACTACCGCCCAATATCCCTACTCAACGTGGACGCTAAGTTGGGCCCTAAAATCTTAGCCCACCGACTCGGTACGCTACTCAACGGTCTTCTGCATCCTGACCAATACGGCTTTGTTCCGGGTCGAGATATCCGCCACGCGCACCTTCGGTTCCAAGCTTTATCGCAACTCTATTCTAGCAGCGCCACCCCTGCTGGAGCGGTGTTACTAGACTTCGCCTAGGCCTTCGATAGTGTAGTGTGGGATGCACTGGACATGATTCTTATGCACTTCGGCTTTGGGGCAGCCTTTCGCAGATGGATCCGTGTTCTCTTCCCGGGGACGCTAGTTTCCCTAATGTTCAACGGTCGCCCTTTGGCACCGTTCGAACTCGGGGCCGGTGTCCGACAGGGAGACCCTCTGTCGCCAGCCTTGTTTGTGCTCTTTATTGAGCCCCTACTCAACTACCTTAGAGCCAAACTCGGCCATCGAGGACTGTGCGTAGGGGACTCGATTCACTCGACTATTAGCTTCGCAGACGACTGCACCGGGCTTCTTCGCGACCTCAGCAACGCCAAGGTCTTCCTCCAGTTTGTAGAGGAATTTTGTGCGGCATCGGGGATGCGCCTCAACAAGGACAAGACTGTGATTCTACCATTCCAACCCTGGACGCCCTCAACCCAGGCTCTACGAGAGGAACTTCGACGGCTGGGTGTGGAAGTAGTGGGAAATTCAGGACGAGCAAAGTTACTGGGAATTTTCTATGGGCCGACTCTCAGCGACTCTGATCGACTCCAACACTTGCTTGCGGAGATGCAAACGAGATGCGACCTTTGGCTCCATCGGGCCCGTACTCTCCGCGGGAAGGTGGCAATACTGCAGCAGATTATTTTACCGGTCCTGTGGTTCTCTGCGAGCGTGTGCCACGTCCCTCAGACAGGATTTCAAGACCAAGTACTCTCGCTGATCTCTCGTTTCCTCTGCCGGAACAACTCTTCCAACGCCTTACCCAGAACTTGGTGGTTTCTCCCTGCAAGCCATGGTGGCTTAGGTCTGACGCCTATTCCCGTCATGGTTCACAGTCTGCAACTTCACATGCTCTGCAACGTCATTACAACTGCGCGTCAACTCCCGAACACGAATATTCCTAATTGGATCGATCCAGTCGTCCAGCTCTTTGATGAGGCCGTCTCACCTTGGGGAACTGACTTCGATATCCTGTACGCGCCGGTTTCAACCAGCCCAGACTACGCTATCGCTCGACGCTCTACACGGTGGGCTGGTTTAGGATCCTACTGGCACTTTGTGCTTTTCTTGTGGAATACCCAGCTTCGGTCGAAGATTGTTCGCCTCCAAGTCAAATTTGACAAACTGACGTTACCCTTTTTGGATAATGTGGACATAGCCTACCGCTACCGAGGTGCGACTCTGGCAGGGACCTCAAGACCCCTCGGACTGCTACCCGTTCTCGCAGGTCAAGGACTCCGCCGACCTATGGAATTGTTCACAGTGTGCAAACCCCCAGTAACAGCACGGAAGTTGTCCGACTACCTCCGCCAGTTTGCTACGGGCCGCACTACCAGTGAACGCTCCTGTGCTAACTTTTTGGACAAAGTAGGACGCCTATTCAACTCGCTGACTGAAGCACCGGTCGGGCCGCATCAAGCCACGAAATATTTTAGTGCTTACCATTCCTGGGTTTTCGACGCCTATGAAGTCGCTGTCTTAACGGTGGCTCGAATTCGCAACATCCTATTCAAGTTCGAAGTACCTGCACTGCCACTCAGCCGCTTAGGCATTGAGACCGGCCCCCCGGACTCTATGTGGAAACGAGACCTTAAAATGAGGAAGCAAGTCCTACCGGTGTACGCAGATTTCCTCTATCGACTCCAGCACAACGCACTCTTCCTCGGATACCGGTTGCAACATCTCCCACAATCCCAGTGTTTGTGTCCCCATGACTGCGGAGTGTTGGAAACGGCTCCGCACTTATTCTGGTATTGTGACTTCGCCTCATCGCTCTGGGGAGAATGGATAACCTCCTTTCAACAATTTTTCTCGACTACCCTGGAATGGGAGGCGCTACTGCTCTTCAAACTCCAGCCCACAGACGCCGCTAAGGATAATTTCGGGTACAGCCTCTTTGCAGTTCTCCACATTACCCGCACAGTCATTTTTCGCAATTTATGGATGCACCGGAACGATATTCGCTTCCATGGTTTTCAAGCCAACTTGATTGAAGTACAAACCCGTGTCGAGGCTGTGATTAAGCTTCATATTGAGCGATACTACCAAGACCTTCAACAAAAAAATTTAAGCCATTCGGGGGTTAAACGTCGACAACTCCGCCGGCTTCTTGAATCACTCCCGATATCGCCGTTCCTGCCGCCGGAAATCCATAGTGATGACGCTGGTTCGACCGAAAATGAAGCATAATTGTCTGTTATGGGGCGGTGTCCTCCTGCCTCCTCATGGGGGACACATAGTAGGCGCCTGCTGCCACGCCGCTCAAGACTACTCAGAAACTTTCCGCCGCGATCAAGTCTGCTCACTACTCAAGAATGGAATTACATTTTCAGCTATTGGGACTGTGAAAGCTCTTACCACCCTGGCTTCCCAAGGTGGCTTTGAAGGTCATAGGGTCTTCCCCGACCTTCGCAGGTCGGGGGTTTTGCCTTATCGGCTTTTTGGCTTTCGCCTTTTTTGCTTTTTTGGCTTTCGCCTTTTTTGGAAGTCATCTACCTTCTTTTTCGTCGAACCGTACTTGCCAACTGCGACCTAGTGAAGCCACGGCTTACGCCGATCCGCGTTACGCTTTAGGGACATGTGGAAGAGATCCAGCCGACTATCGTTATCGAAGGCTTTCAAACACAACCGACCCGCCTTTAACAGAGTGTGGTAACCGAGAAGGTGACTCGGAGCGAGCCCCAAAGCAAGCTTCGGGGGGACGAGGTATCGTTTCCACTCTAGGGCAACGTAACGACTTCTTCACGAAGACACCCGAAGGTTTCACCGCAAGCATGCCGATTTCAGACTTATTTCAGTAGAAGACTCCCAACGACCCCCAAACTTTACCATGCACCACCACTCAAGCCAGAACACTCTTAATTTTCTACCGCGGAGGGGATCGAACCCGCGGCTCTGGCGTCGGATACAGCGGCCTAAACCACTGCACCATGGGACTCCTGAAAAATGTTGGTGGTCAAGTGACTTCTGGGACCGTCAAAGCCTAAATCGTTTGACTTGAAGTTTGTATGGCCGGACACTCTACACTTGGAATTTGTATTGCCGGACACTTTTCACTCGGAATTTGTATGGCTCGCCCTCCTTTTTTTCATCCCCGGATTATATTAGTTTTTGTATGGATTTTTTCATCAATTTTTCGTTAGATTATTACAACAGTAAGTAGCTAGGCAATTTGCTGGATAACAGTGTAATGAAACTTATTTCTCTGTGAAGTTAAGCAGCCTCAAGCTCGGGTAGTACTCGGGTGGGTGACCACCGGGGAAGTCCGGGTGCTGTCTACCTTTTGGCATACTTTATGCCTGTTGTGAGTTGCCACGCAAGATCTTGATTTTAGTATGGTCGGAGGCCACACGCAAGATCTTGATTTCACTATGGGCATGCAGCTTTTCGTGACACCCCTTCCGGCAGCCGTCCCCACTGCCTAACAGCATGAGTATGACGGGTGAGAGGTTTGGGCCCTTACACTTGGAATTTGTATGCTGCGACCAGACCTGAGGTTTGACTTGACTTTTGTATGGTCAGACAGAGTATGAGACACGCCAACAGAGCCTCTCTTATAGCATATACGTATGACGGGTGGGAGGTTATAGTCGATTGCGGCCGACTGAGTGGTGTGGCGGTACACCACTTGGGTGCATAGTATGTACGGACATGTGAGGTGATGTGGTACACACCGGTGTACCACTGTACCGCGGGTTAGGGGTAGGAGTGGTACCCAACTTTAAACTAGGTTATTGTATGGTGGATGCGGTCGAGTTTCACATGACCCCAATAGTGGACTAAGGGTAGTTGAACGTGCTCTTTCCGATGGTGAACCGGGAACATGCGACATGTCACAGTAACCCTGTCAAAACTGTTATATACTCAAAACTCCACAAAGACGTTACAAATCGCGTAACCTGATCCGTGGACTAGACGTATTTTGATGCGCGCTTTCCGATGGTCAAGTCGTATTCTGCATAAAAAAGGTCCAAGTGTACTTTTTATGATCCGCTCATAGAAAGGACGTGGCGAGCACATGGCAGATGGGAAATGTCACGCTGAATCCAATGGTGAAGTCAGATTCGACCTATCTCTAACCACGGTTACTATGTGGGGCAAAACATGTACAAACTCGTTTAAACTTGATTAAAGTATAGTTTACGTTTCCATCGATATCTCAGCAACGGCTGGATAAAAAGTGCCGATTTTTGTTTCTACGGCTTTGTCTTGGTATGCCTCAAGTCATCCTGGACCGTCTGACAGTCAGCTCCTAGTGGATGGTGAGAAATGGGTCATAAAGTGACTTTTCGTGACGCCTTTCTCAAAAAAAGAACATTCCGTCCTGTCTTCGCCCCAAAACCCCAATGGTGCCCACCC
>VOQZ01001597.1:32500-42500 GCA_008079305.1 Phytophthora palmivora | reverse complement strand
GAAGCGTTGAGCGCCAGAAGTCAGGGACGATCACCCATTTTCCTTTGATGGCAGCGTAGAGAATATCAAAGCCTTCACCAAGATGCCCAAGCTCTTGTGTAAAAAGCGCGAGTGCCGGCTCCATCCAGCGAGGAGCTGCTGACAGCTTGCACGTAGCTGTAATGGCGTCTTTGAGCGACTTGAGATGCATGGCTTGAATGAATTGCTTAGTTGGGGTGAGTCCAAGTCCTCCGTGACTAACACTTGTGTAAATCCAGGTTTTGTCGAACTTCCCGGGTGCTGCAGTCTCACTGTCGGTATTGTTCGCGTTCACAAAATTCCGGATAATGATGTCAACAGATTTCAGCATTCCAGCCGTGAAACATGTCACGCTAGCTGTGTACCACAGAAGAGGTAAGAGTATACTCCGAAGAATGACCACTCTGCCGCGCAATGTACGTGCTCGATACTTCCAAATGGCACAACGAGCCCTCAACTTGAGAAGAACTTGATTGAACCGTGCGTCCGCTGTTATTGTAGCGCCCTGCAGAACTCCAAGCAGCTTTGCGGTCTCGGAAATTCCAAGTACTTTGAAGGTGGACGTAGTTCTCAAATCTCGGATACTGCCCTGCGAAACCCGGTGCGTGAATGGCATGATGCATGTCTTCTGAACGTTGAGCCTTAGCCCGGCTGCTGTAGCGTAATCTTGAACTAATCTCAGAAATTCTGTTGCGTCGGTGATGTTGGACAGGAGGCCAGTGCAATCATCAGCAAACGCTAATAGCAAATGTGGCAGCGAAATGCCGTCCACCTGAATGCCTCGACTCGAGAATCGCGCGCGTAAGAAATTCATCATCGGCTCGATGAAGATCACGAAAAGGCCCGGTGAGAGTGGATCTCCCTGACGGACGCCGGCTCCTAACAAGAATGGCTCGCCTGGCGAGTCGTTGAGTAAGATGCTAACGGATGTTTGGTAGTAGAAAGTCTTCACCCAGTTCCTGAACGTCGCACCGAACCCGAAATGATGAAGGACCAAGTCCAGCGCCGGCCACAATACGCTGTCGAAAGCTTTGGCGAAATCTAGCAACACCGCGCACGCATCGGGTTTGTGGATCTTGCAGTAGTCCTGTAAATCTTGAAATCGAAGTAGGGAATGGCGAATAGATCGACCTGGTACGAAGCCGCTTTGATCCTCATGGATGATCTCAGGTAAGACGAAACCCATTCGGTGCGCAAGGATCTTGGGCGCAAGTTTTGCGTCATGGTTCAACAGCGTCAACGGCCGGTAATTGCCAGGTGAGGTGCGATCCCCGGACTTGTACAGTAGCGACAAGTGCGCTCGCCGCTGAAACTTGGTCATTTGTCCTTTCTCGAGCTGACTGTCATGTACAACTTCGTAGATCCACGCCCACTCGCTTGGCGCCACTTTATAGTACTCGATGGGGAGTCCGTCCGGACCTGGGGCCTTCCCATTCTTCGAGTGCATGATTGCCCAGTAGAAGTCGTTGGCCGTCAAGGGCGCATCCATCATCGCAGCATGAGTCGGTGAAAGACGTGCCGTTGTTTCTTGAAGGTATTCGGTCAGTTGGAGCGGTCGATATGCAGCCGTGCGTCCGTCCCGGAGGTCTGGTGAAGTCGATTGGAAAATAGTCCCCCAGAAACGTCGGTGTCCAGCCGCAATTTCTGTAGGATCTTCTGTAATCGTTCCGTCATCGCATTTAAACCCAGTAATCGGAGAGCGCAAGCAATCTTGTTGGGGAGCGCGGAAAAAGTGGCTGGTGGCGCGTTCACTCAAGTGTAAGTCCGCTGCAAACTTCTTGTATTGACGACGTTCCTTGATATCAGCAAGGTGCGCCTTCAGTACTAACTGAGCTTGTTCGACTCGGTTGTTGGTTTGCTCTGATGGTCTCATGTTGAATAGGTCCGTAGCGTCGTTGACTGCGAGCACAAGCTCCGCCGTGCGTCTTCCTTCGGCGTTGCGGAGTTCGTGCCACCGTCGTTTCAAGTAGATGCAATCTGCGCGTTTGTGCTCGTCAAGAAGACACCCAGGGTTTGCTCCCGGAAAGATCTTGATCCGCGCCCCAAGCGCTTCAACTGAAGCGGTTAAGTACTCTTTCACAGATGCGTCTCGTAGAAGCCAGGGTGGGCAGCGCCACGGAGGACGTTTCCCGCGAGGTAAAATCTTCGCCTGAAGCCGGAATTCCACTGGTACGTGATCTTCGCTATGCCACTTCATGTCTCGCACATGGCGTACTGAATCGAGATGATCTTGCAATAGGTCCACCGTCAGAAAGCAGTAGTCCAGGCGATTTTTGCGTTTGGGGCTGGTGAATTCGCGGACGTCTGGATTCACGAAACGCCACGAGTCCATCAAGCCAAGGGAGTCCAGCCAGCCGTTTAGTTCTGCGCGTCCCGCTCCCGGATGGGGAAGGCCTGGAGACTGCTGGTCGAGAAAGTCGTTGAGGGTGACATTAAAGTCACCGACAACAATGTGTTTAGAGCCGCGATCCAACTCACCGTCGGCAGCAAAATCAGTGCTGGCGAAGTCAAAGCTGGTGGGCAACATCCGAAAGTATTCACCCCGCTCGGAAGGCTCATCAGGTGCGTATACCACGTGAAGGAAAACGGTGTCGCCCCCGAGCGAAGTCTTGAGAAGTAAGTATCGGTTTCGTAGCTGCGGTTGGTAGACGCGTTTGGTGAGGTCCTCAACATCGCCAAATGGAGAAGCAGAAGAAAACACCAGCCCAACACCGTGTCGCTCATTGAAAATTGGAGACGTGGAGTCGGACCAGAAGCAGCGCGCGCCGGAATCCGATGCATGGATAAAATGTTCGTTGGTCTGGATTGAGTCTTCCTTGTTGAACTTCGTCTCTTGAAACGCGACCAACTGATACGCAGAGAGAAGTCGCTCATACATGGCACTGGGAGGATGGTTCAACCCATTCATGTTGAGCGAGACTCCGGAGAAGGCCCATGCCTCCTTAGAGGTGAGCGCGCACCAATTGACTGGGCGCAGTCTCCGCTGCAGGAAGGTCCATGGTCTTCAGGTATTGAAGAGAAGCGCGAGCACTGTCCGGGGTACGAGTATCCGTAAGGAAGACCGCCACGACATCTGTCCGAGCGATGAAACGTAGGTTGACATCGCTCCACAGCAAGAAGGGTGTACCTCGAAGGCGCTTGGCTTGTAGCCTGTCGGGGAGCAGCATCTTGATCTTGACCGGGTCGAAGTAGATTCCTGGCGCATGGATCATCAAAAACAGGTCACTGCGTGCCCAGCAGAGTGCAGCACCTCGAACGTCGTCCGCGGGGAATACGTGGTCGAATAGATCGCTTAGCGAAGCTGCAGGGACAGTGAACTTCTCCTGCAAGTAGTGCCGGATGTCCGCCTGTCCGTCTGGGAGTGGAAACCCACAAGTTGCGCGGTAGACGGCATGAGAACGGAAAGTGCGCTCGAGCCATTCAGCCGGTAGCTTGTACAAGTGGCGAAGGTACGCGGGTTGAACCGTTATTGCAGCCAAAAGATCTTCATGCGAGTTGAATTGTTGAACATCTTTAGCGACGAATTCAGCGATAAGCGCGTCCAGGTCGGTCACCGAAACGTGGGGGCTCTTTGGCGTCAGCTTCCGAGATTGCATCAGGGCCATGGCAGCGTCTCGATGTACAATAAGCGGTGAATCTTCCGTGAAGCCAGAGATAGGGGACCCTTCTTGGTCTACAACAGCCATGTCAACATCTGGCGGTTGACGATCATCATACGTGGGGTCCGCAAGGACTTGGTAGGTGTTGTAGATGGAGATTGCCGTACACTCATACGGTATCGCCGTATTGTCCGTGGAGTCGTCAACTAGCGTGCACGGGGTCAAGCCCTCTGGAGGAGCTGTTGGTCCCGCGTGTTGGGTGACACCTCGACGGGAAGCTTGGACCAGTTTCCATGTCGCATCCGAGGAGGAGACAGTATCCAGTATCATCGACTTTTTCTGGATGTTCGCGTGCGTAGACGTGACGCCTGAGGCCAGTGTAGGAGTCGACACAACGGATGGTGCGGGCGAAGATGAAACTGTGGGCGAAATCGCTGGAGATGGGGATGATTCACCGTCTCCCATATTGGCGTCGCCCGACGAGGTATCATCAACATCGTGGAGGGAGGAGTCGTCAGCACTGCCCATGCTCTTGTCACCATCGTCAGCAGCGTCTGGTGCCGGGGCACTAGCCACTTTGCGGAGATGAGGAGGCTTCACACGGTTGAACTTGCGGGTGCGGTGTTGCACAAAGCACGGCTTGTCGTCCGGGTGGAAGTAGATTTCCCGAAGAGGCTCTCCGTTCTCCAAGAAAATTCCCGTGGGGCATTTTTTGTCATTGAAGTAGACAGTTCGGTCGCGCGACTTGAGTTCTCCGGAGACAAAGGTCGGCGTAATGAGTACTGGGCGTGCGCCACAATCCACAAACCAGTCGTAAATCACGCGATCTGGGACATCACTCGGGAGCCGGGTCAACTCCACGTAGTAGAGTTGGTCGTACTTCGAATGTTTCCTGATGGTTGCCTTGGTGCCGCAGATCGTGAGCTGGATACCACCGAGCGAGTGGAGAGCAGCTTCGGAAGTGCACATAAACCCGATCCCGTGATTGGGGATGCGCACGAAGTCACGTAAAGACGCGCGGTGGGTTTTCCACGTTTCAGGCTGGGATCCGTTCGCCAGAGAGCCGAGAATCTCGTCCAGATTGCGCTCCGTAGCCACGGTCGCCGCGGGGATCCACATACGTGCGCAATCATCAGCAGAGACAGGCGTAGGAAGCGAGGAGCTAGCTTTGAAGAAGCGGTCGTCGTCCGTGGAAGCGATGTCATCAAGAATGTCGTAGCTGGCCGAGAACAAACTGTCGTCGGGAACGAAACGTCGAGGAACGGCACGTCGAGGTTTGGCCGCTGTAGCAGACGTGGTCGCAGGGGCGCTAGACATGGTGCGTTGTCGGTAACCGGAGAGCGAAGCAGTTGCAGAAGAACTGCACTTGCAGAAGAGCGTCGGCGGTGGGAGCAACAGGCAAGCGAAACGAAGCAGCGAGACGACTTCCGCGAGAGGATGTCGAGACAGCGGCGATGAAGCTTGTTTGGCAGCACTTCAGGGAAGTCTGGCAGGCGTTGGCTGTGTTAGTCTGCGCGGAGCGAAGACGAGGCGAGGTCGAGGGCGATGTGCGCTCGACAGGGAAAAATCCGGAATGGGGAGTTTGGCTGGGGCGGCACATCTGTTAAATGATAACACAGGTGTCCTAAGGTGAGCTCAATGAGAACAGAAATCTCATGTAGAACAAAAGGGTAAAAGCTCACTTGATTTTGATTTTCAGTATGAATACAAACCGTGAAAGCGTGGCCTATCGATCCTTTAGTTCTTTAGAATTTTAAGCTAGAGGTGTCAGAAAAGTTACCACAGGGATAACTGGCTTGTGGCAGCCAAGCGTCCATAGCGACGTTGCTTTTTGATTCTTCGATGTCGGCTCTTCCTATCATTGCGAAGTAGAACTCGCCAATTGTTGGATTGTTCACCCACTAATAGGGAACGTGAGCTGGGTTTAGACCGTCGTGAGACAGGTTAGTTTTACCCTACTGATGAGTTCGTTGTCTAAACAGTAATCCAACCCAGTACGAGAGGAACCGTTGGTTCAGATAATTGGTAACTGCGGTTAGCTGAAAAGCTAGTGCCGCCAAGCTACCATCTGTAGGATTATGGCTGAACGCCTCTAAGTCAGAATCCATGCTGGAATAGACGATAATCACCTTTCCCGATGTGCCGCGAATAGCGATAGGTGTCTTCTGGACACCCAACATCATACAATTGCAACGCACTCCGCTGTCTGTCAAGTGCTGACGGTGGAGAGTAGGCTGACTTGTAATTTCAAATATTGGGAAAGATAAATCCTTTGTAGACGACTTAACTACAGAACGGGGTGTTGTAAGCATGAGAGTAGTCTTGTACTACGATCTGCTGAGATTTAGCCCTTGTTCTATTGATTTGTTCAGAAATGAACATTTCTCCCCCCCCACTGCAACCGCGCAATTATAAAGCAAACCAGTCGAGATAAGGCTGTCTAAAGTGACTTACTTTCGCTAATGGGGCGGCGAAAGGAACCGGTCAAAGGGCTGGTAGGGTGTCTACTATTGTTAAGTTTTACTCGCAGTATCTGTTGTCTTAGTGGCGCTTGTTCGCGAAAACCACTAAGTGCCATTGCTATTGTTTTCCGAGCCAAATTCGGTGACTTTAGTATCGGTTTGTAACAGGGCGGAAGCGAGAACACTTTGCGTGAAAATCGCAAAGTGCCGGCGCTAATGATTTCCGAGCCAAAATCGGGGAGTTTAGTGTGGGGGCGTAACAGGCGTAGCAGCTAGCGTAGGCGTAGAAGAGGTAGAATTAGACTAGGATAAAGTATGGGAAATGGACCAAAACACTTTGTAAAAAATCGCTAAGTTCTTTTGCTGTTGTAATTGTATGAGGTTTTGAGTTGTGTTTGGTTCAGGAAGCGCTGCGAATATGGACAAGGTGACGGCGAAGTGGCGAGGAAGCGCTGCGAATATGCGCGTGTACGCGGAAGGTGACGGCGAGGAAGTGACGGATATGGAGGTGAAGATGAGAAGGTGATGGGGGTAGATGATGGAGGTGACGGCGGAAGGTGACGGCGAATATGACGGTGTGCATGCATCACTAAGGTGGATATGCGCGAGCATGGCGATTCATGTCGCATAGTCACTGCTACATGTGCGTGGAAGGTTTCCTGGCGTAAATGGACACCTCCGTGTATGTATGGAGTTTATATTAGCGCCTGGAAGCGTGTGTGTGAACATGGAAGAGGGAGCTATCTGCATGTCTGTGTGTGAAGGTGTCGGGTCACCCTGTGAGAGTACATGTTGTATTTAGTGTTGCAGGTGCAGGGCCCCCTAAAATGGCAGTGAATCCTGACCGCACGTTGCATCTAGGTGTACCACACCACCCCCTGTGTGTGCTGTACACGTGTTGTGTGGTACGGGACACCACTTATGTGTGTACACAAAGTGTACCCATCCGCCCACGAAATGAAGCGTTAATTGGCCTGTTACCAGGGGGTTGTGCACGGCTATGTCCATCTGTGTCCACGTGTGAGTGTCCACATGTGTTGTATAAGTGTATTGTAATGTCATGTAGTAATAGGCGTGGCATACAATGTCTGGTGTAGACGGCCATCTTAGGCTGAAAACACCATATCCCGTCTGCTCTGTGAAGTTAAGCAGCCTCAAGCTCGGGTAGTACTCGGGTGGGTGACCACCGGGGAAGTCCGGGTGCTGTCTACCTTTTGGCATACTTTATGCCTGTTGTGAGTTGCCACGCAAGATCTTGATTTTAGTATGGTCGGAGGCCACACGCAAGATCTTGATTTCACTATGGGCATGCAGCTTTTCGTGACACCCCTTCCGGCAGCCGTCCCCACTGCCTAACAGCATGAGTATGACGGGTGAGAGGTTTGGGTCCTTACACTTGGAATTTGTATGCTGCGACCGGACCTGAGGTTTGACTTGACTTTTGTATGGTCAGACAGAGTATGAGACACGCCAACAGAGCCTCTCTTATAGCATATACGTATGACGGGTGGGAGGTTATAGTCGATTGCGGCCGACTGAGTGGTGTGGCGGTACACCACTTGGGTGCATAGTATGTACGGACATGTGAGGTGATGTGGTACACACCGGTGTACCACTGTACCGCGGGTTAGGGGTAGGAGTG
Organism: Phytophthora palmivora; assembly: GCA_008079305.1. Classification (NCBI taxonomy): domain Eukaryota; phylum Oomycota; class Peronosporomycetes; order Peronosporales; family Peronosporaceae; genus Phytophthora; species Phytophthora palmivora. The sequence continues at coordinate 34,779 of VOQZ01001597.1, read as the reverse complement.
GTACCCAACATTAAACTAGGTTATTGTATGGTGGATGCGGTCGAGTTTCACATGACCCCAATAGTGGACTAAGGGTAGTTGAACGTGCTCTTTCCGATGGTGAACCGGGAACATGCGACATGTCACAGGAACCCTGTCAAAACTGTTATATACTCAAAACTCCACAAAGACGTTACAAATCGCGTAACCTGATCCGTGGACTAGACGTAGTTTGATGCGCGCTTTCCGATGGTCAAGTCGTATTCTGCATAAAAAAGGTCCAAGTGTACTTTTTATGATCCGCTCATAGAAAGGACGTGGCGAGCACATGGCAGATGGGAAATGTCACGCTGAATCCAATGGTGAAGTCAGATTCGACCTATCTCTAACCACGGTTACTATGTGGGGCAAAACATGTACAAACTCGTTTAAACTTGATTAAAGTATAGTTTACGTTTCCATCGATATCTCAGCAACGGCTGGATAAAAAGTGCCGATTTTTGTTTCTACGGCTTTGTCTTGGTATGCCCCAAGTCATCCTGGACCGTCTGACAGTCAGCTCCTAGTGGATGGTGAGAAATGGGTCATAAAGTGACTTTTCGTGACGCCTTTCTCAAAAAAAGAACATTCCGTCCTGTCTTCGCCCCAAAACCCCAATGGTGCCCACCCACTCCGGTCGGCCTAGGGGTACTTTCACGCGCTCTTTCACGTGGTACAATCAGATTTAGCGTAACTGTAACCCCCGAAGCTACAATTCGATTCTAAAATCGAAGCAAAAATCGCTCGGTTTTAAAAAAGGCCATGTGGAGCAAAAACGGGTTAGACACCAAGGGTTGCATGTATGGAAGAAAACGTTCCCTGTCCCATTTCACCCCTATAGCGCGCGCGTGAGAACGATTTTTCGCACTCCTTCGCCTTCAAAACGTGCAAAACGTGATGTGGCGCGTGGGACTTTGTGGTTTTTTGCCGAGATGCAAAACCGCCTTTCTCACCCTCTTTTGGTCCTGCAAATCCATGACGCTGAAGAGTCTCGGATTCGGATCCGGTTGTCCTAGGGGTGCTTTTCGACGCTCTTTCACGTGGTCAAATCAGATTTTGCAATATTCCAACATCCTGGCCTCCACGGTACAAAAACGGCACTCCGTATCCGAATGATTGCTCCAATTGGCCGTTTTAGAGCACTTCCGTCCCTTCTATGGCTGGTACGAGCTCAGATTCGAATTCAGCGCGTGATTTTAGCCCGATCTAGCTATTCAGACCCGAGCGTGCACCGCTAGGTCCATTCGCCCATGCTATGTTTTTTGCTCCCAGAAAATACATTGATCTCGTTACCTTGCTCGCCTCGTCACTCTTTCCAAATCACCTCCCCAAACACAACTTTTTGAAGAAGGACTTCGATCTAGCGCGTAAAAATTTGACACCACCTGGGGCAATACTAAAAAACATATGTGCACTAATCATACCGCGACATTTTATAATATTTATGAATATATTTAAGAAAATATAAAATTTGACAATTTTCTTAACTTTATTTATAAATTTAGAAAAATTGGATGGACCGTTTCTGAGCTAACCTGACAAATTAGGGGTACTTTGTGATGCTCTTTCACGTGCAGTAAGGGTCGGCGGTAAATTCTAAAGTTTTCATTTTTATTTAGAAGCATAACTGGTAATAAAATAAATCGGCTGCAGCTTTTCTCAGTTTTATGGCTGGACTTAGTAGCGCTTGTAGAGTGCTACGTCCCATGTAATGGACATGGTATACAAAAATGTTCCCTGGGCGGCGCTAGCCGCCCGAAAAAGTTTTTATCCCAAGGGATGGGACGGGTTGTGAGTGATGGTCAGTGTACATAAGATGGACTTTCCGCATTTAATTGAACTTAGGTTCTATTTTTAGGTACCCGGTAAGTAATATACGTAAATACTTTCTGTAAATTACGTAGGGTTAAGGTATAGAGTGGTACTGACTGAAAGGTCGCGACCTTTTGGCGAAATTTCGATTTTTTTAATCTATTTAAAGCCTTTGGCAGTTACAATTACGCTCTGTATGCTGACGGAGACTTTCCGATAAATTTGTGTAGGCCAAATTTTGACGGTTACAGCGCGGCCGTGAAGTGAAATAATATTACTTAGTGAAATTTTGGGAATGGCGTGTGGGTTTTTGAAATTTCATTGGGTTTTTTTAAATAACTTCTCAAAAAAAGTAGTTTTCTTCTCTAAAAATTGGAAAACTGAAATTGGCAATTTATGGTTTTCTAGATGTGTCTTCGAGGAAATAGTTCTGCTATTTCTAGGACATG
>VOQZ01001597.1:15000-25000 GCA_008079305.1 Phytophthora palmivora | reverse complement strand
GAGTAGAACCAATGCGGAGAGCATGCGCGTGAAATCGACAAAGATGAAGTCGAACGTAAGCAAAGGCGTGATGTTGAACGAACTGTGCCGATGTCGATATCCCGGAATTGTAGAGCTTCTTGTTACGATGGAGCCAAAGGGAACGGAGAACACAGCAGCGGATCATGTTGAAGACAATGTAGAAGCCGCGATCACCAAAGACTTGAGTTGTAGAAGGTAGTAGATGAATTGAATTCGGGAACACGACGTGGGTCCAAGCAAGGTCTCCAATGCATAGTCCAGTGAAGGGTTGTAGGAAGAAAGCCCATTGGTAACCGGCCACGTGACAATCCCAGAATAAATGTTGGGCCGTCTCGATGTCTGAACAGCCGTGAATACAAGAAGCTGAGGAATCAACTTGAGTACGCCACTGAAATTTGTATCGAAAGCCCATCGCATTGTGTTGTAGTCGAAACTTAACATCCGCTGCAACTGGAAGCACGTGGCGGTCCCAGCCATACTCGTTATTCCACATATCATCGGCGGGTACAAAGTCGGTAACACCAAGTTGAGCCATAGGGAAGTTGGGTACCCTCAGGGTCTTGCACGCCTTCACCATTAACTTCACGAAGTCTTTGTTCTGCATGTCGCTCACTAACTGTCCGTCAAGACTCCAATCATGAAAAGCTGATTCAATCTGCTCCGGAAGACGAGGCCCCATTGAAATCGACGGGGCGTCGCTCATAAGCAGTGAGATGTGCGGTAAGAATTGATTGACGAATCGGGTCTTGGAGGCAGGTCGAGCAAAATCGTTATCTTCCAGTAGAGATGTTAGGACTTCATGTGTAGCGTAGGAGCCAGACAAATCCACAAAGTCGCGTTGCCTGCAGATTCCATGTGCTTGCAACAGGTCGTTGTTCTTGGAGAGTTTGGTGAGCGGTCTTCGTGTGCTTCCAAATAAAAGGTGGAAGTTATTCCAGAAAGGCATCATGGCTGCATGGGGCTTCCAGTCTGTCGTCCCGTAAGCCAGATGGAGTTCGTTCCAGAGGCGAAGCGTGGCGCGCCAAAAGTCTGGGATAGCGTCCCATTTGCCCTTCATCACCGCGTAGAGGATGTCAAAACCGTGCCCTTGGGGCCCAAGTCCTTCTGTGAAGAGCGCAAGTGCGGGGCTAAACCAGCGTGGAGGCGCCGACCTTGTACACGTAGTTGCAATAGCGTCCTTTAGCGATTTTAGATGCATGGCTTGAATAAACTGCTTCGGCGGGGTAAGTCCGAGGCCACCTTGACTAACACTTGTGTATATCCAGGCTTTATCGAACTTTCCAGGTGCCGCAGTTGCACTATCAGTGTCATTAGCATTGACGAAATTCCGGATGATGACATCTACTTCCTTTAGCATCGCTGCCGTGATACAGGTAACGCTTGCCGTGTACCATAACAGAGGTAAAAGGATACTGCGGAGGATCACCACTTTGCCGCGAAGAGTACGTGCACGATACTTCCAGATGGCACATCGAGCCCGTAGCTTCAGGAGGACTTGACTAAATCTTGTTTCAGCAGTAATTGTTGCACCTTGTAGGACACCGAGCAGTTTCACAGACTCAGCAGTTCCAAGTACCCTGAAACCTGACGTGGCCCGGAGAGCAGCAATCTTAACCCTTGAGACACGGTGCGTAATTGGCATGATGCAGGTCTTCGTGATATTCAGTCTAAGACCTGCAGCAGTAGCGTAGGCTTGTACTAACTCCAGAAACGTGTTTGCATCGCTGACGTTTGATAGAAGTCCTGTACAGTCATCAGCGAAAGCCAGCAGCAAGTGCGGCAATGAGAGTTCGTCAACCTGAATGCCTTTGCTTGAGAAGCGCGAGCGGAGGAAATTCATCATTGGTTCAACGAAGACCACGAACAATCCAGGTGAGAGTGGGTCTCCTTGGCGTACACCTGCGCCTAGTAAAAAGGGTTCACCAGGTGAGTCATTTATCAGGATACTGACCGATGTCTCATAGTACAGAGTCTTCACCCAACTGCGAAACGTCGCACCAAAGCCGAAGTGGTGAAGAACGAGATCTAAGGCCGGCCACAACACACTGTCGAAAGCCTTGGCAAAGTCCAGTAACACCGCGCATGCATCCGGGTTGTGGGCTTTGCAAAAGTCCTGTAGGTCTTGAAAACGGAGGAGGGAATGGCGGATTGATCGGCCTGGAACAAAGCCACTTTGATCCTCGTGAATGATGTCAGGTAGGACGAACCCCATCCGATACGCGAGAATCTTTGGCGCAAGTTTTGCATCGTGGTTGAGCAGCGTAAGTGGTCGATAATTTCCAGGTAACGTGCGATCCCAGACTTGTACAATAGCGATAAATGTGCTCGCCGTTGGAACTTGGTCATCTTTCCTTTCTTGAGTTGACTGTCGTGGACTACCTCGTAAATCCGCGCCCATGCGCTTGGTGCTACTTTGTAGTACTCAATGGGGAGCCCATCAGGCCCAGGAGCCTTCCCGTTCTTCGAGTGCATGATCGCCCAATAGAAGTCGTTTGCGGTCAAAGGTGCGTCCATCATGGCCTTTTGAGCCGGGGTTAGGCGCGCCGTTGTCGCACTAAGGTAAGTAGCGAGTTGAAGTGGGTTGTACGTAGTCGTCCGCTGATTGGGAAGGTCACGTGAAGGCGACTGGAATATCTTGGCCCAGAACTGGCGATGACCATCAGCGACATCGGCAGGGTTTTCCGTGATGGTGCCATCGTCACGTCTCAACCCAGTAATGGGAGACCGCAAGCAATCTTGTTGGGGTGCTCGAAAGAAATGGCTGGTGGCTCGTTCACTCAGGTGTAGGTCTGCCGCAAACTTCTTGTACTGACGACGTTGTTTGATATCCTCCAGTTGTGTCTTCAGTACCAATTGTGCTTGCTCTACCATTTCTTTGTTGCCAGTTGAAGGATGGATATTGTATAGATCAACCGCATCGTTGACAGCTTCAACTAGCGCCGCGGTACGCCTTCCTTCAGCATTTCGAAGCTCGTGCCATCGTCGCTTCAGGTAGATGCAGTCGGCGCGCTTGTGCTCGTCAAGCAGACATCCAGGGTTTGCGCCAGAGAAGAGACGGAGTCGCTCACCAAGTGCTTCAACCGAAGCGACAAGGTAGTCCCGCACGGATGTATCGCGAAGTAGCCATGGTGGACATCTCCACGGCGGTCGTTTTCCGCGGGGTAAGATCTTGGCTTGCAGGCGAAATTCCACCGGGATGTGGTCTTCCGTATGCCACTTCTTGTCGCGAACATGGCGGATCCAGTCGAGGTGGTCCTGTAGCAAGTCTACCGTCACGAAGCAATAATCAAGGCGGTTCTTGCGTTTGGGGCTCGTGAACTCGCGTGTGTCCGGGTTGATGAAGCGCCAGGAGTCGATGAGGCCCAGCGAATCCAACCAGTTCCGGAGTTCTACACGCCCGGCTCCGGGATGTGGAAGGCCAGGCGATTGCTGATCCAGAAAGTCGTCCATCGTTACATTGAAATCTCCAACAACAAGATGCTTGGAGCTCCGTTGAAAATCATCCTCGGTATCGATATTTGTAGCGGCGACGTCGAAGGTTGTCGGTAGAGACCGGAAAAATTCTCCTCGCTCGGAAGGTTCATCAGGGGCGTATACCACGTGGAGGTATACCCGCTCGCCTCCAAGGTCGGTCTTCAGTAGTAAATAGCGGTTCCGTAGCTGTGGAGTGTAGACTTGCGCTGTTAGGTCGTCAACAGGCCCGAAGGGGGAAGCCGAAGACAGAACGAGCCCGACACCATGTCTCTCGTTAAAAACAGGTGACGTAGTGTCTGACCAGAAGCAGCGTGCGCCAGAATCCGCAGCGTGGATAAAGTGTTCGTTGGTCTGGATGGAGTCTTGTTTAACAAACTTCGTCTCTTGAAACGCGACCAACTGATGCGTAGAGAGAAGTCGCTCATACATGGTTATGGGAGGGTGATTTAGCCCATTCACGTTGAGCGAAACTCCGGTGAAGGCCCATGCTTCCTTAGAGTTGAGTGTGTACCACTTGGCTGGGCACAGTCTCAACTGGAGGAAGCTGCGTGTCCTTCAGGAATTGTAGAGAACCTTGAACACTGGTCGGGGTGCGTGTATCGGACCGGAAGACTTGCACCATATCCGTGTGAGTGAGGAACTGCAGATTAACATCACTCCACAGCAAGAAGGGGGTATTACGAAGCCGCTTAGCCTGTAGCTTGTCTGGGAGCAGCATCTTGAGCTTGACTGGGTCGAAGTAGACTCCAGGCGCAAACACCATCAGGAACAAGTCACATCTGGACCAGCACAAGGCGGCACCGCGTGTTTCGTCTGTCGGGAAAACATAGTTGAAGAGATCACTAGGCGAGGATGTAGGCGTTGTGAACTTCGACTGAAGATAAGCCCAAACGTCGGTTTGACCGTCTGGAAGTTGAAGACCGCGAGTTGCCCGGTACACGGCATGGGCACGGTGGGTGCGTTCTTGCCAGTCCGTTGGTAACTTGTACATCTGGCGGAGATAGGCGGGCTGAACTTCAATAGCAGCGAGGAGGTCTTCATGGGATTGGTACTGTTGCACATCCTTGGCGATAAACTCTGCGATGAGAGCGTCCAGATCTGCTGCAGAAACGTGGGAGGCTTTTGGCGTGAGCTTCCGAGTTTGCATCAACGTCTGGGCGGCTTGGCGGTGAACGACTAGCGATGAATCTTCCAGGAAACCAGTGATGGTCGAACCGTCTTCCGTGTAGACTTGGATGTCAACGTCCGGCGGTTGCGCTTCGTCGTACGCATAGTCGGTGAGGACTTCGTAGGTATTGTGAACCGAGAGAGCCACCATTTCATAGGGTAGAGCAGCAGGATCCGAAGCATCGTCTATCAGCGTGCATGGCGTCAATCCTTCCGGCTGGGTGACCGGGCCAGCGTTGGTGGTGACACCACGGCGGGATGCTTGGACAAGTTTCCATGTCGGATCCGTAGACGAGACTGTATCCAGAATCAGGGTTTTCTTCTGGATTTTCGCTCTTGTAGAAACACCGGAGGCGCCTGGAAGCGAAGCCGGTCCAGGAGCTGATGATGGCGTGGGTTTTGTAGCGACGGCTGAATGAGACCGCTTATACTGGCGTCGTCAGCCGGGACTGCAGCATCATCCGGTCGCGACGAGGTATCGTCACCACGCATACTGTTGTCTCCATCATCAGATCGAGTCGTAGGTGACTGAGAAACAATAGGTTTTCGTAGTGACGGAGGTTTGACTCGGTTGTACTTGCGAATCCGATGCTGAACGAAACATGGTTTTTCCTCGGTATCGAAGTAAATTTCACGTAGTGGTTCGTCGTCTTCCAGGAAGAGACCGCCAGGGCACCGTTGGGAGTTGAAATACACCGTCCTGTCTCGTGACTTCAGTTCACCTTCCACGAAAGTCGGTGTGATCAACACCGGACGTGCGCCACGATCCAAGAACCAGTTGTAAATCGTGCGATCAGGTACGTCGCTGGGGAGCCGGGTCAGGTCAACAAAGTAGAGTCTGTCGTACTTCGAGTGTTTACGGATCGTTGCTTGCGTACCGCAAATCGTCAGCTGGATGCCGCCGAGCGAGTGCAGAGCAGCGTCAGACGTACAGAGGAACGAGATTCCTTGATTGGGAATCCGAACGAAGTCCCGCAGAGATGCGCGATGGGCTTTCCACGTTTCCGGTTGAGAGCCGTCCGCAAGAGAGCGAAGGATCTCGTCCGTATTGTGGTCAGCAGTGACACGCGCAGCTGGGATCCACATACGCACGCAGTCGTCAATGGCTACTGGAGTAGGCAGTTGCGAACTGGCTTTGAAGTAGCGGTCGTCGTCAGTCGTACTGACGTCGTCAATCATCGCATAGCTCGCCGTGAAGAGGCTGTCGTCTGGAATGAAACGGCGCGGAGGCGGTCGTCTGGACGGGTTGGACGTCCTGGCCCCTTCCACTGGCGGGGGAGGAGAATTCGAGGCAGTAGCCATCAAAGTCGAAGGTAGGAGGACCAAAGTAGGAGTAGTAGCAACTGGGCGTGAAGCCAATGCGTTAGAAAGCTGAGAAGGTTGCGGATACTGCGTCTCTAGTGTACGGAACACCTAAGCAAACACCCGTCAAAAGGCTCCTAGAAAGCCCGGAACTAGGTGTAAGTGCAGCCTACTGCGTGTGCCAATTCCTACTCCGCGTAGGGCAAGGCTTTTCAGCGACCTCGTCCGTCCGGCCTAGCGTTCGGATACGAGTTTACACCTGACACTTCGCAGCGTCAGAATCGCACGACACTGGTAGTTGAGGCAACCCAGTCAAACTCGGTGAGAAGACTTAGCGCAAGTGCTTACCACACACAGGAACGAGCTCACGACCGAACGTGTGCACCGAACTGACAGTGATAGAGGCGTCGAACGCAGAGACGTTGGCAGCAGTTGCAGTACCCCACAAGGAGAGACTGACGACGGCAGCGGCGGGGGCTTGGGCAGCGGCAGCAGCGCTCCGTGAAGAGAGCTGGCGACGGCGGCGAAGGCGGGGGCTTGAGCGGCGGGCAGCAGCACTCCGTGAAGAGAGCTGGCGACGGCGGCGGGGGCGGTGTCTGCGCGGACGAAGACGGGGCTGGATCGGGCACTTGTGCTCGAGCCGGCAAATTTAGGAATGGGGAGTTTGGCTGGGGCGGCACATCTGTTAAATGATAACACAGGTGTCCTAAGGTGAGCTCAATGAGAACAGAAATCTCATGTAGAACAAAAGGGTAAAAGCTCACTTGATTTTGATTTTCAGTATGAATACAAACCGTGAAAGCGTGGCCTATCGATCCTTTAGTTCTTTAGAATTTTAAGCTAGAGGTGTCAGAAAAGTTACCACAGGGATAACTGGCTTGTGGCAGCCAAGCGTCCATAGCGACGTTGCTTTTTGATTCTTCGATGTCGGCTCTTCCTATCATTGCGAAGTAGAACTCGCCAATTGTTGGATTGTTCACCCACTAATAGGGAACGTGAGCTGGGTTTAGACCGTCGTGAGACAGGTTAGTTTTACCCTACTGATGAGTTCGTTGTCTAAACAGTAATCCAACCCAGTACGAGAGGAACCGTTGGTTCAGATAATTGGTAACTGCGGTTAGCTGAAAAGCTAGTGCCGCCAAGCTACCATCTGTAGGATTATGGCTGAACGCCTCTAAGTCAGAATCCATGCTGGAATAGACGATAATCACCTTTCCCGATGTGCCGCGAATAGCGATAGGTGTCTTCTGGACACCCAACATCATACAATTGCAACGCACTCCGCTGTCTGTCAAGTGCTGACGGTGGAGAGTAGGCTGACTTGTAATTTCAAATATTGGGAAAGATAAATCCTTTGTAGACGACTTAACTACAGAACGGGGTGTTGTAAGCATGAGAGTAGTCTTGTACTACGATCTGCTGAGATTTAGCCCTTGTTCTATTGATTTGTTCAGAAATGAACATTTCTCCCCCCCACTGCAACCGCGCAATTATAAAGCAAACCAGTCGAGATAAGGCTGTCTAAAGTGACTTACTTTCGCTAATGGGGCGGCGAAAGGAACCGGTCAAAGGGCTGGTAGGGTGTCTACTATTGTTAAGTTTTACTCGCAGTATCTGTTGTCTTAGTGGCGCTTGTTCGCGAAAACCACTAAGTGCCATTGCTATTGTTTTCCGAGCCAAATTCGGTGACTTTAGTATCGGTTTGTAACAGGGCAGAAGCGAGAACACTTTGCGTGAAAATCGCAAAGTGCCGGCGCTAATGATTTCCGAGCCAAAATCGGGGAGTTTAGTGGGGGGCGTAACAGGCGTAGCAGCTAGCGTAGGCGTAGAAGAGGTAGAATTAGACTAGGATAAAGTATGGGAAATGGACCAAAACACTTTGTAAAAAATCGCTAAGTTCTTTTGCTGTTGTAATTGTATGAGGTTTTGAGTTGTGTTTGGTTCAGGAAGCGCTGCGAATATGGACAAGGTGACGGCGAAGTGGCGAGGAAGCGCTGCGAATATGCGCGTGTACGCGGAAGGTGACGGCGAGGAAGTGACGGATATGGAGGTGAAGATGAGAAGGTGATGGGGGTAGATGATGGAGGTGACGGCGGAAGGTGACGGCGAATATGACGGTGTGCATGCATCACTAAGGTGGATATGCGCGAGCATGGCGATTCATGTCGCATAGTCACTGCTACATGTGCGTGGAAGGTTTCCTGGCGTAAATGGACACCTCCGTGTATGTATGGAGTTTATATTAGCGCCTGGAAGCGTGTGTGTGAACATGGAAGAGGGAGCTATCTGCATGTCTGTGTGTGAAGGTGTCGGGTCACCCTGTGAGAGTACATGTTGTATTTAGTGTTGCAGGTGCAGGGCCCCCTAAAATGGCAGTGAATCCTGACCGCACGTTGCATCTAGGTGTACCACACCACCCCCTGTGTGTGCTGTACACGTGTTGTGTGGTACGGGACACCACTTATGTGTGTACACAAAGTGTACCCATCCGCCCACGAAATGAAGCGTTAATTGGCCTGTTACCAGGGGGTTGTGCACGGCTATGTCCATCTGTGTCCACGTGTGAGTGTCCACATGTGTTGTATAAGTGTATTGTAATGTCATGTAGTAATAGGCGTGGCATACAATGTCTGGTGTAGACGGCCATCTTAGGCTGAAAACACCATATCCCGTCTGCTCTGTGAAGTTAAGCAGCCTCAAGCTCGGGTAGTACTCGGGTGGGTGACCACCGGGGAAGTCCGGGTGCTGTCTACCTTTTGGCATACTTTATGCCTGTTGTGAGTTGCCACGCAAGATCTTGATTTTAGTATGGTCGGAGGCCACACGCAAGATCTTGATTTCACTATGGGCATGCAGCTTTTCGTGACACCCCTTCCGGCAGCCGTCCCCACTGCCTAACAGCATGAGTATGACGGGTGAGAGGTTTGGGCCCTTACACTTGGAATTTGTATGCTGCGACCGGACCTGAGGTTTGACTTGACTTTTGTATGGTCAGACAGAGTATGAGACACGCCAACAGAGCCTCTCTTATAGCATATACGTATGACGGGTGGGAGGTTATAGTCGATTGCGGCCGACTGAGTGGTGTGGCGGTACACCACTTGGGTGCATAGTATGTACGGACATGTGAGGTGATGTGGTACACACCGGTGTACCACTGTACCGCGGGTTAGGGGTAGGAGTGGTACCCAACATTAAACTAGGTTATTGTATGGTGGATGCGGTCGAGTTTCACATGACCCCAATAGTGGACTAAGGGTAGTTGAACGTGCTCTTTCCGATGGTGAACCGGGAACATGCGACATGTCACAGGAACCCTGTCAAAACTGTTATATACTCAAAACTCCACAAAGACGTTACAAATCGCGTAACCTGATCCGTGGACTAGACGTAGTTTGATGCGCGCTTTCCGATGGTCAAGTCGTATTCTGCATAAAAAAGGTCCAAGTGTACTTTTTATGATCCGCTCATAGAAAGGACGTGGCGAGCACATGGCAGATGGGAAATGTCACGCTGAATCCAATGGTGAAGTCAGATTCGACCTATCTCTAACCACGGTTACTATGTGGGGCAAAACATGTACAAACTCGTTTAAACTTGATTAAAGTATAGTTTACGTTTCCATCGATATCTCAGCAACGGCTGGATAAAAAGTGCCGATTTTTGTTTCTACGGCTTTGTCTTGGTATGCCCCAAGTCATCCTGGACCGTCTGACAGTCAGCTCCTAGTGGATGGTGAGAAATGGGTCATAAAGTGACTTTTCGTGACGCCTTTCTCAAAAAAAGAACATTCCGTCCTGTCTTCGCCCCAAAACCCCAATGGTGCCCACCCACTCCGGTCGGCCTAGGGGTACTTTCACGCGCTCTTTCACGTGGTACAATCAGATTTAGCGTAACTGTAACCCCCGAAGCTACAATTCGATTCTAAAATCGAAGCAAAAATCGCTCGGTTTTAAAAAAGGCCATGTGGAGCAAAAACGGGTTAGACACCAAGGGTTGCATGTATGGAAGAAAACGTTCCCTGTCCCATTTCACC
>VOQZ01001597.1:2500-5000 GCA_008079305.1 Phytophthora palmivora | reverse complement strand
CAGAGCCTCTCTTATAGCATATACGTATGACGGGTGGGAGGTTATAGTCGATTGCGGCCGACTGAGTGGTGTGGCGGTACACCACTTGGGTGCATAGTATGTACGGACATGTGAGGTGATGTGGTACACACCGGTGTACCACTGTACCGCGGGTTAGGGGTAGGAGTGGTACCCAACATTAAACTAGGTTATTGTATGGTGGATGCGGTCGAGTTTCACATGACCCCAATAGTGGACTAAGGGTAGTTGAACGTGCTCTTTCCGATGGTGAACCGGGAACATGCGACATGTCACAGGAACCCTGTCAAAACTGTTATATACTCAAAACTCCACAAAGACGTTACAAATCGCGTAACCTGATCCGTGGACTAGACGTAGTTTGATGCGCGCTTTCCGATGGTCAAGTCGTATTCTGCATAAAAAAGGTCCAAGTGTACTTTTTATGATCCGCTCATAGAAAGGACGTGGCGAGCACATGGCAGATGGGAAATGTCACGCTGAATCCAATGGTGAAGTCAGATTCGACCTATCTCTAACCACGGTTACTATGTGGGGCAAAACATGTACAAACTCGTTTAAACTTGATTAAAGTATAGTTTACGTTTCCATCGATATCTCAGCAACGGCTGGATAAAAGTGCCGATTTTTGTTTCTACGGCTTTGTCTTGGTATGCCCCAAGTCATCCTGGACCGTCTGACAGTCAGCTCCTAGTGGATGGTGAGAAATGGGTCATAAAGTGACTTTTCGTGACGCCTTTCTCAAAAAAAGAACATTCCGTCCTGTCTTCGCCCCAAAACCCCAATGGTGCCCACCCACTCCGGTCGGCCTAGGGGTACTTTCACGCGCTCTTTCACGTGGTACAATCAGATTTAGCGTAACTGTAACCCCCGAAGCTACAATTCGATTCTAAAATCGAAGCAAAAATCGCTCGGTTTTAAAAAAGGCCATGTGGAGCAAAAACGGGTTAGACACCAAGGGTTGCATGTATGGAAGAAAACGTTCCCTGTCCCATTTCACCCCTATAGCGCGCGCGTGAGAACGATTTTTCGCACTCCTTCGCCTTCAAAACGTGCAAAACGTGATGTGGCGCGTGGGACTTTGTGGTTTTTTGCCGAGATGCAAAACCGCCTTTCTCACCCTCTTTTGGTCCTGCAAATCCATGACGCGGAAGAGTCTCGGATTCGGATCCGGTTGTCCTAGGGGTGCTTTTTGACGCTCTTTCACGTGGTCAAATCAGATTTTGCAATATTCCAACATCCTGGCCTCCACGGTACAAAAACGGCACTCCGTATCCGAATGATTGCTCCAATTGGCCGTTTTAGAGCACTTCCGTCCCTTCTATGGCTGGTACGAGCTCAGATTCGAATTCAGCGCGTGATTTTAGCCCGATCTAGCTATTCAGACCCGAGCGTGCACCGCTAGGTCCATTCGCCCATGCTATGTTTTTGCTCCCAGAAAATACATTGATCTCGTTACCTTGCTCGCCTCGTCACTCTTTCCAAATCACCTCCCCAAACACAACTTTTTGAAGAAGGACTTCGATCTAGTGCGTAAAAATTTGACACCACCTGGGGCAATACTAAAAAACATATGTGCACTAATCATACCGCGACATTTTATAATATTTATGAATATATTTAAGAAAATATAAAATTTGACAATTTTCTTAACTTTATTTATAAATTTAGAAAAATTGGATGGACCGTTTCTGAGCTAACCTGACAAATTAGGGGTACTTTGTGATGCTCTTTCACGTGCAGTAAGGGTCGGCGGTAAATTCTAAAGTTTTCATTTTTATTTAGAAGCATAACTGGTAATAAAATAAATCGGCTGCAGCTTTTCTCAGTTTTATGGCTGGACTTAGTAGCGCTTGTAGAGTGCTACGTCCCATGTAATGGACATGGTATACAAAAATGTTCCCTGGGCGGCGCTAGCCGCCCGAAAAAGTTTTTATCCCAAGGGATGGGACGGGTTGTGAGTGATGGTCAGTGTACATAAGATGGACTTTCCGCATTTAATTGAACTTAGGTTCTATTTTAGGTACCCGGTAAGTATATACGTAAATACTTTCTGTAAATTACGTAGGGTTAAGGTATAGAGTGGTACTGACTGAAAGGTCGCGACCTTTCGCGAAATTTCGATTTTTTTAATCTATTTAAAGCCTTTGGCAGTTACAATTACGCTCTGTATGCTGACGGAGACTTTCCGATAAATTTGTGTAGGCCAAATTTTGACGGTTACAGCGCGGCCGTGAAGTGAAATAATATTACTTAGTGAAATTTTGGGAATGGCGTGTGGGTTTTTGAAATTTCATTGGTTTTTTTTTAAATAACTTCTCAAAAAATAGTTTTCTTCTCTAAAATTGGAAAACTGAAATTGGCAATTTATGGTTTTCTAGATGTGTCTTCGAGGAAATAGTTCTGCTATTTCTAGGACATGTCTAGATTACAGATTTAGTGCACTAATTCTACTTTGGGGAAACTCTGAGTGGGTTTGTGT
>VOQZ01001596.1:315000-318090 GCA_008079305.1 Phytophthora palmivora | reverse complement strand
TAGAGGTGTCAGAAAAGTTACCACAGGGATAACTGGGCTTGTGGCAGCCAAGCGTCCATAGCGACGTTGCTTTTTGATTCTTCGATGTCGGCTCTTCCTATCATTGCGAAGTAGTAGAACTCGCCAATTGTTGGATTGTTCACCCACTAATAGGAACGTGAGCTGGGTTTAGACCGTCGTGAGACACAGGTTAGTTTACCCTACTGATGAGTTCGTTGTCTAAACAGTAATCCAACCCAGTACGAGAGGAACCGTTGGTTCAGATATTGGTAACTGCGGTTAGCTGAAAAGCTAGTGCGCCAAGCTACCATCTGTAGGATTATGGCTGAACGCCTCTAAGTCAGAATCCATGCTGGAATAGACGATAATCACCTTTCCCGATGTGCCGCGAATAGCGATAGGTGTCTTCTGGACACCCAACATCATACAATTGCAAACGCACTCCGCTGTCTGTCAAGTGCTGACGGTGGAGAGTAGGCTGACTTGTAATTTCAAATATTGGGAAAGATAAATCCTTTGTAGACGACTTAACTACAGAACGGGGTGTTGTAAGCATGAGAGTAGTCTTGTACTACGATCTGCTGAGATTTAGCCCTTGTTCTATTGATTTGTTCAGAAATGAACATTTCTCCCCCCCCACTGCAACCGCGCAATTATAAAGCAAACCAGTCGAGATAAGGCTGTCTAAAGTGACTTACTTTCGCTAATGGGGCGGCGAAAGGAACCGGTCAAAGGGCTGGTAGGGTGTCTACTATTGTTAAGTTTTACTCGCAGTATCTTTGTCTTAGTGGCGCTTGTTCGCGAAAACCACTAAGTGCCATTGCTATTGTTTTCCGAGCCAAATTCGGTGACTTTAGTATCGGTTTGTAACAGGGCGGAAGCGAGAACACTTTGCGTGAAAATCGCAAAGTGCCGGCGCTAATGATTTCCGAGCCAAAATCGGGGAGTTTAGTGGGGGGCGTAACAGGCGTAGCAGCTAGCGTAGGCGTAGAAGAGGTAGAATTAGACTAGGATAAAGTATGGGAAATGGACCAAAACACTTTGTAAAAAATCGCTAAGTTCTTTTGCTGTTGTAATTGTATGAGGTTTTGAGTTGTGTTGGTTCAGGAAGCGCTGCGAATATGGACAAGGTGACGGCGAAGTGGCGAGGAAGCGCTGCGAATATGCGCGTGTACGCGGAAGGTGACGGCGAGGAAGTGACGGATATGGAGGTGAAGATGAGAAGGTGATGGGGGTAGATGATGGAGGTGACGGCGGAAGGTGACGGCGAATATGACGGTGTGCATGCATCACTAAGGTGGATATGCGCGAGCATGGCGATTCATGTCGCATAGTCACTGCTACATGTGCGTGGAAGGTTTCCTGGCGTAAATGGACACCTCCGTGTATGTATGGAGTTATATTAGCGCCTGGAAGCGGTGTGTGAACATGAAGAGGGAGCTATCTGCATGTCTGTGTGTGAAGGTGTCGGGTCACCCTGTGAGAGTACATGTTGTATTTAGTGTTGCAGGTGCAGGGCCCTAAAATGGCAGTGAATCCTGACCGCACGTTGCATCTAGGTGTACCACACCACCCCCTGTGTGTGCTGTACACGTGTTGTGTGGTACGGGACACCACTTATGTGGTACACAAAGTGTACCCATCCGCCCACGAAATGAAGCGTTAATTGGCCTGTTACCAGGGGGTTGTGCACGGCTATGTCCATCTGTGTCCACGTGTGAGTGTCCACATGTGTTGTATAAGTGTATTGTAATGTCATGTAGTAATAGCGCGTGGCATACAATGTCTGGTGTAGACGGCCATCTTAGGCTGAAAAACACCATATCCCGTCTGCTCTGTGAAGTTAAGCAGCCTCAAGCTCGGGTAGTACTCGGGTGGGTGACCACCGGGGAAGTCCGGGGTGCTGTCTACCTTTTGGCATACTTTATGCCTGTTGTGAGTTGCCACGCAAGATCTTGATTTTAGTATGGTCGGAGGCCACACGCAAGATCTTGATTTCACTATGGGCATGCAGCTTTTCGTGACACCCCTTCCGGCAGCCGTCCCCACTGCCTAACAGCATGAGTATGACGGGTGAGAGGTTTGGGCCCTTACACTTGGAATTGTGTATGCTGCGACCGGACCTGAGGTTTGACTTGACTTTTGTATGGTCAGACAGAGTATGAGACACGCCAACAGAGCCTCTCTTATAGCATATACGTATGACGGGTGGGAGGTTATAGTCGATTGCGGCCGACTGAGTGGTTGTGGCGGTACACCACTTGGGTGCATAGTATGTACGGACATGTGAGGTGATGTGGTACACACCGGTGTACCACTGTACCGCGGGTTAGGGGTAGGAGTGGTACCCAACATTAAACTAGGTTATTGTATGGTGGATGCGGTCGAGTTTCACATGACCCCAATAGTGGACTAAGGGTAGTTGAACGTGCTCTTTCCGATGGTGAACCGGGAACATGCGACATGTCACAGGAACCCTGTCAAAACTGTTATATACTCAAAACTCCACAAAGACGTTACAAATCGCGTAACCTGATCCGTGGGACTAGACGTAGTTTGATGCGCGCTTTCCGATGGTCAAGTCGTATTCTGCAAAAAAGGTCCAAGTGTACTTTTTATGATCCGCTCATAGAAAGGACGTGGCGAGCACATGGCAGATGGGAAATGTCACGCTGAATCCAATGGTGAAGTCAGATTCGACCTATCTCTAACCACGGTTACTATGTGGGGCAAAACATGTACAAACTCGTTTAAACTTGATTAAAGTATAGTTTACGTTTCCATCGATATCTCAGCAACGGCTGGATAAAAAGTGCCGATTTTTGTTTCTACGGCTTTGTCTTGGTATGCCCCAAGTCATCCTGGACCGTCTGACAGTCAGCTCCTAGTGGATGGTGAGAAATGGGTCATAAAGTGACTTTTCGTGACGCCTTTCTCAAAAAAAGAACATTCCGTCCTGTCTTCGCCCCAAAACCCCAATGGTGCCCACCCACTCCGTCGGCCTAGGGGTACTTTCACGCGCTCTTTCACGTGGTACAATCAATAGATTTAGCGTAACTGTAACCCCCGAAGCTACAATCGATTCTAAAA
>VOQZ01001596.1:302500-305000 GCA_008079305.1 Phytophthora palmivora | reverse complement strand
AGGTTTGGGCCCTTACACTTGGAATTTGTATGCTGCGACCGGACCTGAGGTTTGACTTGACTTTTGTATGGTCAGACAGAGTATGAGACACGCCAACAGAGCCTCTCTTATAGCATATACGTATGACGGGTGGGAGGTTATAGTCGATTGCGGCCGACTGAGTGGTGTGGCGGTACACCACTTGGGTGCATAGTATGTACGGACATGTGAGGTGATGTGGTACACACCGGTGTACCACTGTACCGCGGGTTAGGGGTAGGAGTGGTACCCAACTTTAAACTAGGTTATTGTATGGTGGATGCGGTCGAGTTTCACATGACCCCAATAGTGGACTAAGGGTAGTTGAACGTGCTCTTTCCGATGGTGAACCGGGAACATGCGACATGTCACAGGAACCCTGTCAAAACTGTTATATACTCAAAACTCCACAAAGACGTTACAAATCGCGTAACCTGATCCATGGACTAGACGTAGTTTGATGCGCGCTTTCCGATGGTCAAGTCGTATTTTGCATAAAAAGGGTCCAAGTGTACTTTTTATGATCCGCTCATAGAAAGGACGTGGCGAGCACATGGCAGATGGGAAATGTCACGCTGAATCCAATGGTGAAGTCAGATTCGACCTATCTCTAACCACGGTTACTCTGTGGGGCAAAACATGTACAAACTCGTTTAAACTTGATTAAAGTATAGTTTACGTTTCCATCGATATCTCAGCAACGGCTGGATAAAAAGTGCCGATTTTTGTTTCTACGGCTTTGTCTTGGTACGCCCCAAGTCATCCTGGACCGTCTGACAGTCAGCTCCTAGTGGATGGTGAGAAATGGGCCATAAAGTGACTTTTCGTGACGCCTTTCTCAAAAAAAGAACATTCCGTCCTGTCTTCGCCCCAAAACCCCAATGGTGCCCACCCACTCCGGTCGGCCTAGGGGTACTTTCACGCGCTCTTTCACGTGGTACAATCAGATTTAGCGTAACTGTAACCCCCGAAGCTACAATTCGATTCTAAAATCGAAGCAAAAATCGCTCGGTTTTAAAAAAGGCCATGTGGAGCAAAAACGGGTTAGACACCAAGGGTTGCATGTATGGAAGAAAACGTTCCCTGTCCCATTTCACCCCTATAGCGCGCGCGTGAGAACGATTTTTCGCACTCCTTCGCCTTCAAAACGTGCAAAACGTGATGTGGCGCGTGGGACTTTGTGGTTTTTTGCCGAGATGCAAAACCGCCTTTCTCACCCTCTTTTGGTCCTGCAAATCCATGACGCGGAAGAGTCTCGGATTCGGATCCGGTTGTCCTAGGGGTGCTTTTTGACGCTCTTTCACGTGGTCAAATCAGATTTTGCAATATTCCAACATCCTGGCCTCCACGGTACAAAAACGGCACTCCGTATCCGAATGATTGCTCCAATTGGCCGTTTTAGAGCACTTCCGTCCCTTCTATGGTTGGTACGAGCTCAGATTTGAATTCAGCGCGTGATTTTAGCCCGATCTAGCTATTCAGACCCGAGCGTGCACCGCTAGATCCCATTCGCCCATGCTATGTGTTTTGCTCCCAGAAAATACATTGATCTCGTTACCTTGCTCGCCTCGTCACTCTTTCCAAATCACCTCCCCAAACACAACTTTTTGAAGAAGGACTTCGATCTAGTGCGTAAAAATTTGACACCACCTGGGGCAATACTAAAAAACATATGTGCACTAATCATACCGCGACATTTTATAATATTTATGAATATATTTAAGAAAATATAAAATTTGACAATTTTCTTAACTTTATTTATAAATTTAGAAAAATTGGATGGACCGTTTCTGAGCTAACCTGACAAATTAGGGGTACTTTGTGATGCTCTTTCACGTGCAGTAAGGGTCGGCGGTAAATTCTAAAGTTTTCATTTTTATTTAGAAGCATAACTGGTAATAAAATAAATCGGCTGCAGCTTTTCTCAGTTTTATGGCTGGACTTAGTAGCGCTTGTAGAGTGCTACGTCCCATGTAATGGACATGGTATACAAAAATGTTCCCTGGGCGGCGCTAGCCGCCCGAAAAAGTTTTTATCCCAAGGGATGGGACGGGTTGTGAGTGATGGTCAGTGTACATAAGATGGACTTTCCGCATTTAATTGAACTTAGGTTCTATTTTTAGGTACCCGGTAAGTAATATACGTAAATACTTTCTGTAAATTACGCAGGGTTAAGGTATAGAGTGGTACTGACTGAAAGGTCGCGACCTTTCGGCAAAATTCCAATTTTTTTAAATCTATTTAAAGCCTTTGGCAGTTACAATTACGCTCTGTATGCTGACGGAGACTTTCCGATAAATTTGTGTAGGCCAAATTTTGACGGTTACAGCGCGGCCGTGAAGTGAAATAATATTACTTAGTGAAATTTTGGGAATGGCGTGTGGGTTTTTGAAATTTCATTGTTTTTTTTAAATAACTTCTCAAAAAAATAGTTTTCTTCTCTAAAAATTGGAAAACTGAAATTGGCAATTTATGGTTTTCT
>VOQZ01001596.1:0-300000 GCA_008079305.1 Phytophthora palmivora | reverse complement strand
ATCAAGTCTGCAATTCAAGGTACATGGGAGAATTTGGAGCTTTCACGGTTGCGATCCTTGGTGAAATCGATGCCCGATCGCGCTAGCGACGTTCTAGAAGCCAAAGGTAAGAAAACTAACCATTAGACCCCTTCCAAATGCCAGTAGAACGCTCACAAGAGCGCAAGATGTGAGCTGCTACGTACTTTTGTCCAGAGTCAGAATGATGGTCATTGCTGGTGTTCGACAACCAAGAGTCGTCTGTAAGTAAAAGTGGTATGTACTGGTAGCGCTTGGTGCGAATAGCTTAAGTACGGGGTTTTAAGCTTATTTGTGCAGTTTTGGCTTAACTAGCTGCAAAATATTGGTCGCCACGTATTTTTGGCCAGCACAGTACCACGTTGTCGGCCGAGACGTTAACGCTGCATTTAACATATTGCGATCTACAAGCGCAGGATCCTTAGCTTTTTATGACATCCACAGCTAAAAATGAGGTATCAATCTCTGCTCGGGTTACAACGAGCCGACGACGAGAGATAGTTAGCAATAACTAGCTTTAGTTCGATTTACTGTAACGGAGCATTCTGCATGGAAATATATTGTGTCGTCAGGGCGAACTCTGCAGCTGAGTTTGTAGTCGTTCGAAATGGCGATAGGCCACGGTAACGCGACGGCGTCCAGTATCTGGAGGGACTACGCCAACGCGGCGAATGGAGGCTTTCCGGATTTCTTGAGCGCGATCGAGCATGGGAACGTGACGATGTCCAATAGCTGGCGGGACTACGCGATCGTCCACGCGAACGCGGCGAATAGCGGCTTTGTGGGCTTCGTGAGTGCGCACGGTGCTCCGACATCAGCAGAAATGAAAATGAAAGCACGACGGTTTCTTTCTTTTTCGCTCATCCCAGACAGACTTGAGTATGCCATTGGTGGCCTTCGCAGTCGTTGCTTAAAAAGAGAAATCACCACTCAGGCATCCTTGCGATTCTTGTGATACACCAATGCCTTTGCATAGCGTGTCGGCTATGTCGTCTTCGTTCTTGTTGGCGATGCCATCAATCATGTGCATTTGATCAGTTGCCGTAAGTAGATAGATCATATTGAACTTGGTGTGACGCTTGTTGGCAATGTAGTTCGATGAGGACATGCCTAAGAAAATCGCTAGTGAGAGCTGCGGGTGTAGCGCGATAGTGTTCTTCCACGATGGCTTAACAACCTCGACTGGATAACTGCCTGCGAAGTGGTACATGATCATGTTAAAGATGGCATTGGACCCATGATTAGCATTCATCTGGTATTCGATTAGCGTGACCACGCGATCGTTTGCGATGGCATCTTTGATCTCTGCATCAGTCGCGGTTAGCGTCTTCTTGAGTGCGACTGCCTTCTCCGTGATGGAGGTGTCCCTAGTTTTGGCTCCATGATTGATATCCACGACGCGCATCACCAGCGGCTGAACAATAGAGTTGAGGTTAGAGTTCACCTGAACACAGTCTGCATCTCTGTACTGCTCCATCTCGCGGAAGGTCCTCATGCGATAAACAAAGAACACACTGCAATATCAATGGAAATGTAGTTAGTGGTCATGACTATATTATAGATGTTTGTGTGTGATGATGGTGTTTGTGAATCGACTTAGCCTCTGCCAGCATAGCGGCGTTGATCTGCCGGAGCGCATTCCTGTATTCGCAGATGTCAATGTGTCCCCCGTAGTACGTGATGTCGTATATATACGGCGCCTCTTTAAACTCGGTGATTCGCTTACCGTAGAACTGTGTGTATAACATTTTAAGCATGGACAGTTTATCAGAGTATGTCTTATCCTTGATGAAACACGCCTGCGACTTGAGGAATGTGTAAGAGCACGCCAAACCGCAGAACAGCCCAATGGTATCGTACTCCTTTCCAGAGGCTGTGTTTCGTATTTGCCTTGGTATGAAGCACGGCGTTCCTTTGAAGCTCATTCCACAGCTCCAGCACTTGAGTGTGGCATCTTTGTATGCATCAGCCCACTGCTTCTTGTTCTTAAACCTGGTAACCCGCATAGCTGGGATACGTGTGGCGGGCTCGATCATCAACTGCTCACTTTCCTGGTGCGCAATGTTCTCCTCAATCATGTGCTCATCTAGGGTTTTGATCTGGCTGAAGATGCCTTGCGGAAAGATGGTATTGTGAATGGGTATCTCCATGGATTTAGTATTTATTCGGCAGGCACTTTGTTATATATTTTGTTATTAAGCATTCAGCACGACTACATTTAGTTGAGTTAGTATAGTAGAGCTGTGTAACAATGGAGCCACGGGGAGGATCGCCACTGACTGATTTCATCACCAAGCGTATATTCTTAGCGTACTTTGTCGGGGGTTTTGCCGGAGAAGAGTGTTGGTCGATGTTGAAGTTGCGAAGAGTTTCTCTTGTAGTGAAGCCTTGGGCGTTGGTCTCGAGTGCGGGGTAGTGTGTATATTTAATAATGAATTACGTTGGTCTCCCTAAACATGCGTGCCTTCCTGTTCTACAGGGGCTTCCTAGTACTTTTGCTTGTTTCTGTTTCTTTTCGTGCCTTTGTTGCTACCCTGCATGCTTTTCTCTTTTTCTGTGGCACTTCATGTTTATCTAACTAAATGCATGTTCCTTACTGCTAATTGCATGTTCCCTACTGCTAAATGCATGGTCACTGTGACTCCTGGCCTGCTTGCTAAGCAGCCAGACGCGGGCATGACATCTCCCCCGGGTTGAGTTCGCCTTGGTGGCTTCGAAACCCTTCTAGGAGTTGTCGCCAATCCGAAACATGTTTGATGCTTGCTTCGCGCTCCCAGGTCGCCTCATGATCCGTCCACCCATGCCACTTCACGATCCATTCGCGTTTACGTCGCCTGGTTCGTCGCTTCAGCAGCTTCTCAATGATGTAGAGTTCTTCTCCAAGTCTCGTCGTCCAGTATAATCGGGACTTCATTCGGAATCAGTCGATTCGGAAAGTCCGTGCGATTTGCCAGGTAGTGAGATAGTAACTCTACGTTGAACGTGGGGTTGAGACGCTTCATCGTGGCCGGAAGTATCAGTTTCGCGACGTTGTCGTTTATCATGCGCTCAATCACAAATGGTCCAACCTTCTTAGCCGCTAGCTTTGCCTTTTTCAACTCTGTATTCTTGTTAACTGTCTTCAGCGGTAAGTTCTTCGTATCGAGTAGTACCAAGTCGTCTTCCTTAAACACCACTTGTCTGCGCTTGCGATCGTAGTACTCTTTCTGCCGTTCTTGAGCATGCTTCTTATTCTCTTGTGCTTGCTCTACGACCTCTTGTCGTTCTCGTGCAAAGTTCTTTGCAAACTCTGCAATTATTCCGTCACTCTCGGAGTATACCAGTTCTTTCATCCTTTCAGTTAGGAGATTCGACACTTTGCGTCCTGTGTCTACTTCGAAAGGGGTCATCTTCGTAGACGCATTCACAAGTGTTGAATGTGCGTACTCAATTGTTCCAAGATGTTTCACCCAATCATCACCGTGATACGACACCATACACCTAAGTGCATCTTCCAGCACTAGGTTCTGACGTTCCGTTTGACCATCGGCTTGTGCTCTGTGAGCCGTCGTCATGCTCAGCTTGACACCCACTAACTTCATCAGCGACTTTCAAAGTCCGAAAGGAACTTCGAGTCTCTATCACTGATGATCACCTTTGGTAATCCGTGGTGTCTGATAACAGCATCAAAGAAAACATTCGCTGTGTCCTTTGCGTCAGCCGTCGAGTATGTTGGAGCATGCTTTGGTCGTTTGGGGAGCTTGTCCACAATATCGAATATAGCATCGTAGCCCTCTGACGCTGGTAAACCCGTGATGAAGTCCATTGACACTACTTCCCAAGATTCGTTCGGAGTGGGAATCGGCATAAGCAGTCCTTTCTTCTTCTGGCTACTGGATTTCCATCGTGCACACGTCTCGCATGTGCGTACGTACTCCCTTATATCCTTATCCATCGTCGGCCAGTAGTACCATTGTGCCGCTTTCAGGTACGTACGTCGGCCTCCTGGATGTGCGGACGTTTCTCCATCATGACATTCCATGATGACATTTGTGCGGAGCTTCTTCGACTTCGGCACACAAAGTCGATATATCGTTTCACCCTTCTTCTGCCTAAAATACAGCAGACCGTTGTGCTTGACGAACTTTTCTGTTTCCGTCCCCTTAGACCACTGGTGCTTGAATGCAGGGTCGTTCGCGTAACCACGCTGGAACTCTCTCTTCGTCTCGCTTGCTAAGTGTGGACTCACAAAATGATAGTCGACGGTGTTGACTTGTTGCTGCGGTACGCCAATCGGACGACTCTCCCCCCCGTAAGTCGACATCGTCGAGTAACAAGTGAGAATCTGCGGTTGAAAGGCTCCGTAACACCGAAGACCTCGCTCTATGTTCATCGATGTGCGCCGCGTTTTTCTCGCATGCGTCGTCACACTCATGAATCGTATACGTCACGTCGGGTAGAGGTGGTCCTTTATCCTCTTCCTCAGCCTTAGCATCCCGCGGCGGACGTGATAGAGCATCTACCACAACGTTATCCTACCCTTGACATAGTGCAGGGTGAACTAAAATTGTGAAAAATGAGTCAAGAAGCGAGCCATCTTGGGTGACACTCGTGGGTGATGCAACATCCACGAACACGCTGAGTTGTCTGTATAGACATTGAACGGCCGTCCATGCCGATAGTGGCTCCACTTCTCAGTAGCCACTTTGATTGCTAGTAGCTCCTTCTCGTGCGTAGGCCATCCATGCTCATGTACATCCAACTTCTTCGAGTAGAAGGCAATCGGATGATCTGCTCCGTCGTATTTCTGCGATAGAACACCACCAATACAGTGTCCTGACGCATCTATCGTTACGATGAATGGTCGCTCAAAGTCCGGCAGCTTCAGCGTAGGCGCTTGCTGAAGTGCTAACTTGAGATGCAAATAGCCTTCTTCCACAGGCTTCGACCAATTCCACAGAGGCGATGCTTTCGTTAAATCCCTCAACGGACGAGCAAGTTCAGCAAAATCGTAAATAAATCTACGATAATACCCTGCCAGACCCAAGAAACTCAACAACTCTTTCCTATTAGTTGGAGTTGGATACTTAGCGATTGCTTTCGTTTTCCTCGGATCAACGCTTATTCCTGCCTGAGACACCATGTGTCCTAGGAATGCTACTTCTGTCTGACCGAACGAACATTTCGACAAATGAGCACACATCTGTTCACGTCGCAGTACTTCACAGACTGCACATAAATGCTCCACATGCTCTTCCATACTCTTGGAGAAGACGCATATGTCATCGAGATACACAACAACGAACTCGAATTTATCGAACAGCGCGTGCATCAAACGAGACCATGTGTAACGGGGTTACATGTGTGGCGAAGTGGATTTGAAAGATTTGGCATTGGAATATCCAGGAAAGATCCGATTTGGACGTGATCGGACCTGACGTGATGTGATTGGAGTAGATGACGAGCGGACGTGGGTGGATCTGGTTGTGGATCCAGTTGATGGACAAGATTGATGGAGATTAGTGACACCTTGGGTGGGACGTGATAGATGTATTGGCATACGATCTATACATGTATCCAGATCCGAAGAGCTGGGAAGATCTCGTATGGATATGGATGATGTGGGACTTGCATGATTGTAATATGGGTGCAACAGTATGTCTATATACACTGTGGAAATCGGAGATCTAAGCCTAGATGTCCAGATCTAGGCTATAATCTACATCCGTGAAGACCAGATCGGTTCGCATGTCGGAGTCCATGCAGGGATCTTGGATCGAGGCTCCTGGACCTAGATCCATAGGTGGATCCGAGTGATCCGGGATCTAGGAATATTATGGCAAAGCTGAACGATGATTGGGGGATTAACGGTATGGAATAAGCTCGGATACGTTATGATTACGATTATCACGAAGTATTGCCACTGGATCATGCATGAAAACCCTAGATCAAGGAAATCAAGAAGATCTAGCCGATCTGGAATTGGATCAGCATGATCTAGCCTTATTAAGGCATGATCTGACTCGGGATACGTGTGATCTGGACATTACGGTGGATGATTACGATATTGGAGAAAGGAAAAGTCCAGATCACGATGTTGCGACTAGTGATCTAATGTTTATGGTTCAGATCCAAGGTGATCTACAAGGATGTCGACTGCCAGGATGGTGAGGACAAGAAAGGACAAGGATCAGGATAGCGTAATCAGTCGATGTGTCGTTAAGGATAGGATACAGGATGGGATAGGTCTTAACATTAAATCAGAACCGAATTTGCATCGTACGACACAAGTGCTTCGCTACGCGCCTGGAAACGGGAACTACATTGGCCCTACGGTATTAATAGCGATTTAGGTGTATAGATCTAGGGTGGTTGATAATATCTAGATAATATATTGGCTAGATCCAACCTCCTAGTATCTTACCCTAAGTGCAGATCCAAGATCCCGGTATTAATTGCTTAGGCGGTAGATCTTCGGTTTCTCAACGATCAAGATCGCGCTATAGGAAGCGCCAAGCAATCAAAGGACCCCGCGTAAAGGGAAATCTACTACAAAGGAATTACTACAAGGCCGGATCCAGATCTAGGCCGCCGGATCCAAGCTTGATCTAATCGCTTGGACTCCGGATCTACTACTGGCGAGTGGTGTGAAGACTTCCACGCCACTCTACGACCCCAACGTCACGCCAAGACGTTCAACCAGTACCGATCGAGCAACTTAGCGGTCACCAAGAGAGGAAGATCCAGCCCAACCGGCGGGTACACAAGGTGAGCAAGTTCAGCAGATCACGGATCATCGGAGGACCCCCTTCGTTAGTCGGTGTCCGGGCATTGGTGGGAAGTTGGATCTAGCGATCTCGCAGATTTTGCTGATCCCGCTACACCACACATGAAGGGGTACCCTCGAAAGGGTACCGCCTTTAGAAGTAGATATATTTCTGTGAGTATTTGTTTTAGATACTCTGTTGTGGGTGGTGTGGACCACACCACTACCACGTAGGTCTGGTGGCTGAGGGCCAACCAACAGTATTTGACCTACTTTTATATGCATATATAGAACAAATTATAGTTAATTAGTTATTTGTATTACAGGTCAAATGGACCTAATTAACTATAAATACATCAGTCTTAAATCTACGCTAAACTGGCTATTAAGTCCCCTAAGACCAGGGACTAGTGAACTGCCGTTCACTTAGAGTTTGTATACTCTTAATATCACGCTTCCTCAAGCAAGGTGCTCGTGTGACCCCGTCACACTTGGTAGCACTTGTAGTCAATCCACGCCTACGCGGGTAGATTGGCTACCTGAATCCTCTGTGGCTCCTACAAGGTAAGCCAGGATGGATAGAGGGGAGTTTCCTCATTTGACCGACTCTCAGTTTGAGTCGGTCCGGAAGATGGTGGGCATCTTTGGAAGAGATGCCCTCCGAAGCTTGGCGGCTGCTACGCCGGCCGAGCAGGTAGAACGCATCGAGGCGTTCGACACGTACGAGAGAGGGCTTATCGCCCACGTACAGGGGCTGCAGACCCCCGTGGCTGAGATGAAGCCAGCCCAACCTAAGCCGTTGAGGCTTAAGGTTAATCCTTATGAGGGGAAGGAGGGAAAGAACCTCCACTTCTGGGTCCGAGAGGTCGAGCTCGCGATGGACGCGGCTCTAATCTCGACCGAGCGACTTCGGGTCGCTTTCGCCCTATCCAACCTAGGAGGTCGGGCGAAGACCTGGGCGTACACGCGCGAAGCGACAACGCCGGGTTGTTTCACAACCTGGGCTCAGCTGTGTCAACAGCTTAGAGCCGCATTCCTTCCGGCGAACTACGAGTATCGCCAGCGCTCGCGCTTCCTTGCCTGTAAACAAGGGAAGCGTGAGCTGCATGACTACATCCAAGAGATGCGAGTGCTCGCTGCATCTCTGGTAGGGAACCCCCTACCTGAACACATCAAGGTGACAGTGTTCATGGATGGCCTGAAGGTGGGCCCATCCCGCACACAGTTGTTCCGCGTGCATGCGAACACTATGGAGGAGGCGATACAGATCGCCCTCCAAGAGGAATACAGACACCGACAGGCTCGTACTCCTACGTCGGTGTGGCAAGGCCACAATGCGTCATCAGGCGCAGTGCAAGGAGCGCCAGCAGCTGGAGCTAGCACAGGGCCGGTGCCAATGGAACTGGGTACGGCCGTACAGAGCTCCATCCGTTGCTACGGATGTGGGAAGCTCGGGCACATGCAACGTGCCTGCCCTGCGGGAGGGAAAAGGAAGTTCCCTTCCAACCTAGGGGCTCGAGGGGCCCGTGGCAGAAGCCGCGACCCAAGAGCCAGGGGAACTGGGGTCACCAGTAGGGGCGGGGCGCCCTACTGGGGAAGATCTAAGTCCCCATGGTAGGAGTGCGGACGGCGCACGCCATGGAGGCTTAGCCCCTGAGAGCCTGGGTGCTCTCGAGACGAGGAAGAGCAGCAGCGGACTGCTCGTGGTACACGCGAGTGTACGGGGATATGGAGATCCCTTTAGAGTCCTGATTGACTCTGGGGCGTCGACGAACTTTGCTCGACGCCAGACGGTCGCACGGAATGGTGACAAGCATACCGACGCTTTGCGTGAAAGCGAAGGCAGGGGCCAGGTCTCGGTGAGACTGGCCGATGGTACGGTGGTTAACGTACCTGGGGTCCGTATGGACCTGGCTGTAAAGTTTGAGGACTTTGACAGCACGGAGTCGTTCCTTGTCCTAGACATGGACAAGTACGACTTGATCCTGGGCATACCGTGGCTCGAAAAGCACGAGCCCTAGATCGATTGGCGCGGCAAAGCCATTGGGGCTAGCCGGCCTGCAGTCTCCGACAGAGCTTTGGTGAGTAATGTTCCCACCTCTGTCCGGGACTGGGGCGCCAGAGATGGTCGCCAAGGCGCTTATGCGCCCGAAGAAGTACTGGGAGTCACTGACTCCAGTGAAGATGTTGAGATAAACCTCGCAACCGGTCGTGAGACCAAGGCTCATTGCCAAGCGTGTGGGATTGCCGCGACGGCAAGTCCCAACGCTGAGAGTCGTCGCGCCGTATGGGCTTCGACTGTGGCAGTGCCGGACGGCACTGACCAGGCGGGTAACATAGGTCCGCAAGCAGCAGAGACTGCTGAGGAGAGCGCTAAAGGCGTCTCCTGTGTGGGTAACATAGTTCCACGCAGGGTCGAAGAGACCGAGAAGATTGAGAGCGCAGTGTGCGTCTCTAGCGTGGGTAGCAGAGTTTCACGCTGGGTCAAGAAGACCGGTACGAGGGCGGAAATGTCGTTGAGCACCTCCCGTGTGGATAACCAAGTACCACACTCGGAGTCTGAGACTCCACCGGCACGGCCGGTCGAAGAGCAATGCCATGTCTTCGACGGCGTGTCCGGTCGTCAAGTGAGGGCAGGTGCCGTCCATCTGGAGGCACTGTCAGAGGTGGCAGCACTGCTGAACCTCGAGGAATTGTCCATGAAGGACTTCCTGGCCGAGTTGAAGGCCGGAGAGATTGCGGAGATGGTGCTCCTGAAGCCGGAGACCTCTCCTGAAGATTTGAACTCTTCCTCCGTAATGGACGAGGATGTCTTGGAGGGGTTCACAAAGCAGCGTGCAACGCGCTTGGGTTCTGAGATTCTCAAGAACCCGGAGGATCCAGTGTATCCTCTTGTGAAAGAGTACTCGGATGTAGTGTCGAAGCACCCACCATCCCAACTCCCGCCGGATCGGGAAGTTCGGCACGAGATTGATCTCGTGCCTGGCACAAAGTACTGTGTCACGAGGCAGTGGCCTCTACCTCGCGAGCAGCGGGAGGTCACAGATGCCTTCTTCGCCAAGAAAGCGAAGTCGGGCATGGTGCGGGAGTCGAAGTCCTCGCACTCGACGCCAACCTTCTGCGTTCGTAAACCGAACGGGAAGTGACGTCTGGTTCATGCTTACAACAAGCTGGACAATGCGACGGTACCGGCACAGACGCCGATCCCTCGTAAGGATGTGTTGCTGAACAACATGTCGGGCTGTACGCTGTACAGTGCCCTGGATCTGGTAGACGGATACTACCAGATCCTGATGCGGGAGAGTGACATTCCTCTCACCGCAGTGAGCACCTCGAGCGGGATGCTCTGGGAGTGGCTAGTGATGCCACAGGGGCTATCGAAAGCCCCAGCGACGTTCAATCGCTTGGTCACACAATTGTTTAGACCATTGCGTACGTTCGCTCAGACGTACTTCGACGATATATTCGTCCATAGCCGTGCCAAAGGTGGACAGACGGCTATGGAGGTGCATTTGAAGCACCTCCGTCGAGTGTTCGAGTTCATGAGAGCTAACAAGCTCTATGCCAACATCGACAAGTGCGTCTTTGCAGCTGAGGAGATAAAAGTCCTCGGCTGCTTTGTCAGCAGGGTCGGCGTGCGCGCCGATCCAGGGAATGTCAAGGCATAGCGGCTTGGCCGACCCCGAGGTCGCAGAAGGACCTCCGGAAGTGGTTGGGCTTAGTCAACTATCTTCATTAGTACAGCGCAGGGTACGCTGAGCTAGCTCGACCCTTGTCGGATCTCTTAAAGAAAGATGCCGACTGGGTCTGGGAGCGACAGCACCAGGATGGTTTTGACAGCATCAAGGCGAGCTTACAGCAAGCGCCAGTCCTGGCCTTGCCGGACGAGAACAAGTCATTTAGCGTCGCCTGTGACGCTTCTGACTATGCAATAGGCTGTGAGCTATTGCAGAAGGACGATGAAGGACACGAACGTGTCATCTCCTTCCAGTCCAGGCAGCTGAAGGTTGCCGAACGGAACTATCCCGTTCATGACAAGGAGCTACTTGCAATGAAGTACGCTCTTGTCAAATTTAGAGTTCATCGCTTGGGCACGAGGCCCTTTGTGATCTATACGGATCACGCGTCCTTGCGGACTGCCACCAACCCGCCGCATCTGTCACAGCGGATGGCGAGGTGGCTGTCATTCTTCGCGGAATACAACTTCCGCGTTGAATACAAGCCGGGCAAGCTGAATGTGCTTGCCGATGCATTGTCGCGTCGACCGGACTATGAGCTAGCTCATGTCAGTCGGGTCACGACAGATCTATACGATCGGATACGCTTAGCGTATCAGGAGGACGAGAACTACACACCACTGGTGCAGTTCTTGTCCGATGGCAAGGACGCCAAAGTCGATAGGCTTTCGCCTCGACAGCGGGCGCAGCTCCATCGTTATGAGCTGGCCGATGGGTTACTCCATTACAGAGTAGATCCCAGAGATCCTCCTCGGGTTGTCGTTCCAAACGACGAGGATCTGAAGTATGCCATACTTCTAGAGGCACATGATGCGCCGACAAGTGGCCATCTAGGCCGGGAGAAGACCTATCAAATGGTCTCTCAGACATTTTGGTGGCCCCGCATGTATAAGTGGGTGGCACACTATGTCAAGACATGTGAAACATGTCAGAGGGTGAAGCCTTCGGGCCACGCCTCGGCTCCACTGCAGAGCCTACCAGTACCAGCGGACTGCTGGAAGTCGATGAGTCTCGACTTCGTCTTCGACCTACCGGCCGATGACAGGGGCAACACCGGCATATTGGTGTTTGTCTGCCGTTTGAGCAAGATGGTACATCTTGCTCCGGTACGTGACAAGGTCACCGGGAAACAAGCTGCACAGCTGTTCCTAGATAGCGTGTTTCGCTATCATGGTCTACCAGAGACCATAGTCTCGGACAGAGACCCGCGTTTCACGGGTGCGTTCTGGGACACCCTGTTCCGATTGTTGGGAACTAAGTTGACGATGTCAACTGCGGACCATCCGTCTGCGGATGGTCAGACGGAGCGCGTCAACCGCGTGCTCGAAGATACTCTGCGCAGTATCTGTGCGGAAGCACCTCGGTCCTGGTCGGACCAGCTTCCTATGGTTGAGTTTGCCTCAACAATGCGGTACACGCATCAACGGGGTTTACCCCGTTCTACTTGAATGGGTTACGACACCCCCAGGTGCCGCTAACCTTGCGGGGAGGCACCGTGGCCTCCATCGTAAGTGGGGGAGAGGCTCAGAAAACCTTTTCCTCCCAGGTCTCGGAGATGGAGCCCGAGTCTTTAAAAAGACAGTTGTCGTCATTTATAGACAACAGGCTGACGCTAATCAGCCGGGTTAGAGATGCGATGGCATCAGCCCAAGACAGACAAAAGGAGTACTCAGACAAACATGGAAGAGGAAACTTAAGTGTGTTTAAACAAGGTGAATTGGTGTTGTTAGACACTAAAAATCTACCTATAAACTTGGTTAGCTCCGTAGGGAGCAACAAGTTGAAGCACCGCTTCATCGGACCCTTTGCGGTCCTGGCCAGACATGGCGCGGCGTATACCATTGACCTCCCAAAGGCAATGGCGACGCACCCGACATTCTACGTGGGGCGTCTTAAGCCACCGAAGTACCAAGACTACCAAGACTGAAGAAATATTTAGAATGCCAAGAGGTAGAAGATAATTTTAAACAGAGTTTGATTTGTGTCGTGAAGCACAAGTGTCTTCGAGTTTGATCTGCGTTGTGAAGTACAAGCGTCCCTCGGAACACAGGCGACCAAGGGAGGTCGCTGTGCTTCCCAATTCATCTTGTCGAGGAATACCAACCTGGAGTTTAGGAGGGCCCCCAAAGTGAGAACGCCCAAGTCCGCGCTAACCGTATGAAAGCTCTCAACACGTTCAAGTCAATTTAACTTGGGAACCAGTGGGCTTGAACACTCGGAGTGATCCAGTTATTCTATTTGCTAAGTTGCTAGTGGACACTCCGAGTGCCCCTTGCATTTCATATTCATTTCCCTGCGATCTTAGGAGGTTTGGTAGTGATCACCCCTAGGATTTGACTGTTGATTACTGTGTATTTAGGAAAGACATTCTATTGTTTCCCTCGAGCATTTCGAGGGTGGTGCGCGTAGGGCATCCCGAAATTTACCTGTATTCGGGCGTGCTAACTAACTGACAGACTGCATATTGTATATTCAAACTCTGTATAATTTTAGGTTATCTTTTGGGAAGAAGGTCTTTACTCGTGATCTCTCAACCCACATTCAGGGCCCCAGGATACGTACAACCTGGAAGTTCTTACATTTTCTGTGTGTCTATCTTAGGAATACAAATACCCGGTGAAACCCGGTCCGCCGAATTAATCGACACCTATAGGGATTGCACAAGGTCACACGCCAACCTGGATCGAGTCTAGTACTTGATCCAGGACCTGTACTACCCGAAGCGTCGGTTCTTCTCAAAAGACCACCCCCACTTTACGGGCGCGCTATACTTTGGGCGGTAAAAGTGTTCACCCACTTCGCCACTACTGGTGCGCGTGCCCGAATTTGGTTGCCGTGGATTACACCGATATTTTGTATTGAGTTAGATCTAGAGGGTGCTGAGAGCTACTAACCTTACTAATTTTGGGGCTATGAGTGAAGTTAAGAGCACACGCGAAGAAGGTGGACGCGGTCGAGGGCGCGGAGGAGCGCCAAGACAGTCGCGTCGGACTCGTGGGATGCAACCCGAAGCACAGAAGCCTCTCGACATTGTCGAGAAGGAAGCTCGCGCTCGGTACGCTGTGAAGCGTCGAGCAGCTCGCGAGGAGAAGAAGGCAGCGGAGCCGATGGACGCTTAAGAGCAGCTGGATTCGGAGGACACAATTCAGGGGGCGCACCATGTTTCCCTGGATGAAGTCACCGAAGATGACCAGAAGGAGAGCGCGCCGGTCGGCTCTGGTGGAGACTCCAGCTCGGATTCGAGCGTGGAGGTTGTGGTGTGTCCGTCCCGGATGCACCCGTTCAGGCGTCTGTGGGAGGCGCCGTTGTGGTTGAGTGCCCGGCTGAGGAGGCTTTGGTGAAGCCCCGGCCGGATGAAGGTGTGATCAGCGTGGATGACGATGCGGAAGAGAAGATTATTCCGGATGAGACGCCCACGATCAGGTTGTAAGGCCCATTGTCGACGGTCATGGAAGAAGTGGTGCTTGAGGACTCGCAAGAGACCTCGCACCTGAAACTGGAGACGTCGTTACCGTCTGACCGGCAAGTGGTGAAGTCAAGCTTTACAAGTACACCCGAAGTCCAGTCGCCAAATAGATCCCGAATGGAGACCGACTTGACTGTGAATGAAGATCCAGTGGAACGCGAAGCACTATTCAGCGTGGACCAGGGGAAGACGTACGTGGCCGACCAAGTTCGTCGTTGGGAGCAAGTCACACTGGAGTTCGTGATGTCTCCGTCGACTACACCTGGCCGCACCCGAATCCAGACTTCAAGTCGTGGTACGCGGCAGTGGTGAGGACGTCCAAATACGTCGCGACCCGAATGTCG
The DNA here is from genome assembly GCA_008079305.1 of Phytophthora palmivora. Classification (NCBI taxonomy): domain Eukaryota; phylum Oomycota; class Peronosporomycetes; order Peronosporales; family Peronosporaceae; genus Phytophthora; species Phytophthora palmivora. The sequence goes on along the minus strand of VOQZ01001596.1, from coordinate 285,690 downwards.
ATGGCTAGCCTGTCGGAAGCGTGGATTTCCAAATGGAACCTCGTGAGACTGGCTCCGAATGCTGTTGTCGACTTCACTTCGGTTGAGGTGTACCTGAAGGACTTGTCCCCGAGGGAGTGCGTTGCGGCGCTCCAGACAATGTTCTTCGATGTCGGATTCAGGTTTCGCATCCTGATCCCGGAGTGGTTTCGAGCTCATGCGTCTCAAGTGGACCGGAGTTTAGTCCGAGCCGTAGCTAAAGACCTTCAGCATCTGCTAACGATGGAGATCCTGGAATGGCGCGAAGTCACCTCGGGTGTGCCGTCGCGAATGCTGTCACCTCTGGATGAACGAGCTTTGACTGACACTGTGGAAGACATGAAGCCGGAAGACGCAGAAGGTGATTCATTGATGTCGAGTTATGAAGCTGGGCTACTCGGAAGCGAGTGTGTCGAGCGGCTGAAGAAGGCGGGAGTCCGAGTGACTCGCAGCCCTGCGAGTTCGTCGCTTGGAGAACCCGAGATGAAGCGGCCCCAACACTTGCTGCCACGTCCAGCCTCGATTCCGTCGATGAGTTCTCTCATGTCGTACGGGACGTCTGCTCAAGACAGCCGAAGTACTGCGATCCCGAGTGAAGTGCCTGGAACTCGAAGCGCATCGCCGATGCCGAGTTCTGGATACGGGTCAACGTTGTTTGGACCGACCGCCTCTGGATCCGAAGAGTCCAACCTCAGCGGACCCGTTGAGTCGCAGTCGTCCGGGAAGATGTCGTCTTCCCCATCACTCTGGTCTATGGGAGGAGCAGCGTCGGCTCACATGCATTACTCATTCGTTGCCCCACCCGGAATGGTTTTCGCTGCTCAAGGCAGCACTGCGCAAGTCGACGGGAACGTGAGTGTCCAAGTAACGGAGGCTGTCCTCCCGAGGTCACCAGCTATAGTGGGCCATGACGATGTCGTTATGTCGGAGTCGGGTCACACTAGCGTTCGGAGTGATCATCGGTCGAGGACATCTCGAAGTCACACACGCTCCCGGAAGCCGAGTCCCAGTGAGTCGTCGAGCGATTCAGACTCGAGCGCAGAAGAACGGAAGCGACGGAGTTCCAACCGATCCACCGGATCATCCAAGCGCTCGTCAAAGTCGAGGAGGTCACCAAGCCGGTCGATCAAGTCGGAAAGGACGAGTCGCTCACGAAGCACGAGTAGATCTCGCATGTCTGGAGCTTCCCAGGTTGTGTTGAATACGATGCGTACGACGCGGTCCAGCAAGCCTTCCATGCGATCCAGGCACTAGCTGTGCGTGGAAGTCCACCGGAAGTACAAAGTTCGCCAAGTGTTCCTGACTGTAATAGCCGAGGTGATCTGCCGCCGAGGCCACCTGCTCCTGCTCCAGCTGCTCGGACACCTGCGTCACCACGAACGGTTGATGCAGCTCGCGCCGAAGGCGCACATAATGTGCTGGAGTCCGCGCAAGTCGAGTTCGAAGAGCGCTGGCAGCAACGTGAAGCGAAGGTCGAAGCGGAGAAGGTTGCTTGGGTCGCCGACGTGCAGAAGACCCTGAATGCACAATTGGAATCCTTCCAGCAGAAGATTCATTCTCTGGAAGAGGCGCGCAACAGGGATCAGGAGACAATCCGAGATCTGCAGAATGTTCAAGGAATGCGCTCGCGCAACACTCCCGCAACACATCATCAAGTTCAAGACACTCGTGCAACTTATGGATCTGATCCCGCAACTCAAGTCGAGTCTGAACCCACGCGTGTGACTATGTACCCACTCCCGGGTAACGCAATCAAGGGACACGCTAGTGAAAGACGGGACATCAAGTGCGACAGTGACCTTCCAGCAGAACAGCTCCGGTTGACTCTCCAGAGTCTGACTGGAACAAAGTATGTGAAGGGAGACGAAACAGTCAAGTCTGAGCTGACGCCCGGGGTAAAATCGTCGAGCGTATCCCTTAGGTGCGAGAGAATAAGCCCGTTGCACCAGCGAAGACGGACGCCAAGAAGCCCGCCAAGAAGGACTCGCGCAGGAAGCATTCGCGTCAGCATGGAGACCGCTCAGGGGCTAGTTCTGGTGGAGAGTCAAGTGACGAAGGATACAGCTCAAGCGACTCTAGTTCGTCGGACGAGGTGGCCTGCCTACACGACAACTGCTGCGATGACTCAAGGAGGTTCGGTAGTGACGCTGAGAACGTTTACCAATACGCTAGAAGACTTCGATGAGAAGCTGTCGCTGTCCGCACGTCGTCGCTGGAGGGAGCGATTTCTAAACGCGACTGTGCAAGGGGGTTGGACGGATCAGATGAAGGTCTACGAGCTCAAGACGAAGATGTCGCCCGCAGTCCGAAATTGGTACGGATAGCTATCGAAACATGTGCGTTCAGAATGGGTGTCAGAGTCCGAGAAGTACTACACAATGAAGCAGTTCAAGGACGAGACCGCACTGGCTTTCCTGTATCGCCTGAATTTGGCGGCTGAACGCGCGGATGTGCGTTTCCGGAAGTCTGAGCGTTGACGTGAGCAGCACATCAAGCAATTCATCACGAACCTCACGGATGTGACGCTCAAGACGACCCTGCAGAGTCAGCGTTTCAGGAAGGTTTCTGACCTGGAGTATGTTCTGAAGCAGCAAGAGGAAGTGAACCCGAGTGGAGCACATTCTGGTCGAGGGGCGCAGCCTCGAGATTTCAGAGCAGACAACGTCGTTCGGAATGGGCAAAGGATGAACCGCCCGAATCGGGTTTAAGTAGCCCAGGATGACGAAGCCCAAGGCTCCGATACTCAAGCGACGTTCGAAGACGATGAAAGGGCAGACTTAGCTGCGCTGAGTACGTGCGTTCAGGACGTCCTGCGAGATGGCAACCCGGATGCCAGGCTGTTAACCCGGGTAGACCTCATTCACGAGGTCTATCGTGTGATGAACAGTGTGGGGTGGAAGCCCAGGGACCCAGTAGCTGGACCAAGAGCCCCACCACCAAGGCAGCCTCAGCAGCCAAGTTTTCGGCCGAATAACCCGGACCGCATGGAATTTTGCGAAAATTGTAAGAAGTGGGGACATCGACCGGAGAATTGCTGGGATGTTATGGTTTGTGATCGTTGTCAGAGGCATGGACATCCAACTCAAAGGTGCGAGACGAAAGCATGCCTGAAATGTGACCAAATTTACGTTGGAAGACGCGAGGACTGGAGAGCTTTCCAAGAGATCAAGAAATTGCTGCGGCAAGGAGGCCTAGCTGATCTTCCAAACCACATTCGGGAGGATATCCTGAATGACAAGGGCGATTCTGAGGGAGCGCAGTTAAACTACTAAGCCCGCCAAATGGGGATTTGGTAAGCATCGGGCTGAGAAGACCCTCAGAATTGTGTGTATTAGCGTATGTTGGCCACAAATTGCGGAACCAGAACCAAGATAATCTACAATGTATGACCTCCCTGATTGACCATGAATCTGTGCCTTTGGAGTGTACTCGTACTTGGTATTCGAGGCCACCACTCCCGGCCGAACCCGAAGGACCAGCTGAGTTTAAGCTGAATTTCGGAGAACGGTACGAATGGTGGGCACATCATGATGAGAAGGAGGACGAGCAACAGGTTGCTACGGTTCATGGTGCGGTGAACAATTTCAGGGCGCAAATACTGTTGGATACCGGAGCTACTGTGATTATGATCAGTTTGGATCTTAGTGCGTAGGCTCAAGCTCAAGTTCAACTCGCAGAAGCGAATCAAGGTGTCCGGCCTGGGAGGTGTCCCGACTTATATCACTGCAAGTACGCAGGTCAAGATCACTTTGGGAAGACGTGTCGTCTACATCCTGGATGTTTGGATAACTAACATCGGAGAAGGCGTTGACGTGCTGTTGGGAATGGATTTCATGTACAGCGCTGGAGTACGGTTATGTATCCGTGAAGGAACGGTGGCACTCCCCGATGAGGAGTCCGTTCTGATGTATAGTGACATGGTTCGGAAACACCGTGAGCGAAACATTCCGATCACCCCGCTACAGGACGTACATCTACGCCCTGGAGAACACGTGAATGTGAAGATCCGGTATGGTGAATGTAGGCCACTCCGAGAAGTGGTGTGGGCTAGCAGGGGCGACCAGTGGGTGACTTAGGTTCTGTATGGCGCTAAGTCGTGGGCAGTAGCCGTGAAAGTGGTGAACATTTCCGATAAGGATCTCTGGATAGATTCGTCTACACCGGTTGCTCGAATAGTGGAGTATGGTTGTTTTCCAAGAGCAGGACGTTTTGTGCGACCTGGAGTACGAAGGTATCAGGAATGGCAACATCTCATTTACGAGAGTACTGTAAACGCAAGCTAGGATGCGGAAGGAACGTTATGAACAGGTCCTTCGGGACACTGCTCCGCCTTCGGTCCCGAAGCGTCCCTATCCGTGGCCCGCGAAGATGTTGATGAGGCCTCAGGCCAAAGGCGATGAAGTTCGAGCAGTCCGACTACATAAACGGCTAATGACCGTAATCTCGGAATGTGCGGGTGGAAGTGAACCCGAGTGTGCCTCGCAAAAGAGCGAGAACCCGGAAATACCTGTCACGGTTTGTGCAAGTACTCCTTTGGAGCGACGGGAAGAAAATTACATCCGGTGTATGCGAGTGAACGCTGAAAAGCTCGAACAGGAGCCCGCAGCCAATATCCACGAAGGAAGCGATATAATGTCACAGTTGAAGGATCAGTTGGCGATGCTACCCGAGTTGCAAGACCTCAGCCCGAGATGCGATATTTCGAAGGCTGATGTTGGTGAACCTGGAGTAACTACTGAAGTTCAGGAGCGTCAACTCAAAGAGATCTTGAAACGTCATCGCAGTATCTTCCTATGGGATGGTAATGCGGCCCCTGCTCCAGCTCGAGGTGTGGTTTGCGACTTGGATGTTGGGGATGCGAAGCCCGTGGCTCAGCGTCCTAGACCGGTTGCACCCCAAGTTGCCATCAAGGTGTATGAGCTACTCAAGAAGCTCCTGGAGACCAAGTTGATTGAACATTCGGAGTCCCCTTGGGCTTCCCCGATCGCTATCGTCCTGAAGAAGAACGGGGTCGACATTCGAATGTGCATTGACTATCGAGTGGTGAATGGTTTCATTCGGCTTTCTAACTACCCCCTTCCGCTGATCGACGACCTGTTGACCGGTTTTGAGAGGGCGCGATGTGGTTTATGAGCCTGGATATGGCAAGTGGGTTTTGAGCAGACCGAATGACTGAACGGGCTAAGCTGATTTCTGCGTTTGTGTGTCCATTCGGACATTTTCAGTGGGTCCGAATGCCTTTCGGGCTGAAGAATGCTCCGTTGGTCTATCAACACATGATCAACAATTGTTTGTGGGGATTTGTGAGATTGCCACCCAAAGAAGAGGTGCTTGTGGATCAAGATGTTCTCGATTACTTGAAGTTGGAACCGCAAAGGCCAGAAGGGTCCGAGGTGGATTGTCATCCGACGGCATCAACGGAACAAATGACAGTTTTCAGGCGCAATATTCCCGCGCCATCCTAGATGGGTCCTGTCTTGGGGCGTAGCTCTTACAGAGACGATATAGCCCATGGTGCCAGAACTTGGGACGAGCTGTGCGAGGACCTGGATGCTTTACTCTATCGTTTGCGATATTGGAATATTTCGGTCAGCTTACCCAAGAGTGAATTCGGAAAACGTACTATACCCTATCTGTCACATGAAATTGGGGCAGAAGGTATTCGCGCTATCCCGAAGATCGTGACAGGTATCCAATATTTTCCGTTTCCGTCAACCCTGAAAGGTGTACAGTCCTTCCTAGTCAGCCTCAACTACTACCATAAGTTCATTGAAGACTTCCCTGTGGTGGCTGCAGTCCTCTACGAACTGTCAGGTGAGCAAGTACGGGCTGGGAGAGATTTGTCCCGACCTAAGGACGCATTTGACATTCTGAAGCAGAAGATTGTGTCTACGCCACTGCTCAGGCACCCTGATCGGACCAAGCCTTTTGTCGTCATTCCTCATGCCAATCAGTGGGCAGCCTGTGCTGTTCTAGGGCAAGAACATGATGGTGTCATCCAACCAGTTCGGTTCACGGGGCGTGTCCTGAACGACGCAGAACTTCGGTATCACATTGCTCAGAAAGAAGTATTAGCTGTGATTCGAGTTCTCTATGTGTTCAAGACCCTAATCGAGAGATGTCCCCTCGTGGTTTACACCAGACACTCGGTGCTGAAATGGGTGATCAAGTCTAAGACCGCCGACGGACACTTGGTTCCTTGGGGCGTTGCCTTGTCGCAATACGATCCAGAGGACCGAAAGGTCCAGCGGGATGAAGATGGACTTGCTGCCATCTTGGGTGCAGGTATCACACCGAGAGAGCACCTGGACAAGATTGCGGAATCGCTCATTCCGGCCAAGGGGCGTGTCAAGACACCCCCCGTGATCAGTATCGAGATGCTTGAAGCAGATTACGCTGGAGTGGTCCTGAGTTTCGATGGAGTTGCGAAGCCATCGACGAGGATTGGCAGCTGTGGCTGTGTGCTGTGGCAACTTCCCGAATGGAAGGTTCTGGACGCCCGAGGTTACATTCTGGATGGGGTTACTATGAATGATGCGGAATACTTTGGATTACTACGAGGCCTAGCTATGGCTCGCGATCGAGGAATCCAGGATCTAGTGGTCGAGATTCGAGAATCGTCATACAACAAGTCCAAGGTTTGACCAATTGTAATCAACCCAACTTTCAAAGAAGATTAGCTGAATGTGAGGTGTTGAAGAAGAGGTTCAACAGTGTGCGCCTGGTTCACGTTAAAAGAGAATTTGATCAGGCTGCTGACTACCTGACCTCCAAAGCACTGGCGTTGGGTAAATCCTGGGTGGTTGAGGAAGATGCCGAAAGAGAACACCTGGAAGTTGTGTCGAGAATTCGAGAGCAGCTCATAAAGACGTCTGACGAAGAAGCGAAGTCACATTCGGAAATGCCGAAAGACAGCCCGAATGTCGTAACCATGGGAGTCTCAGGAAACGTCACTCTTTGCGGTCCTGAGTGTGAGCCCTTCCCTCAGTTGCTCGAGTACTGGCGGCGTTTACCCGATCCAGAACTCGCACGAGGGAGGGAGAGTCCGCTTCACCTAAGGGACCCCTTGAGTACCAAGCTGAACGATGGAGACGGATCAAGGTGCATCAGGAAGGAGACCAGTATCTCTCAGTTATCATCACCTTCCTGAAAGACGATCTAGAACGTTTCTCACCAAAGCGTCTCAAGAAGATTGCGAAAGTGGCTGATTTGTTCGCTTTGGATGTTCGAGGAGTGCTATACCGACTTGCACGCCGGAGACGAGCTCAGATCGGTGGTCCCGGAGTCACTCCGAGAAGACATGCTCCATTATGCGCATGAAGACTTTCAGGGAGGACATCAGGGGATCACCCGTACCCACGAGAGACTGCGCTCGGAGTTCTACTGGCCTGGGATGTATGCTGACGTGGAACGATTCGTGAAGGAATGTGTGGATTGTGCTAGCTGTAAGGGGTCACCCCCGAATGCCGGTCCTTCACCAGGCAATATCGAGCCTACACGACCTTTCGAGGCCGTCTCTATGGATTTCGTGACGCATTTACCAGAGTCGGTCCGAGGGAATACGTTTCTGTTGCTATTCCAAGACATGTTCTCCGGATCTGTGATGTGCAAACCAATGGCGTCGACAATGGCTCAAGATGTCGCTGAAGCATATGAAGAATCCATCTTTCGGAGATTCGGAGCTTCCTCAGTGATTCGGCATGACCAAGATCCTCGCTTCATGAGCGAGGTCTTCGCAAGATTCCGGGATCTCATAGGGAGCAAGCAGAGAGCGACTCTCGCATATCGACCCCAGGCGAATGGTCAGCAAGAACGTTCGGTGCAGACAGTCATTCGAAGTGTCAAGGCATATGTTGCGGAGGCAGATCAGTCAGATTGGGATGAACACGCCGAGAGGCTGATGTTCGCCCTGAACACATCATTCGATGCAACCCGTCTGGACACACCGTTCTACCTCGTACACGGATGGGATGCCCAAGGAACTGTGTCCGCTATGCTGGGACCCGGACCTTCAACTCTCCCCGAGCGAACGGCTTACGAGTGGCGGCGGAAGTTCCAGAGAGACTACAGCTACGCACTTGCTTGTGCAGAGGAACTTCAGCGAAAGGCAAAACGTGCGCGTTCCGAAGAACAGACTAGGAAGTGGCGTGAGTTATCTGACCGCCTAAAAGCTGGTTTCGAGAAGGGAGATGCTGTTTGGTTGTATATTCCAAAAGTACAACCTGGATAGAGCCGGAAGCTGGCGCACTTATGGCATGGACCGTTCCGGATTGAGGATGGTCGAGATGACTTTCGAGTAAAGCTGAAGGTTGAAGACTCGGGATATCGAGTGAACCCTTGGGTGCACATCAGCCGACTTAAGCCAAGGGCCATCTTCTCTAGAAGGCCCAAAGTTGAAGTCGAAGTTGAAGACGATGATGATTTTCGCGCGGCATTACTACCTGAAGACAGCTGGGAGCCAGACAATGCGAATGACGAGTACGAAGTGGAGAGCATTCAGGATGTGCGATGGGTGAAACGAACCCGAACGTCCAAGCGATCCCGAGAGTATCTTGTCAAATGGAAGGGCACAATCTCTGGCGACATCGCGCTCAACGGCGAGCCCCGGAGTATCAGAACATTTCGAGCTGTATCGAGCTATGTGGCGCAAGAAGACTCATTATTGGGTTCGTTTACTGTGCGTGAAACACTGGAGATGGCAGCCAAACCGAGTTTAGCAAGCTCAGTGACCCTATGCCGATCCTGATTGGATCCCAGTGTCTCAGCTAAGCTGTGGGGGGTTACTGTACGAGTTCAACAAGGGAGCGAGGGCCAAGGGGAGGTTCCAAGCTATGCAAGCTGGGGATGATCACCCGCGGGCCTAGGCACCCTACGAGAATGCAGTCAGAACGACCCAGATCATCGCCGTGTGAATTGAAAGAATTGTTTTGAAACTGTTGATGAAGTGAAGATGAATTTCGGGATGCCATGATGAGATGATACCTGAGTGTGGATTTTGGTTCCTGAATCTATGAAGTGTGAATTGACTATGATGATGATGGTGAAAAAGGAGCAAACAAGGAAGTTATGTTTCGAAATGGATTAGCTATGGTGTTAAGATGCAACATACAGATATGACTCGGACTAGGAGCGTTGTGGCGACCTTGAAAATCAGTCGAAATCAGCCAACGTGACCAGGTGCCGCTTGCGGTGTTCCACTGGGAGTAACTTGTCGCGAGTCGCTTGAGGAAGGTCCTTGACGCGATCTGCGTCGGACTGACACGTGTTCCATTGCACGCGACTGGGTTCACGCTGATCAAGAAGCTTCACCTGTTCTTCAAAAGAGTAAGGTGTTCCAGTGATGGTCTTGTAGGAGGGATCCATAAGGATCCAGTGACAACACTTTGAGGGATAAGTCCACACTCCAGGTTCTTCCAGGAGCGTCTCCCTCATATCTTTGTCCACCCACTTGTTGACCAGTCGCTTGTACGACTTCTTGACTTGGTCACACTCGGTCTTCCGCTCCTTAGCGAGATTGCTGGAGTAGTCATCCAAAGTCTGATCTATGAAGATCCAATGACCAATCCACCAGAAGGCACGACGGTGATCCGACATGAACTCCACAATCTCATCCAGAGCGTCACGTGAAACTTTCGAGAGTTGCGTCCGAGTGTGCAAAGCGAGATACTTCGAGCGCTCCTGAAACATCTTGTCCCAGGGCTTTGTCTCCCAGAACACCATGAAGTCAGCAGGCTTCCAACGGAGTCGATTCTGTTCAGCCTCAGCGGGCTTGGAGAGATTTGGGGCGTAGTCCGGGAATCCATACGATTGCTCCAAACCGTTCGTAGTCCGCGAGTTCACTAAGATGCCGTAGTGTCTCCACGAATTCACTCCAGGACGAGGAGTCTCGATCAGCCGACGCTCCATTGGGAGAAGATCCTTGTAGTCCTTCCGAGCAAGCTGTGACTGTTTACGCTCTTGAGCCGGACGTGATTTTCGGGAAGACGAAGCCGACGTGACCTTGGAAGACGATTCTTCGTCGTCCTTGAGTTCAGCAACCGGATCTGGCTCCGAAGCAGACGTGTATACGCTTAAGTGATGCTTGGACTCGCTAGGAGGTGTTGTCCGGCGTGGCGAAACAGGATTTACTTTCTTTGGAGTGAAGGGCGCGTCACGAGAGTCATCTTCGTTGTCCTCCCCGTCACTTTCGAAGAGAGCTTTGTGAATCTCTTCGTCGTCCATGTGAACTTGTTTGGACAATGGTGACCAACGAGAAGGGGTGTTTCCTGTTTCCAAGTCCGCTTCCAGACGAGATTCAGCGTTCTTATAACACCAGCTCGGGTCGAACTTAGTCCACGGAGTGTCATCCAAGCGTTTCCAGCACATCATCCGGGATAACATCACGGAGAGCATCCTAGAAGGGATCAGAGAATGCACCACTTGACCACTCCGGATTAAGTCCTCCGCCTGATCCAGTGTTAAACAAGAACGCATGAGAACTTGAACGTCTGTGCGCAGTTTGCCCCCAAACTATGGGACCATCCAGAGATGCACGCACCGCACTCACGTCCAGGAGTGGCGAGGCAACGGTGTCCAGAGTTGGTTCACCATTTGGGGTGTACGACGTAGGGCGCCACTGGACGTTCTGGAGATCAGATGAGTCACCCGCTGAATGACCCGAAGACTTAGTGTTCTTGAGAAGCGACAACGACAGCGGACTTGGGGGGATCCTAAGAGAAGTCAACCGGATCATCTTTCGAACCCGAACGAGGTCTCGAGTCTCCAGGATCTTGTTTTTCCTCAGAGTCGTCGTTCTCATCCGCGAATACATACGGTTCAGGCCGCAATGTGGGATCATCCAAAGTGTTGACGAAAATCTGAGTTTTCCAAGCCTCAGGGGGATCTTGGTGATCACGAAATCTCTCCAGAAGTGCTTTCAGGCGAGGCCAATTGCCGCCTACCCGAGTGTCATGACGATGGAGGAAATTCATTAGCTTGGGTGGATCCAAGGTTGACGCCTTCAAGCGATTCTCCAGATCGTGGGTGATCTTCTGCAGTTCGTCATTGTCACTTTCCAGACGCGTGATGCGCGCTTGGAGCGCACGTTCTTGACGTTCATGTTTCTGAGTCTCGTGCTTGTAATCGCGAGTATTTCCAATTCGGAGATGATGTATGATCTGGCAATCTCGGCTTCTTGGTGCCAATACTTCTGGGGCAGCGGGTAGTCCGCGCTAACTTGTCGGACCTCCTCAAAATCTTTCAAAGCACGCCGAGTTGCCTGGGAACTCGAACGCTGGGTAGAAGCCTCCAAAGCGCGATACTTGTCCAGAAGACGCTTCATGAGAGTCGTTATCCCAAAGACTTTACGAGCCAGATCTTGAGCACCATAATGACGCAGAAGAGAATCCATTTCCCGCTTGGTTAAAATGCTCTTCAGCGTCAAAAGGAATTCGCTCGAGTCAGGCTCCAGCGCAACATCCAGAGGAGTCAATATTTCGCGACGGATGTCGACATCTGGACTCAATAGCTTGGCGAAGAACTGTACGTCCTTTTCCGAAAGCGACGTCACTCCCAGAAGGCACTCGACTCCACCGTAGCCACCACGGAGAAGGCTCCCGTTGGATAGATCCGCGGCTGTCGCCGGAACCCCTACGAGCATCGTGTCCGGACTGGGGAGATGAGAGGGAGGCGCAGCAACGCGTGTTGGAGGGACTTGACCCTCCAGAGAGGGGCGTGCCTTGACCGCGGCGTCTGCCAGAGCATCCAGCTTGTCCATATCATCCTTTTCGAAGACCTTGGCCAGCAATGGCCGAAGTGCGCGCTGAATCAGGTCCTGGGCCTTGTCCGCCGCTGGTGGAGCACCCGTGGACGCCAGAGCCACATCTGGAGGCGAGCTGCCGTCGGAAGCAGTCGCCGTGCTTGAACCCGAGCGATCTTTGCTCGAACTCCGCTTCTTTTTGATGCTAGAGCGCTCCTTGGAGCCGCTCCTGCTTCTCTTTCCCGTGGATTTTGCCGCGCTAGAGCTTCGGTTCTTCGGCGCCTTTGCATGCTTACGTTCCGGGACTTGTGGCGATTCCGCCGCCTCCTTTGAAGTTTCTTGAGCCGTCTCACCGCGCTTGTCAGCCGAGGACTCCAAGCCAGAGCCGGAAGTTGCACCGCGGTCGCTCTCAGTAGGGCCTGCATCCTGAGCACCCACCGTTTCGGGCTGGGCGTTAGGGAGTGGCGCTGACGCTGAGAGAGGCGAACCGCTAGTTGGTGCCCGGTCTCCGGAGTTGCTTGGTGTCTCGCTCATCAGTTGTTTGATCGTTGGAAGTTCTCGTTGTGAATGGAATCTTGGTTGCCACTCTGAATTGGGTACGACAGTTGGATAGTAGACGGGGCGCAGAAAAGACCCGATATGGGGTAATCGCCTAACGGTTTTGCAATTCGGGATGTCTGGTCGCCCGGGATAGCTGCGTTCGTTTGGTCGGCTCATGTTCTGTCACTTCGATTGTAATTTCCTCAGTGAAAGACCGTGTATCCGAGGGGCGGTTGTGACGATGTGCCTCTGAATTTTCTAGGCACACCCGCAGCTGCCCAGCCGGGACAACCCGCACACTTATTCGGACAAGAGATGATGGTTTTCGAGATGAGTATTGAGTGGGACTCCTGGGCGAATTGATGGTTTGGACTTTGGGGATGCAGATGTTCGGTTACGGAGAGGCTCACAGGTCGGAAGCGTACGCCCTGAATGGGTACCACATTCAGGATGCATTATCGACGTTCAGTCCGACCGCCGACTCCTTGACGACGAGAAGGAAGCAAGTGCCCTCGGAGAACGTATCCCGAGGAGCAGCCTACCTTGACGGAACCGAACATCACTCAAAACACCCTGAAACGCCAAGGTTTCCACAATTACGACCCTACATACACATGTAAACCCCAAGACTGTCTCCTTCATCCTGAAAGTTCGATCGCCTACCGGATATGAAGACTCCATCCGAAGTTATGAAGTATACCCCGAATGTACATCCCGAATGACAATACATCCTGAATGGCCAAGTGTCTGTCGAAGAACAAGACCGAAGCTCAAGTTGCTGAAGATAAGTTCAGTCCGGAAGTCAGTTTACCGACCTTCAAGCAGAGTCAAGACAGTACGACCCAAGAGTATCGCAATCTGATGATTACACCGTGCAAGAACGAGACCAGTGCTGCCGATCTCAGAAGAGCCGAGACATCGCTGATGAGTGTATGCAGATCCAAGTTCGACGTGACATTTCAAGTATATTGAGACCAAGTCTACCCGAGTGTAACCTCACGAAGTAAAGGAAGGCCGCCAAAGAAGTACCAAGACTACCAAGACTGAAGAAGAATTTAGAATGCCAAGAGGTAGAAGATAATTTTAAACAGAGTTTGATTTGTGTCGTGAAGCACAAGTGTCTTCGAGTTTGATCTGCGTTGTGAAGTACAAGCGTCCCTCGGAACACAGGCGACCAAGGGAGGTAGCCGTGTTACCTTATACATCTCGTTGAGGAAGGACTACCTGGAGGACCGCTCACATTAGGAGGGCCCCAGAGTGAGGACGACCAAGGCCGCGCTAACCGTATGAAAGCTCTCAACACGTTCAAGTCAATTTAACTTGGGGACCAATGGGCTTGAACACTCGGAGTGATCCAGTTATTCTATTTGCTAAGTTGCTAGTGGACACTCCGAGTGCCCCTTGCATTTCATATTCATTTCCCTGCGATCTTAGGAGGTTTGGTAGTGATCACCCCTAGGATTTGACTGTTGATTACTGTGTATTTAGGAAAGACATTCTATTGTTTCCCTCGAGCATTTCGAGGGTGGTGCGCGTAGGGCATCCCGAAATTTACCTGTATTCGGGCGTGCTAACTAACTGACAGACTGCATATTGTATATTCAAACTCTGTATTATTTTAGGTTATCTTTTGAGAAGAAGGTCTTTACTCGTGATCTCTCAACCCACATTCAGGACCCCAGGATATGTACAACCTGGCTGTTCTTACATTTTCTGTGTGTCTATCTTAGGAATGCAAATACCCGGTGAAACCCGGTCCACCGAATTAATCGACACCTATAGGGATTGCACAAGGTCACACGCCAACCTGGATCGAGTCTAGTACTTGATCCAGGACCTGTACTACCCGAAGAGTTGGTTCTTCTCAAAGGACCACCCCCCACTATACTTTGGGAGGTAAAGTGTTCACCCGCTTCGCCACATCAGACAATTCGAGACGAAGACACCGCTGCTCGACGAGCGACAAGAGATAATATGACAGAAGAAGAGCTTGATCGACGAAGAGAGGCAGAACGATTTCGACGCCGGTCGTGAAGTACCAAAAAGGGCTTGCGTACTACGAAACGTTCGATCCCGCCATCATTCCTGGCGGTCGCCATTATTTCTCCCGATACACGGACGATACCCTGGAACACGAACGCGTGTGTCAGCACTGTGGCGCATGGAAATTTCCCGACGAAATCGAAGGCAGTTGTTGTCGTAAGGTATTGGTGAATGTTCCTCCCCCTTGCGAAGCTCCAGCTGAACTTAACAGACTCTTTGGTAATCCGAGATTTAAGCAGTCGATCCGCGCATACAACAACGTCTTTGCGTTCACACCAATGGGATCCTCGCGTACCCGCTCTCTCAACGTCGACGAAAGGGTAAATCGAAGTGGTGTTTACAACTTCCGCGTTCAGGGTTCTGTTTGTCATCGCATGGGGGCACTACTACCGCCACTCAACCGCCGACCGATGTTTGCGCAAGTATACATTAATGATCCAGATATGGAAGCGCGCGTAGCAAGCCAAATGGGGATGACAGATGGATTGGACCCAGCCATACTGAAAAAAATGATCAGGTGATGGCTGCCCACAACGGGTACACACAACAGTTTCTAAACGCTCGCAGAATTTTGGTCGATCGTGCTGGAGCGGCGTACCAAGCAGCCGTGGAACGGTTTGCACGCCAATTAGTTGCTGGTGAAGCAAGACCTGGCGATAATCCTGCGCTGCGTCTCAATGAGTTTCTCCCTCGTGATGAGGACCTCCGGCTTCGATTGCATGTGGCTCGGAACGCAAATCCGGGTACCCACAATGTACCCACTGCATCCAAAGTGGCAGCTATCATTATCGATCGAGCAGCGGCCGAGCATAGAGATATCATTTTGAATACCCGTCAGGGGGGCTTCAAGCGAATTTATGAAACGAGTGAGAGCTACTATCCACTTCAATACCCTCTCCTGTTTCCGTACGGAGAGCCAGCATAGACATGCGACCTTCCATATGTGAGCGACCCCGTAGACAGTAACGGTAAACCACTGACGATGTCGCTTCGAGAGTACGAATCATATGTTCTTCATGATCGGACTGCGAGCAATTCTTTAATTCTCCGAGGAGGTCGCCTGACGCAGCAGTATTGTGTGGACCAATGGGCCAAATGTGAGCAAGAACGCCTGCGGTTCATAGAAAAGAACCAACTTCAGTACAGATTGGAAACACTACAACGTCTCACCGATGCCCTGCGGAACGAATCTGTCGATGTACACAGAGTGGCGGCAAATGAGGAAGTGGCACAACGTAGGTTTACGGCTACTACACGGCAATCACGGGACACTGGGGTAGACTCAGCTGAACCTGAAGCAGAGAACATCGGTCGTAAGGTCATTATACATCCTACATTTACGGGAGGGCCGCGCTACATGTACCAGCGTTTCCTGGATGTCATGGCTATAGTTCGAGAGACGGGTGCACTCAATTTGTTCATCACCATGACGTGTAGCATGAACAGGCCTGACATCAAGGAAAATCTCAGACCTGGAGAGAAGGCATCTGATCGACCGGACATTGTTGCGCATGTGTTCATGCAGAAGCTGAAGACCCTCAACAAGGACCTCGACGAAGGTCTGCTGGGTATTTTAGCTGCCCGGATTCACGTGGTGGAATACCAAAAACGTGGTCTACCACACGCCCATATCCTGCTGATTATGCGACCGGAAGACAAGCCCGTAACGGCGGAGGATGTCGACCGGTTGACATCAGCAGAGCTACCAGACAAGGAGACACACCCTGAGCTCTATGAAACCGTCATTTCAAATATGTTGCACGGTCCGTGTGGGCAACAAAACCCCAACTGTCCCTGCATGAAGAACGGCAAATGCTCCAAAAATTCCCCAAACAGTTCGCAGAAGAAACGATAATGACTGAGGATAAGTATCCTACATACAGGAGACGTCGTCGGCCTGAAGGGATTCTGAGCCACAAGGTGAAGGTGTGGGATAACGCGAAGATCAACCAGTGGGTCGTGCCTTACAACCCGTTCCTATCGCAGAAATATGACTGCCACATCAATGTTGAAGTATGCGCTACGAACAAGGCGGTGAAGTACATGTACAAGTACGTCTACTAGGGTTCGGATATGACGACGGTCACTATTGAAGGAGAGGAAATTCAGGCGAACGAGATTCACCAGTACTTGCTGGGTCGCTATATTTCTCCGGTAGAGGCTTGCATGCGGCTATTCGGATTTCCCACACAAGGTTCTTCACATGCCGTTGTGAATCTTCCTATCCACCTGGAAGGAATGAGTCTGGTCACGTATCGAGATCATGCAACGACTCCACAGCTTCACTATTTTGGTCCGGCGAGGAGATCGAACGAAGTTGACTGCGTTTTCAATTTGTGTACGCAAGACCCAGATGGGACCGCTGATTTGCTGTACAAGGATGTGCCTGTGAAGTACAAGTGGGATGATCGTTTGAAGTATTGGGTACCGTACAGAAGATACGTTGCTTCGCTGGGCAGATTGGTACACGTCTCGCCACAAGATCCAGAGCGGTTTTACCTTAGACTTCTACTGTGTCATCGGCGATCACCCAAATCATTCGAAGATATTCGCACAGTGAATGGAGTGGTCTACGATACCTTTCACGACGCAGCACTGGCTGCCGGGTATTTTGAGAATGATCAATAGTGGGAGGAATGCTTAACGGAGGCGGTTCGTTCAAGATGCCATCCGCTTTGCGCCAACTTTTGGGAATCATTTTGGTTTACTCGCTACCCGACCATGCCTCTGCTCTGTGGGATCGGTTTATGAAGGATTTGTCAGAAGACTTTTTCAGATCCATCCAGGAAAGAGACGCGCAAGATAACATTGACCGTGACGAGGAAGTTAGTTGGCGCATGGCAGAATATAAGTGCCTGATGTGGGTGGCGGACTATCTGATTTCGAACGAAAAAAACGCTGAGTATGTATGGCCTTCCTGACCTTGAAACGTACAGCGATGTTTCTGACAAAGTCGCGCGCCAGTCTGCGGATCCTATGGATATCGTCGCACAGGAGGTAGCAGCGTACGAACCGGACGATCTTGATAGAACTGCGGCGCTTGCTGATCAGATGAACGAGAATCAGAAAGACATTTTTGACCAAGTCATCGAAGCTGTAAACCACCCAGTCGGTGGACAGAAGCTGTTTTTTGTAGACGGCCCGGGTGGAACTGGCAAATCGTTCTTGTTGGAGCAGATACTTGCTCATGTCCGCCTACAGAGAAAGGTGGCGATAGCAGTGGCTTCCAGTGGAATCGCAGCAACGTTGTTGAGAGGAGGACACACGGCACATTCTACATTTCGGATCCCGCTTAAACTGTCGATGGTCTCCACTGAAAACCATGACCTTGCCTCCGAATGGTTCCAACTCGTTCTTCATAATATCCCGGAACGACCGATCCACAGCTTCTAAACACGCTCGATGCATCATAGGAGCTTCATCCCAGATGATTAAACTTGCCTTGCGGATCAGTTCTGCCTTTTGACTCTGCCAAGACAGACTACATGTCGACAGATCCTGCCTGTCTTGAAGGATGCTACTCGGGCTGAAACGCTGGAGGCTTGCTTCAAGTCTTCCCCGCTGTGGATCCATTTACAACAAGTGCGTCTGACTGAGAACATGCGTGTTCAGACGGCTCCGGACCCAGCAAGTGCCGCTGAATTGGCCGAATTTTCCGACTTCTTGCTTCAGATTGGGGAGGCTCGATATCCGGTTAACTCCGATATCAGTGAGAACGACATATGCCTTCCACGCGACATGTGCATTGTACCAGGCGCACGAGCAAATGATCGATGGGATGACGAAGAAACCAAAGAGAACGAAAATATGGAAGCACCTCCAAACTTCAATCTACTACCGCCAACGGAAACACCTCCTGATCGAGGTGTTGATGATCCTGATGAGGACAGGCGAAAGCGAAATGTCAACGCGCTTATTGATGCAGTGTATCCAGGTGTCGGTGACGACAATCTGCCGGATAATACTTCTTTGAACGAGCCGTTTTGGCACCAACGAATGCAAGTGTAAGGCGAATTAACGACATGGTCTCGGAGCGTCTATCAGGAGAAACGAAAGAGTATCTCTCTGTTGACAGTCTCGAAGGTGTTGCGGAAAACATGTTTGAGCCAGAGTTCTTGAACTCTTTGAATTTCTCCGGCATACCGCCACACCGGATTGTTTTGAAAGTTGGAACTCCAATCATTATGATTCGCAACTTGAACAGCGACGCAGGGTTGTGTAACGGAACACGACTTCGAGTAGTGTCACTGCGGGAGCAAAGCATTGAAGCTACGACTATGTCAGGGCCATTCAAGGGAAAGCGAGTATTCATTCCACGTATCATCTTTTACAATGAAGATGACGACAAGGAATTCCCATTCAAGCTTCGGCGAAAACAGTTTCCTGTGCTTCCGGCATTTGCGATGACGATCAACAAGGCCCAAGGACAGTCTATCCACCACGTGGGGATCTACCTCGAGTCCCCTGCGTTTGCGCATGGACAGCTGTATGTAGCGTTGTCGAGGGTGACTTCACGGAAGGCGATCAAGATAGCCGTGGGCCCGGAATTCATCGACGAAGACGGGAACATACATACCAAGAACATTGTCTATCGGGAGATCTTCGATTTCTAAGTGCATAAGTTCATATTTTCATGAATAAAATCTCTTACATTTTATCTTTGTGGTTTTCATGTTTAAAATCTTGAACCAAGTAATATTTTCAACTTCGCAGGTCTTTTATTAATCTTAACCAAACAACTGGGACCAACCATGTCCAAGCGTCCGCGAAGCGGGCGCCCAGAGTGCTAGTTCACTATCTTTAAAACGACAGAATGTCTGTCCGTCGTGGTCAGGTCACAAAATTTCGATTGGCTAAAACTCAAAACTATACTCGGATAGGTACGATTGACTCGATTAGATACGATATTTTAATTTCAGGTGGGTCACACCAACCATGACCGTGAGGTATACCATGTTGTTTAGACTCTACTAAATGTACAGTAGAATACTGTTTAATTACACATTAAAAATATAGTCGAATACAAGACCCATAAAAATCTCATTAGCACGGCGTATTGGCAAAATGTGTACAGCTGGGTATTGGAGTCGGCAGCTGACCCCCAAACCGCAGGCGTTGATTGCTGCGTATTCACCAAAGTAAGGAAAGTTTAATTACAAATTTGGTTCTGCAATGTAGATAACTCCTTCTGTCTAAGATTCGTTTGTAGACGACCACCTGTTGATGTCATGTCAATGTACGCTGCATCATTTCATCGCTATCTAATGTAGATCAATGCTGGAGATGCGCGGTTATAAAGCTACTAGACAAACATCCGTAGTTGGTCAATGTGATCGGCCATTTTAATTCGTGATAGAGTTCACTCAGATAGCTATATACTTGGTGTTAGAGTCATTCAAATTGAACGGAGCTCCATTAATACGAGTAAGTAGTTGCACATCTATCAGTTGCACTCAGCTGATTTCAGCAGTGCTCCAAGTGCAATTCAAGAATGTGTCAGAATAGCAACACACCGAAGTATTTTAGTGACAAGATGAAATGAAATCGTACTCTTGACGGTTGGATTTTTGCTTCTCAACTGAGGTGTGGATGAGCTTCCGGTGCTAGCGATGATAATCACCAAGCATCAATGCCAGAAGGTAGAGATCCCTATTCCAAAAGCTTTTCCCGATCCGATACTTGAGATTCAATATGAATGCTTGTATGTATATCTTCCATAGCTTCTACACAAGTAAAATTAAACAGGTCAGTTTGGAAATGCGCCAGAACAACATGCATACAAAGTACATCATCGTATCTGTTGGAAACCGCACCGTCTTTTGAGACGATCTGAGAAGTTGAAGACGTCTTATGAAACTTAGCTAGCAGAGTGATGGTAGAAAGGCATCGATTCCGGACTTGGTGTACCTGCCTTCAGTCCAAATGTTTCCTTTAACCAAACAAGTTGTGTGTGAGTGCATTTGATTCAACTCCGACAGGGTTATGAGCCCAAACCCAAGCTACGACCTGCGCTACACATCGGTGAACAGCACTACAACAACAAGATGCCATCCTCAAGCGACTCAGACGACGACAGACGCAAGAGCAACAAGGACAAGAAGTTCCACATCAACTCGCCCGGCAACCTAGTGCATTGGGACGGAGAGAACTGGCTTTTCTACAAGAAAGCCATGACTGTGGCGTTCCAGAGAGACTTTCTCGAGCAGATCGCGACCGGTAAGGTCAAGAAAGACGACCAGTGGAGTCAAGACGAGAAGGATGAGCACACCAAGAAGCAAGCCAAGATCCAGATGCTGATCATGGGCTCGCTGAAGACCACGCTCGCTCAGCAGTGGATGGACCAGAAGAATGGTACCGACATGTGGACTGAGCTGTGCAAGATCTACGAAGGAAAGAACAACGATGCCACCAAGGCGCAGAAAGTGTACCGCTTGCAAGGAGAGCTGCACCGGACACATCTGCGCACGAATGGTGACGTGCGTGCACATTTGTACACCATGTTTCGCATCAAGAACGAGCTCGACGAGCTCGGTTCGCCACTGAGCAACCTCCAGATGGTGGATATGCTGCTAAGAAGTCTCCCGACGCAGATTTGCTACAACGAACTCCGAAGAAAAGTGTTATTTAGCTCTAATATGGGCAAATACACGCCTGAGTTATAGCGAGAATTGATTCTCACGGCTGAGTCTCGTAGCAAGGATTGGGAGAAGAATGCATTTGGGAATAATCAAGGCTCCAAGAAGAAAGGAAGTTCTTCTGGAAACCAGAAAGACGGCAACAACAAACCTGCTGATGACTCAACTAAGAAGAAAACACCGAAGACTGAGATCGAGTGTTTTAACTGTGGTGTCAAGGGCCACTACACGAGCAACTGCCCAGACCTGGAGGAGAAACTCGGCGCCAAGAAGAATGGACAGGCCAAGATGGCACGCATTGACGAGAAGTCTGTGGAGGAAGTGACCTCACAAAACGCAGATGAAGTTGTCGACCTCGCACACAAACGTGACGTGGTGGTGGGAGAAGTAGTGAAGCGCGTCGCTAAGAACTACGATCCAATCCGTTGGTACTTCGATAGCGGGACCAACGCTCACATTGTGACAAGCAAGGAGTACTTCACTGTGTTGAACAGCATGGAGGACAGTGACTGGAACCCGACAATCTCAGGGTTTGCTGATGGTGTTGATGCCCAAGCAGAAGGCTTTGGAACGATTCTACTAGCCAGCGTGATTGATGAAGAGATGGTTTTCGTTTTCGTGGAGGATGTACTGTAGGTACCTGCGGCTGGATGCAACCTGTTCTCACCGGGGCAAGCATTGGAGCAGGGCTTCAAGATGTCTTGGGATCAGGAGGTCATGATTTTTGGCATGTCAAAGGATGATACCGAGGTGATTCGGACGAAACATGACCATCGCTTATGGACTTTCGACGTGCACAATATTGGCGGTGTCAAGGTCAACAGCAAGAAGACAGCTGTAGTTAAGTAGCGTGTACTGACAAATTTTGCAGTGACTGATGGAGTTGAGGATCTTGACGTCTGGCACACGCGCCTCGGACATACTTGTCCAGACTACATACGCCTGATGGTTGATCGCGGGATGGCCAAGGGCATCATGCTAAAGAAACGTGGGAAAATGGATTGCGCTGACTGCCATTTCGGCAAGCAGAGACGTAAGACATTTCGCAAGAAGCTCGAGCGAAACATCGAGAAGGTGAATGACATGATCTTCGCTGACTTATTGATTCCTGGACTACACAATGGAACACAGTACAGTGCAGTGTTGGTCATTATAGACGGGTTCTCTCGCTTCGTACCTGTTGAAGTCCAAGACAGAAGGGGAAGTCAACGAATACATGAAGCAGTATGTCGCGTGGGCAGAACGGCAACACGGACGCCAGGTGGACACAGTTGTGACTCGCCAGTGGTGTGCTGAGACTCACGATCATGACGACGAAGTGATTGGACTTGTGAAGGAGGTACTAACGGATAAAGGCAAGGAGTTTTGCAACAATACCATAGAGCGTTGGTACGCAGACAAAGGAATCGTGCACACCAAAGTTGGCCCTAAATCGTCGCAGCTGAACCTGGTAGGACGAACTCACCAGACTTTGATCAGTATGGTCAAGACGATGATGCACGACTCGGGATTACCGAGGTCGTTCTGGACACATGCCCTACAGACTGCAGTCTACATCAAGAACAGAGTTTTCTGTAAGGGGGCTGGCCGTACACCGTACGAAATGGTGTATGGAACGAAGCCGGATCTTCATCACCTCCGGACTTTGGGTTCACTGGTGTATTGTCACATTCCGGTCGCCAAGCGTACGAAGTTGGCTGTGAACTGCAAGGTGGGATTTCTTATCGGCTACCAGGAAGATGTTGTGGTTTGCCAAGTGTATTTCCCTCCAGAGCATCAGAAAGGCTTCGTTGCAGATGTGAAAGTGAACGAGTCGATTAAATATAAGGACAGATACGGCAGTACGTTCAAGACCAAAGTGAACAAATGGCTGCAAACGTTTACAGAGTTTGTCAAAGGTGGTTACTTTGACGATGAAGAAAATGACAGTGAAGGATCTTCGCAACACGCAGAGTGTGATGCAGATTCAGTTCGCGAAGACAGTAACGTGGACATGGTCAGTGTGGCTGAGAGTGAAGAGCTGAATTCCGAGAGAGCGGCTCTGTGGAATGAGATGGTACAGAACAGTGTACTGCCTACTTTTGAGGGTGCACCGAGTAGCATGCCGAGCAGCAAACCGACCGATGGAGATCAAGAACTTGAAGCCAGCACCGAGGACCATGAGAACGAAGATGAAAATCGTGACCATGACGGTGATTTTGACGATGTTCAAGTCGAGAGCGATGACGACGCCGATGCGTCAGCGAGTGAACACGATTATTGTGAATTTGACGGTGATAATGACTTCGCAGACGACCTAGTTTCAGTCTCAGAGGACGTGGAGGGCGACGAAAATGGATGCGATTTCTTGTTTGACCCGAGTGACGAACATGAAGCCGAATGGAACAGCAAACCGAGTGATGAATTAGATGACCCTCCAAGGCAATCAACACAGAACCCAGTCCGGGATGATGTTCTTGGATTTCCTCAGCAGATGCTAGTAGGAAAAGTACACCCTAGAGACGAAGAAGTTCGGCGCACTCAAGGCCGGAAGCGTACCAAGGTGAGCGCGCAGTGAGTGATGGCAGCAAGACGAACTGGACTTCGAGAGATCGCTGAGCGTGAACCGTTCGAAGATTTTGAGGTTTGTTCGGCTTTCAAAGCGCTGGATGCGGATCGACGCGGCAAGGGTGGTTTACGGGCTAGTGACATCAAAATACCCAGGAACTACACAGAAGCAATGAGATCAAAGCAAGCGAGTTTCTGGAAAGAGACTATGGACAAGGAGATGGCTGCACTGAAGTCCAAGGATGTGCTGAAGCAGATTCCAAGATCGGATATGCCGGCAGGACAGCAAGCCATCAAGACTATGTGGGTTTTCGACGTGAAGACTGATCACTTAGGCTACATTGTGACCTTCAGAGCGTGAGTCGTGGCTCGAGGTGATAAACAGCGTTTCGGAATTGATTTCACAGACACATTCTCGCCGGTCGCTCGCATGGCGACATTCAGAATGTTTGTTGTAGTGTGCATTCTTCTGAACCTGGTTATCTACCAGGGAGATATAAACACAGCCTACCTCAATGCTGTGTTAGGCATTAAGCAGTATCTGGAGGAGGTCGAAGGCTATCCGTGCGAGGATGGCGGGATGATTTACATCATCAACAAAGCATTATACGGGCTACGGCAGTCCGGAAGGGAGTGGAATTCAGAAGTGAATAGCTGGTTCGTGAACTACGGGTTCAAGCAGTGCAAAACTGAGCCATATCTGTACGTCTACGACAAAGACGGCGAGTTTGCCATTGTTCTTCTATATGTCGACGACATCTTGTGTGCAACCAAGAACAAGGAGTTCAAAAAAACGATGTTCGAGAAACTCGACATGGACTACGGCCTCTAGGACCAGGGCCTACTCAACACTTACTTAGGAGTTCAGGTGGAGCAGAACGAAGATTCTATTAAGATACACCAGACCTAGTACTGTGAGGAGGTCATTGAGCGGTTCAATTTTACTGACGCTCATCCCAGTAGAATTCCGATGGAGACAAACATGCGTATGACGGTAAAAGACACCAACACAGACCAACGGAAGCAGGTGATTGCAAATGGCAAGACGTTCCCATATCGCGAGCTGGTTGGATCTTTGATGTACTTGACAACCTACACGAGACCGGATATCGCGTTTGTGGTAGGTCAGCTCAGTCGCTACGTACAGAATCCTACACAGCAGCATATCGGTGCAGCCAAGAGAGTACTGCGGTACCTCATCGGAACCAAGACGCTAGGAATTGTGTACTCCAAGGAGAAGACTGGAAAGCAGAAGCCGGAGCTGATTGTGGATGGATATTGTGACTCTGACTGGGGCAATGATCCGGACACACGCAAGAGCATCACGGGTTTTGTACATTGCATGGCAGGCGGTGCCATTTCGTGGGCATCTAGACGCCAGAGTATTGTAGCTCAATCTACCGCAGAGGCGGAGTACGTTGCAGCATGCGAGGCATGCATGGACGGCCAAGGGCTTCGCAATGTACTGATTGAGGTGTTTCCTGAGTTGGAAACTAAGTTACGCATGGGCATTGATAACCAAGCGGCATTCGTCATGGCGACGAACCCAACTTACAGTCGCAGAACACGACACATCAAGTTACGTTGGCACTTCGTGAGAGACCAAGTGGCTAAGAGAACTGTGGATTTGTGGAAGGTCAGGACCGAAGTCAACCCTTCCGACATCATGACGAAACCCCTGGCCAGCGACAGACTCGAGACTTTACGTGCGACGGTCGGTTTGTCTAAGAAGCATCTTCCTCAGTAACGATTTACTTCGGAGGAGGGCGTGTTGGAAACCGCACCGTCTTTTGAGACGATCTGAGAAGTTGAAGACGTCTTATGAAACTTAGCTAGCAGAGTGATGGTAGAAAGGCATCGATTCCGGACTCGGCGGACCTGCCTTCAGTCCAAAAGTTTCCTTTAACCAAACATGTTGTGTGTGAGTGCATTTGATTCAACTCCGACAGTATCCTTGACAGCATACTACAGTACTGCTTAAAGTAAGCTGTTAGTGAGTGGAATAATGCGCCGTAACACGCAATGAAATAGTTTACAACTAACTACTGGCCAACATTTTCCCTGAGAATATTGTCACAGTAATTGGCTGAGCTCACACTGTAGAGCTCAGTCAAGAAGAGTGAGTTGGTAGCACTTGCGAGGAAGCAGGCGTCAAGTCGTTTATGACGACGGAGTTGATGTTATTTGAGTTTATGTAGCGGTATGTGTTGTACTTGAGCTACTGTGTGTGACCTCTATCTCACTCGTTGTATGTAAGGTTGCCGAGAGTCAACACACTGCTTGGCCAGAGCAGTACGAGAATCGATCTGTTCTCTGTTGGGTTGATTCAAGAATGAGGGTCTTTGTCGACGCACCCTATCGGCACTTACTGTAAGCACCCCACACTTTTAACTCGATCCTATAGTAAAGCTAAGTCACAATAAATGCAAGCATGGTATTGGCCATGCCGTTTTCCATACCCTTAAAGCTCGTCTCGGTCTTCACTGGCTTCCTCTGCCTCTTGGTATGTTGCTCCTGTCTTCATGCATTTGATTCTGTTGGTTTTTCATTCTCACGGGTTCGGCTTCGTGTTCGACACCTTCTTCTTCAACCTGAACCCGTCACATGCCCTCCCTCAAGAGGAGTACCTCTCCCGTAATCATTTTCCACGTTTCCTCGTTTTGCCATGATGCTGATGGTAGCGAGTGATAAGGTCCTGAACATAGTGTAAATTTCTTTCAGGCTCCCAGGTCGGCTTGGACTGACCGAGCCATTTCACGTAGTATTCCTTCTTTCCTTTTCTTCTGCGATAGTCAACAATGTCTTCTACTAGCTCACCTTCACTGCCATCAGGTAGTCTGCCTTTGAAAATGATTTGGTCAGCGCGTTTACTGACCACGTAGGGTTTGAGCAGAGAGGTATGAAAGACTGGGTGAAAATTCACACGAGTAGGCAATTCCAGACGGTAGTAGTCATGTCCTACATGTTCCACCACGCTGTACAAGCCTATTCATCTTGGCCCCAGCTTTTTCTTCGTTGTTCCAGCATGAAAATTAGCCAAGTTGGTTGTTGACAGTAATACTTGATCACCAACGTTAAAGTTCTGGGTTGATCGGTTTTGGTCGTAATAACTACTCATGCGGTCCTGAGCAGCTTGAAGTTGCCGGCGAACGCGAGCTAAAATGTCTTTTTGTTGCTCCACAAACTCAATTCCAAGTCGGGATTCAGCATTAATCTCCGCTTGGTTCACTTCGTTTCTTGTCCTGGGCGATGCTGGTGTTGCTGGCTGGTAGCCAATTTCTGCTTTAAATGATGACATCCCTATCGACGCTTGGTACCTCGAGTTATATGCGAACTCGGCGAGAGAAAGGAATGCATCCCAGTCATTACTATTGCTGTTGGTGAACGCACGCAAGTAATTTTCGATTGTCTGATTTACAAGTTCAGTAACCCCATTTGCTTGTTGTCGGAACGCACTCGTTAATTTCTGGTGCGTCCCCAGCATGGCACACAACTTTGTCCAAAGTGCTGACGTAAACTTGGAATCTCGGTCTGAAAGCACTACTTCAGGTATGCCGTGCAACTCAAATACTTGATCTCGATACAATTCAGCTATCTCTAGTGTAGTTGCAATTGTAGTTGTTGGCAGGAAATGTGCGCGCTTTGTCAAGCGATCGATAACGACCATAATGGAATCGAACCCTTCTTTGGTCTCAGGCAGCGCCACAATAAAATCTAATGCTAGATGCGTCCATCTTGCACTAGGTATTTCATGTGAGCGCAATAATCCTGGGGTTTTAGTTTTCCTGGATTTCGTTCTCTGGCATACTTCACATGATCGGACATATTCACGAACTGAGCGCTCCATATAACGCCAATAGTAGTCCTTCTCCACCAAGCGAATGGTTCTTTCTATTCCTGGATGTCCATAACATTTGGCGTCATGAAATTCATACAACAGAGCGTCGGTAATCTCAGTAATGTTCGGCAAAACCAATCGAGGTTGTTCATCACTAGGTGCCTGGTAGAAAACTTGCTTGTTCTCCATGCTGTATCGTTCAAAATGTCGTATTGATGGTTTATCTGGCGTTACTCTAGCACTCAGTTGTTGTACTAGACTTGATGCGAACGAATCATCTGCGTATCGATCCGTCGCTTCTTTTACAAGGCTTGCTAACCCACGATCAATATGTTTGCAAATTTCTTTCCGACTTGTAATTGCTGTTAGCGTCGTAGTTGCACCTCTCATGAAATCAGGTCGACGAGAAATTCCATCTGCCACCGTGTTAGTATCGCCTCGTATAGGATATTCGCTAAGCTCGTCATACCAGCGAGCAACACGACGCGAAATCGTTTTCTGAGTGAATATTGTTTCAAGAGAGCGATGATCTGTCTCAACTACGAAAGGTTTGTCCAGAAGATAGACTCTCCACAATCGAAGACCAAACAGAATCGCCAAAAGCTCTTTCTCTCTAATAGAGTAATTGTTTTCACCGTTTTTATACTTTCTACCACCAAAAGCTATCGGTCTTTCCACTAATTCATCTCCCCTGATCTCCTCTTGAAAGAGGACGCCCCCAATTGCGTGATCACTGGCATCCATGCGTAGCCTAAATGGTTTGTCAAAATCAGGTATCGCAAGTACGGGCGGTGAAGCAATCTTTGCTTTCAACGATAGAAAATGCGAACGTAAATCGTCAGTCCAACTGATCGACTATTTGGTTGGGCCTTTCAACATGTCAAACAGTGGCCCAGCATCGCAGGCAAAATCACGGCAAAATCGCTGGATGTAGACCGCAGTACCGAGAAACGACTGTAGTTCGCTCCGAGTACGGGGTAAGCGGCCAACCTTGTAGTATCTCCACTTTCTTGGGATCAATACGGACACCATCACGTCCAACATAATCTCTCAAACACGGAATTTCACCAACACAGAAAACACATTTGCTCAGTTTCACATAAAAGCTCTGATTTTCAAGTCTTGTCAGTACCCGATCAAGTGCTTCCAAATGTACGTCCAGTGCTTTTGACCTTGAATACACATAGATATCATCGAAGTAGCTTTGACAAATATCACTGAGATCTGCTAAAATGCGTCGAAGTCCTTCATTAAAGGTAGCAGGTGCGTTGGAGAGCCCCATCGGAAGGACTAGATATTCATATGATCCATCGGGTGTTTGGAAAGCAGTGAAGGTATATCACAGTCGCGCATTCTAAACTGATAGTACCCACTCAACAGATCCATACATGAATACCAATATACTCCTTGCATTTTTTCAATGATGATATCTTTTCTTGGGATTGGAAGGGTTCTCCGAATTGTGTGTGAATTCATGGCGCGATAATCGTGCACTATCCGCCACCCGATTGGTTTTCTCACGCAAAAGGTCGGTGCGCCATGCGGTGATGTCGAGGTTCGGATTAATCCAGCGTTTTTCATTTCACTAACCCAATCCATAATCACTTTCTCTTGACCGGGTGACTGCCGCCATTGTCTACGAAATATTGCCTCCTGGGTGTCAACTTCCATTGCATGTTCGCCATACTCTCGCGGCGGAAGGACTGAGGGTAGTTTTGTTTGAATAGGGCCTCGTGCTTCAGAAGTACGGGGTAAACAGGATGTCCATCAAATGTTTCAATACCAACCAGATCTGTAACGTGACCACTACTCTCTTTTTCTGTTTTTGGTCGGATTACAAAGATGCACTCAATGGTTTTGGATTTCTTCAACATGCGTCGAAATTGTTTCGACGTGATGAATTTTGTAGTTCCTGAAGTCGCCGAATAATATCCGTGCTTGAAGTATTCAATTAAGCCATCTTTCTTCGTTAGAGACGACACAGGTTGTCGCTTACCTCCTACTTGCATAGCAGGACGCTCAGGTTTATGCAAAGTCTTCACTTTTGTTTTACTGTTTCTCTTTTTGGTTGATAAATTGTCATTCTTGTCGTTGACATTGTGTACGACACGGGGGTTCACTCGTTTCTTCACCCAATCGATGTCCGGATTGACAGTCTTCAGCCATGGCATACCAAGCAAGATATCTTGCTTCTCAGGCACATCAATAACGAGGAAGTCGCTCGTATACGGTTCAAAATCCTCCATATAGACAGTAAGAGTAATTGTTTTCGTCTGCACAGTCATCTTTTGTTTGGCAGCTAACGTTATTTCCATGGGTTCATTATGATCCGCAATCTTATCCCATAGTCTGTTAGTTGCGCAAAATTGTGGGCTTACCCATCTATCGTTGCTCCACTGTCGATGAAATTAGAGTTCACAATGCAAATGTCATTTGCAAAGCATTGTACTGTACTCTGTGTATGCAACAAACAATACAAATTCTTGGACAGCACAAATTTTTCTTCACTTTCTTCATTTCCTCCATGATCATGCAAATCCACGTCACGAAATGTGCACGTAATATCGAACACAGGGTCGAGCTGCTCATCTTCCTGTCCACTAGAGCGCTCAGCCTCAAATGGACGGGCTAGTTTAATTGTCCCGCAATGGTGGACGAGATTGTATGCTCATCATCACCAAAATTTAGTGTCTCCAAGAGTGCATAGATTTTGTCGTGCATTTGCCGCTTTTTCTGTAGGTTATGTGGTTTCTTTTCTGGATGTAACACCCAGCAGTCTTCTTCCTTGTGAACGCCTCGTCTACAATGCGAACAACAAATTACCGGAGTCGTCGACGGCCGAAAAGTATTGTTTCTAGCGGACTCGCTGTGATTGTCTCTTTTCCCAATACCTCGTTTTTGATTTCCACTGTACGACGTTTTGCTGTCACCTTTATTATTGGATAAGGTCTTTTGATTGGTGGTGGTATTCCTTGTAGTTCCCACTCAAGAAATCCTTCTTGCACAGCTGCTGTGAGTGTAGTTGGCTGTTTGCGTTGAATAGCCAGTCTCACTTGAGCATTGGTCAATCCATTAACAAACACATTGATTGCAGTCAATTCATCTAGTTTCACAACTCGCTGCAGCTCACGAAATTTATTCACATAGCCATCATAACCTCTAGTCTGTTTCATCTTCAACAACTGGTTGCGAACTTTAGCTTGGAAATTCGGCTCTCGAAATTCTCGGATCATTCCACTTTTTATGACACTCCACAACTTAGTAGTTAAGTCGTCAGTCATGTAGCGTTCGTACCAAATAAGGGCGTTCTTATGGACACACTGGTTCAATTCCCGAGGAAGAAGGTGGTCATGATGTGTTAAATCGTACCCTTTCTGTTGGAAATAGCTTTCAAATTGAAAGCGAAACGAGTTCAACTTAATACCATCAATTAATCCATCGAAAGTTGGCGGACTTACGTCCATCTTGCGCAAGCGCGGTGCATCCATCGATGCCAAGTGTATGATTGTACTGCCAGTACCAGGCGACATCATGTTCACATCAACCCCTAATTGTGCATCGCTTGGATGAACAGGTGCTTGTTCCCAGTTCGGAGTAGGAACTGGTGCTGTGACGGGGTCACACGAGCACCTTGCTTGAGGAAGCGCGCTATTAAGAGTATACAAACTCTAAGTGAACGGCAGTTCACTAGTCCCTGGTCTGAGGGGACTTAATAGCCAGTTTAGAGTAGATTTTAGACTGATTTATTTATAGTTAATTAGGTTCATTTGGCCTGTAATACAAACTCCTAATTAACTATACTTTATCCTAATTATGCATATAAAGGTAGGTTAATTACTATTGGTTGGCCCTCAGCCACCTCAACCTACGTGGCAGTAGTGTGGCCCACACCACTCCATCAGAGTATTAAAACTAATACTCACAGAAGTATATCAACTTCTAAAGGCGGTACCCTTTCGAGGGTACCCCTTCATGTAACCCCGATACATCCTCCCCCACTTAGGTTAGAAACACCTCCAACCAATGAGGAGCTAGAAAGAGAGCTCCGCTCTCTTTCCTGTCCTTGTCGATACCCATCGACGAGCCACCGTTGTGGCTTTAAGGCTTTCATTCAGCCTTTCGCGCTTTCACCAGCACCAGAGATTTCCACGTCAACCTCCTCAAGATGCCGAAGAAGGCAAGCACCCACGGCGCTTCGGCGCCTTCCAAGTCTAAGACCACGAGGTCGAAGACTGCCAAGGTCAAGTCGAAAGACAAGGCCGCTCCGCGCAAGGAAGTCCGCAAAGCGGCTTCCGAGGCAGCCAGTAAGCTTACCGCTGCTGCTGCCAGACAAGGGGGAGCCCGCGACGCAGTCGCTCGCGCTCCCTTGTCGCCCGACGATAGGCCGAACGCTTGGTTCACCTATCGGGACCACAGTCCTGAGGCAGAGTCCCCCGTTTTCGATATCCCTATGATCACGGGATCAGAGTCTGATGGGGACTTTCCTGGATCCACCAAGGATCCATCTTCTTCTCAGAATGCTCCTTCACAGGACGCTCCTGCTGATGATGTTGAATCATCTGAGGCAAAGGCAGCTTCGACGAGCTCGCCTGCCAAGAGCCTTACCTTCGGTTAAGGTAAGGCTCGATCCCAAGGTGCGAAAGCAGCTTCTTCAAAGGGCTGATGAGGGTGCTGCTGCTGCTAAGAAGCGCGCAGCCCCAGGCTCTCCTACGTCAGAGCCTTCAATCGCTAAGGGATTCAAATCCCTGTTCGACTCCTCGGATGAGGAGGAAGAGGAGGGGGCTGTCTCCGAGCCCCGAGAGATCTCCAATGATCTCGATGAGCAGCAAGAGCGTTATCAAACTGCTCAGCTGCAAGGCACTCCTGTGCCTACCACGCCGGTGTATCCTCGCGGATACTACCCACCGGATGCGGGGTCTGGGTCTCCCATGTTTCTGGAGCACCTCAAGGCCCCTCGTGGTCTTAACCATGGGCGCACTTCGCGTGGCGCCTATGAGCGTGCCTTGGTTCAGGACGAACCACTCTTTGTCAATGACATTGAGGCCGCTAGGTGTGTGCTGCTTGCACCACACCGAATTCCTCTCAAGGAATTTACGAGTCTCCGGAAGAAACCGGAAGACCGTGGTGGTCTCTTCCCTGTGTGGGGGTACCCTTGGGTACAGCCCGAGAACACCGTAACCCAGACCCAGGCAGAAGACCTGTTCTGGAGATGGGTTTCTCTAAAGAACTTTACAGTTCAGGAGTCAACAGAACTCCGAGAAGGTCGTCTGCTGTCCTATGTCTTGGACCAGCGCGATCTTCGCATTGCGTTTGTCCACTTAATTGCTAAGCGGCAACTCCACACCGTTATGGAGGGACATAGACAGCAGTCTACGTCCTGCGATCATGATGAGTGGGGGTACGGTTCCGTCAATCCAGGGACCGAACACCGTAAGGCGGCTAAGAAGCCGCGGACTACTTAAGCCCGGTTGTTGCTGATCCCAGATCTCAGCAGCCTTCGGACCGTCAACCCGGACCCGGCCTTCCGGCTCCCACGAGTTCTGTGATGAGGGGTAACCCCGCCATTTCACAAGCAGCTGGCGCTTCCCAGAGCGCCGCCGCTCCTGGACGACCCGCTCCACATGGTAGTGGAGCTCGCCGTTCCGATCAAGGAGGGCAGGAGGAGCTCTCGCACGCGTTTGAGTACGAGGCTCCTTCTCAGCCTTATCCTTCTGGACCCTCAACTTCGGGTCGGGACTCTGTGGGGTCCCTATTAAGCGACGAGGTCCGTCAGCTTCGAGATCGCGTTTATGCGATCGAGATAGCCCTTGGGCTTGGACCTGGTGGTCAGGCTGCCTCTCAGGCTGGCAAGCCGGGGGCCCTTGAGGTCCTTCGTCAGGACTTGGACGCTCTTGATCGTGAGACTCATGAGCTCCATGGGCGGCGTTGACCGCCGAGCTCCGGCTGCTGCCTTGAAGGAGCTCCGTCGAGGCTTAGACGCTCTAAGCCATGAGGTGCATGGTCGGATGCCCTCTTATGAGCCGCAGGGGTACTCGTACCACTCGGCTTATGGGTATAGCTCTTACCCAAGCTCTTCCCACTCGGTACCGTCATACCCTTCGTATGACTCGCGTGGGTACCAGCCTGCGTTTTACTCGCAGGCTTCGACACCGACAGCTCCGGTTGTCCAGAGAGCTCAGCCTCGTTTCAGTTCTCACCTTGGTCTTCCTCCGTCCGAGAAGGAAGACCCAGCGGATCGTGATACCGCTTAAGACGCCCCACGTAGAATGTCGGGTGCGTCGCCATTGCCTTTGGGAGGTCAATGGTATACGCCGCGCCATGTCTGGCCAGGACCGCAAAGGGTCCGATGAAGCGGTGCTTCAACTTGTTGCTCCCTACGGAGCTAACCAAGTTTATAGGTAGATTTTTAGTGTCTAACAACACCAATTCACCTTGTTTAAACACACTTAAGTTTCCTCTTCCATGTTTGTCTGAGTACTCCTTTTGTCTGTCTTGGGCTGATGCCATCGCATCTCTAACCCGGCTGATTAGCGTCAGCCTGTTGTCTATAAATGACGACAACTGTCTTTTTAAAGACTCGGGCTCCATCTCCGAGACCTGGGAGGAAAAGGTTTTCTGAGCCTCTCCCCCACTTACGATGGAGGCCACGGTGCCTCCCCGCAAGGTTAGCGGCACCTGGGGGTGTCGTAACCCATTCAAGTAGAACGGGGTAAACCCCGTTGATGCGTGTACCGCATTGTTGAGGCAAACTCAACCATAGGAAGCTGGTCCGACCAGGACCGAGGTGCTTCCGCACAGATACTGCGCAGAGTATCTTCGAGCACGCGGTTGACGCGCTCCGTCTGACCATCCGTCTGCGGATGGTCCGCAGTTGACATCGTCAACTTAGTTCCCAACAATTGGAACAGGGTGTCCCAGAACGCACCCGTGAAACGCGGGTCTCTGTCCGAGACTATGGTCTCTGGTAGACCATGATAGCGAAACACGCTATCTAGGAACAGCTGTGCAGCTTGTTTCCCGGTGACCTTGTCATGTACCGGAGCAAGATGTACCATCTTGCTCAAACGGCAGACAAACACCAATATGCCGGTGTTGCCCCTGTCATCGGCCGGTAGGTCGAAGACGAAGTCGAGACTCATCGACTTCCAGCAGTCCGCTGGTACTGGTACGCTCTGCAGTGGAGCCGAGGCGTGGCCCGAAGGCTTCACCCTCTGACATGTTTCACATGTCTTGACATAGTGTGCCACCCACTTATACATGAGGGGCCACCAAAATGTCTGAGAGACCATTTGGTAGGTCTTCTCCCGGCCAAGATGGCCACTTATCGGCGCGTCGTGCGCCTCCAGAAGTATGTCATACTTCAGGTCCTCGTCGTTTGGAACGACAACCCGAGGAGGATCTCTAGGGTCTACTCCGTAGTGAAGTAACCCATCTGACATGATGCTATTTCCGATTTTCGAGCGACAGGTGGATATTACGTTATGATGTGATTGGTTATAACATGGGCTATGAGAAAGGGGAGCTTGGGACACGGCTGCACCCGTGCGACATCTGTGGAAGATTTTAGACGAACCTTCGCCTGACTGTAAAGGGGCCCAATGGACCAGAAGTGTACTTTAGAGTGTGCACAACTCTGAAGATCAAATGCACTCTGTCTGGTCACCGGACTTTCCCCGACGATGAGTGCCTAATTCCTGGCGGAAAGTCTCTCAGAAGAACGTATCTCTGAAGAGACCTCATCCCGTTACCGTCCAGCGCGACGATGATGGTTCAAGGATCTATACTACTTACCCGCAGAGACCAAGTATCGCGCGCCGGACGCCGCGCACCCGCGCAACCCTCAAGAACTTCGTGTACGTTGAAGCATTGGTGCTCCGTACTATGATATTCCGTTCAAGACTTTGGTATTCCACACTATATGACCAAGACTCTGAAAACCAAAGTGATTTCAGACTCTGAAAACCCGGATACCAGACTCGGAAATCAACGAAGATTCAAGACCATACTGAAACCAAGTGAACCCACATTCAGGTCACGCAATCAAGTGATGACGGACCTGCACATCCCCAGTGATGACGTCTCTACCCATCAGCTCATCGGGATCTGCTACACCGACCATACTGAAACCAAGTTTAAGTCACGCAATCAAGTGATGACGGACCTGCACATCCCCCAAGATGACGTCTCTATCTGTCCACTCATCAAGATCGGCTATACTGACTGTATACTGAGACCAAGTCAAGATGCCTGCTACATACAAGAACCAAGAGTGCCTGAGATTTGAAGACTGAATGCATGAAGAACGCCAAAGGACGACAAGAAGAAGAGAGTTACCATATATATATGAGAGTTATGAGAAAGATAAAACGATAAACAGAGTTCAATTTGCTTGCTACTGCACAAGTCCGCTTGAGAGGTATCCAAGCCACTGCGTCGAGGACGTACGCCGTGTGATCTCCACCAAATTAAGTCCCCTTAGGTGGAGATCAGGTAACGTAGAGACCTGAGAGGACCCGCCTATTCCATATCCTAGTTGGGTCGTTTGGTTTGTCTCTAGCGGTAGCCCATTTCATATTGCTCGTTTGGACAGGCTCTGGAAACTAGACAGTCGTTTCCAGGGTGCAAGGTAGACTGTTATATATAGCTGATTGTATTGGTTTATATTTCCCTCTATATTAGAGGGTGGTGCGCGAACGTGACAGGGATACCAGACAGACCAGGTGTCTGGTAACGAGTCCCTAGTTGACCTGGAGTATTAGCCCACCGTTCAAGGGCCCAGAAAGAATAAGAACGGCTGTATATTTGTATATTCCTGAACTCTGTATATTTGTTGATTTATCTCTGAGAGTCAAGTATCTCGGTTCTGGATTTGTGATATTCAGACACCGGTATCAGACTTTCTCTCTGGTATCAACCTCTTTCCGACCACCAATTTTCTGGTAACCTACTTGGTTGCCGGAAACTCCGACTCCCGAACGCTCCTGGAAGGACTTCCTGAACTCCGACACCAGACTCCAAGGGAACACAACTTCTCTTCACTTTGAACTCTAGACTCCGGCGAGGGTCATATTCCCAAGACAACGAACCCACAGGGATACAACAAGGTAACACACGCCCACCTACGTTGTACGACTCTGAAATCCTTTCAGTAGTCATATAACCGGGTTCACTATACGCCACCTGCTCCGCGATCAAAGTTTCACCGACTTCGCGACACATCGACCAGCTCATAACGATGGAGCTGCGCCCGCTGTCGAGGCGAAAGCCTGTCGACTTTGGCGTCCTTGCCATCAGAACTGCACCAGTGGTGTGTAGTTCTCGTCCTCCTGATACGCTAAGCGTATCCGATCGTATAGATCTGTCGTGACCCGACTGACATGAGCTAGCTCATAGTCCGGTCGACGCGACAATGCATCGGCAAGCACATTCAGCTTGCCCGGCTTGTATTCAACGCGGAAGTTGTATTCCGCGAAGAATGACAGCCACCTCGCCATCCGCTGTGACAGATGCGGCGAGTTGGTGGCAGTCCGCAAGGACGCGTGATCCGTATAGATCACAAAGGGCCTCGTGCCCAAGCGATGAACTCTAAATTTGACAAGAGCGTACTTCATTGCAAGTAGCTCCTTGTCATGAACGGGATAGTTCCGTTCGGCAACCTTCAGCTGCCTGGACTGGAAGGAGATGACACGTTCGTGTCCTTCATCGTCCTTCTGCAATAGCTCACAGCCTATTGCATAGTCAGAAGCGTCACAGGCGACGCTAAATGACTTGTTCTCGTCCGGCAAGGCCAGGACTGGCGCTTGCTGTAAGCTCGCCTTGATGCTGTCAAAACCATCCTGGTGCTGTCGCTCCCAGACCCAGTCGGCATCTTTCTTTAAGAGATCCGACAAGGGTCGAGCTAGCTCAGCGTACCCTGCGCTGTACTAATGAAGATAGTTGACTAAGCCCAACCACTTCCGGGGGTCCTTCTGCGACCTCGGTGTCGGCCAAGCCGCTATGCCTTGACATTCCCTGGATCGGCGCGCACGCCGACCCTGCTGACAAAGCAGCCGAGGACTTTTATCTCCTCAGCTGCAAAGACGCACTTGTCGATGTTGGCATAGAGCTTGTTAGCTCTCATGAACTCGAACACTCGACGGAGGTGCTTCAAATGCACCTCCATAGCCGTCTGTCCACCTTTGGCACGGCTATGGACGAATATATCGTCGAAGTACGTCTGAGCGAACGTACGCAATGGTCTAAACAATTGTGTGACCAAGCGATTGAACGTCGCTGGGGCTTTCGATAGCCCCTGTGGCATCACTAGCCACTCCCAGAGCATCCCGCTCGAGGTGCTCACTGCGGTGAGAGGAATGTCACTCTCCCGCATCAGGATCTGGTAGTATCCGTCTACCAGATCCAGGGCACTGTACAGCGTACAGCCCGACATGTTGTTCAGCAACACATCCTTACGAGGGATCGGCGTCTGTGCTGGTACCGTCACATTGTCCAGCTTGTTGTAAGCATGAACCAGACGCCACTTCCCGTTCGGTTTACGAACGCAGAAGGTTGGCGTCGAGTGCGAGGACTTCGACTCCCGCACCATGCCCGACTTCGCCTTCTCGGCGAAGAAGGCATCTGTGACCTCCCGCTGCTCGCGAGGTAGAGGCCACTGCCTCGTGACACAGTACTTCGTGCCAGGCACGAGATCAACCTCGTGCCGAACTTCCCGATCCGGCGGGAGTTGGGATGGTGGGTGCTTCGACACCACATCCGAGTACTCTTTCAAAAGAGGATACACTGGATCCTCAGGGTTCTTGAGAATCTCAGAACCCAAGCGCGTTGCACGCTGCTTTGTGAACCCCTCCAAGACATCCTCGTCCATTACGGAGGAAGAGTTCAAATCTTCAGGAGAGGTCTCCGGCTTCAGGAGCACCATCTCCGCAATCTCTCCGGCCTTCAACTCGGCCAGGAAGTCCTTCATGGACAATTCCTCGAGGTTCAGCAGTGCTGACACCTCTGGCAGTGCCTCCAGATGGACGGCACCTGCCCTCACTTGACGACCGGACACGCCGTCGAAGACATGGCATTGCTCTTCGACCGGCCGTGCCGGTGGAGTCTCAGACTCCGAGTGTGGTACTTGGTTATCCACACGGGAGGTGTTCAATGACACCTCCGCCCTCGTACTGGTCTTCTTGACCCCGCGTGGAATTCTGTTACCCACGCTAGAGACGCATGCTGCGCTCTCGATCTTCTCGGTCTCTTCGACCTCGTGTGGAACTATGTTACCCACGCCGGAGACGCCATCAGTGTCCTCCTCAATAGCCTCTACTGCTTGCGGGCCTATGTTACCCGCCTGTTCAGTGCCGTCCGGCACTGCCACAGTCACAGTCGAAGCCCATACGGCGCGACGACTCTCAGCGTTGGGACTTGCCGTCGTGGTAATCCCACACGCTTGGCAATGAGCCTTGGTCTCACGACCAGTTGCGAGGCTCATCGCAACATCTTCACTGGAGTCTGTGACTCTCAGTACTTCTTCGGGGCGCATAAGCGCCTTGGCGACCATCCCTGGCGCCCCAGTCCCGGACGGAGGTGGGAACATTACTCACCAAAGCTCTGTCGGAGACTGCAGGCCGGCTAGCCCCAATGGCTTTGCCGCGCCAATCGATCCAGGGCTCGTGCTTTTCGAGCCACGGCATGCCCAGGATCAAGTCGTACTTGTCCATGTCTAGGACAAGAAACGACTCCGTGCTGTCAAAGTCTTCAAACTTTACAGCCAGGTCCATACGGACCCCAGGTACGTTAACCACTGTACCATCGGCCAGTCTCACCGAGACCTGGCCCCTGCCTTTGCTTTCTCGCAAAGCATCGGCATACTTGTCGCCATTCCGCGCGACCGTCTGGCGTCGAGCAAAGTTCGTCGACGCCCCAGAGTCAATCAGGACTCTAAAGGGATCTCCATATCCCCGTACACTTGCGTGTACCACGAGCAGTCCGCCGCTGCTCTTTCTCGTCTCGAGAGCACCCAGGCTCTCAGGGGCTAAGCCTCCATGGCGTGCGCCGTCCGCACTCCTACCATGGGGACTTAGATCTTCCCCAGTAGGGCGCCCCGCCCCTACTGGTGACCCCAGTTCCCCTGGCTCTTGGGTCGCGGCTTCTGCCACGGGCCCCTCGAGCCCCTAGGTTTGGAAGGGAACTTCCTTTGCCCTCCCACAGGGCAGGCACGTTGCATGTGCCCGAGCTTCCCACATCCGTAGCAACGGATGGAGCTCTGTACGGCCGTACCCAGTTCCATGGGTACCGGCCCGGTGCTAGCTCCAGCTGCTGGAGCTCCTTGCACTGCGCCTGATGACGCATTGTGGCCTTGCCACACCGACGTAGGAGTACGAGCCTGTCGGTGGCTGTACTCCTCTTGGAGGGCGATCTGTATCGCCTCCTCCATAGTGTTCGCATGCACGCGGAACAACTGTGTGCGGGATGGGCCCACCTTCAGGCCATCCATGAACACTGTCACCTTGATGTGTTCAGGTAGGGGGTTCCCCACCAGAGATGCAGCGAGTACTCGCATCTCCTTGATGTACTCATGCAGCTCACGCTTCCCTTGTTTACAGGCAAGGAAGCGCGAGCGCTGGCGATACTCATAGTTCGCCGGAAGGAATGCGGCTCTAAGCTGTTGACACAGCTGAGCCCAGGTTATGAAACAACCCGGCGTTGTCGC
The DNA here is from genome assembly GCA_008079305.1 of Phytophthora palmivora. Taxonomy (NCBI): domain Eukaryota; phylum Oomycota; class Peronosporomycetes; order Peronosporales; family Peronosporaceae; genus Phytophthora; species Phytophthora palmivora. Next base: position 245,635 of record VOQZ01001596.1, on the reverse strand, counting down.
TTCGCGCGTGTACGCCCAGGTCTTCGCCCGATCTCCTAGGTTGGACAGGGCGAAAGCGACCCGAAGTCGCTCGGTCGAGATGAGAGCCGCGTCCATCGCGAGCTCTACCTCTCGGACCCAGAAGTGGAGGTTCTCTCCCTCCTCCCCCTCATAAGGGTTAACCTTAAGCCTCAACGGCTTAGGTTGGGCTGGCTTCATCTCAGCCACGGGAGCCTGCAGCCCCTGCACGTGGGCGATAAGCTCTCTCTAGTACGTGTCGAACGCCTCAATGCGTTCGACCTGCTCGACCGGCGTAGCAGCCGCCAAGCTTCGGAGGGCATCTCCTCCAAAGATGCCCACCATCTTCCGGACCGACTCAAACTGAGAGTCGGTCAAATGAGGGAACTCCCCTCTATCCATCCTGGCTTACCTTGAAGGAGCCACAGAGGATTCAGGTAGTCAATCTACCCGCGTAGGCGTGGATTGACTACAAGTGCTACCAAGTGTGACGGGGTCACACGAGCACCTTGCTTGAGGAAGCGTGCTATCAAGAGTATACAAACTCTAAGTGAACGGCAGTTCACTAGTCCCTGGTCTGAGGGGACTTAATAGACAGTTTAGAGTAGATTTTAGACTGATTTATTTATAGTTAATTAGGTTCATTTGGCCTGTAATACAAACTCCTAATTAACTATACTTTATCCTAATTATGCATATAAAAGGTAGGTCAAATGCTATTGGTTGGCCCTCAGCCACCTCAACCTACGTGGTAGTAGTGTGGCCCACACCACGGTTTGGTCCACACCACGGTGTGGTCCACACCACTCCATAAGAGTATTAAAACAAATACTCACAGAAGTATATCTACTTCTAAAGGCAGTACCCTTTCTAGGGTACTCCTTCATGTAACCCCGTTACAGGTGCAGCTGAGTTTGTTTGAAATAGTTGTACTTGGGTACGGGCTTGGATAGCTATCTGCTGAGCTTTTTCTGCAGATGCTTGGGTCTGGTTTAAAGTCGTGGACATGTTCGTCATAGAGTGAACGAGATTTGCCAGATGCCCTTTTATTTCTGTCAATTCATCTCCGATGCTGCTGTTGAGATTTGACAATTCAGCAGTAACTTCAACTCGTAAATTGTCTTGCGTAGCAGTAAAATCACGTCTTAATTCTGCAACTCTATTTTCCAACTGATCCAGCTGTTCAATTGATCCAGTTCGGCTACGGGTCGTGGTGCCAGAAGCACTTTCACGAGTTCCGTCCTCCAACTCCAAGAGACGACGATCTGGTGCTGTGTCGCTGCGAAGCACGCGTCGAGCCGTGTTACGAGTCGCCATTACCCTTATGCTCTACTATGTCACAGTAATTGGCTGAGCTCACACTGTAGAGCTCAGTCAAGAAGAGTGAGTTGGTAGCACTTGCGAGGAAGCAGGCGTCAAGTCGTTTATGACGACGGAGTTGATGTTATTTGAGTTTATGTAGCGGTATGTGTTGTACTTGAGCTACTGTGTGTGACCTCTATCTCACTCGTTGTATGTAAGGTTGCCGAGAGTCAACACACTGCTTGGCCAGAGCAGTACGAGAATCGATCTGTTCTCTGTTGGGTTGATTCAAGAATGAGGGTCTTTGTCGACGCACCCTATCGGCACTTACTGTAAGCACCCCACACTTTTAACTCGATCCTATAGTAAAGCTAAGTCACAATAAATGCAAGCATGGTATTGGCCATGCCGTTTTCCATACCCTTAAAGCTCGTCTCGGTCTTCACTGGCTTCCTCTGCCTCTTGGTATGTTGCTCCTGTCTTCATGCATTTGATTCTGTTGATTTTTCATTCTCACGGGTTCGGCTTCGTGTTCGACACCTTCTTCTTCAACCTGAACCCGTCACAAATACACAAGTATTTGACGGTGAGCGCAGTTGAAAACAGTGTCACATGAAGTAGGAGATCTCAACACGGGTCAACTAATAGGAGGCGCATCCAATTCAGATGTGTTTTCCAGAGCACGCAAGGTTATTCCCAGCGGCAAAGTCATTGCTATGCCTTCAAGCATTTCGTCTTACGCTCCAAGAAGTGACGAATTGCAATTGCTAAAATAATGTTTTAACTTGGTGCTTAGGTAGGTTTTTTGAGCCCAGCATATTTGCTGTTTCCTTTGAATTTTCAGTGATTGACAGCCTCAACCCTTGTCGTTACCATATAAAACCAAACCGATATGAACAAAGGGATGTAATACTCTTCGATTCAATATGATAAAGCTCGCATCAGCATAAGTTTTCAAGTCGAAATGAGCAAATCCCTTCATATTTATTAGATTGTATGCCCTACCAGTAAAGACATTCAATTTTAAAATGTGCTGAGCAATTGAGTGTGGTGAATAAATGGAAGAAGTGCGATGTTGTTAGGATGCATGACGCGGTTTCAGGGAAACTTGCGAATATTGCATCGAAGGTGAAGCATATAATGTAGCTACTACACGACAGTACAACTAGGGTGCGATTAAATGATACACCATATATGAGTATGTCCCTCAATTATTGATTAAAACCGGTTCAGGATATAGTTGAAAATTTGCTTTAGCTTAAATTTCCCACTAACCAAAACCCCGCTTCAATTCGTTTAAATAAAACTAAAACGGGATTTTGACTGCATTTACGATGAAACGATCCCACGTTCCAATAATCTTGGTTTAAGCGTCCGCGAAGCGGGCGCCCAGAACTCTACTCGCATCTCGATCGGACGCAATTAATCGGGAACATTACGCGCAGTTTTTTTTCCTTACCGTATTTTACCGCCGAGAACAATCGTAGAACCTTCTTTTGGGGTAGCAGTCGTTTTGAGAAAGCAACACCTTTTCGATAGTAGGGTAGTTTTAGAACCGCTCAACCACTGAGATCTAACAGACGTTGATTTGACGACGCAGCCTCTCGACCACCTTATATTAACCCTTTCGCGGTGAAAGGGCGCAAAAATCGCCCTTTTAGATGGTTTCCAAAACACGGTACGAAATACTCCTCTAAAAGGGCGATTTTTGCCCCCTTTTACTTAAGTTCAACTAAGTATATACCTTCTTTTGAGACATATGAAATACGGTATGATAACATAATCATCATGTAATCATACATCATAATGAAATTAAGTCAAATGTGTACGATCGTATGCACCAGCAAATCCAAACAAATCACAGTAGATCGCATGTCTCATGAGACATGCCAGAACAGTACCGTGAATTCATTAAAGGGCGCATTTTTCGCGAGAGCCACGTCTTTTGGATCTAAGGACCGCTCGACCGACAACGTTCAAACTATATTAATAAAAGCAATAGAACATTACGCCGGCAGATTTTAACCTCAAGGGATTAGTTCCGACCAGCGCGACTTGGCGTCTCATCATTGGTTGAAAATTTATGTCACCCGCCTTCATGTCCGTTTAAGTACGCCAGAAGTTCTTCCTCATTCCAGAGTCTGCTAGCTCGAGGAAAGATGGTGGATGTAACGCTTGTCTGTTATATAGTTGGAGACGGCAGCGTGTTTACCGTTGTCGTTAACTCGACGAAGGTCGTGGACATCTTGAAGAAGGCTATCAAGAAGAAGAACCCAGCGACGATTAAGTGTGACGCCAAAGACCTGCAGCTCTTCCTGGCGAAGAAGGGCGGCGCGTGGCTGACGGAGGCAGACGTGAAGAAGGGCGTGGAGGACACCACTGGCTTCACGCCGTTGGATGTTGCGGGAGCACCGCTTAACTTAGTTGACTTGTCGGAGGAAGACGTGCGGTGCCTACTCACGAAGGAAACTGTGAAGGCTAAAAAGACCCCTGTTCACGTGCTGGTGGTGGTTCCGGGGAAGGGGAAACGCTGTCGGGCGGATGGATGGTTTGGTGAGTCTTTCCTTCCGCTGCCGAAGAAGCGCAAAGTGGACAAGAACAAGGAAGAGATCAACCAAGTTACGAGGTTTTTCGAGATGAGAGATTTCCCTCCGTTGGCGCACAAAAAGATCGAATATAAAGTAATCGTGGAGAGAAAGGCGTATCGTGTGATTTTTACCGAGTTGATGAAGGAAGTACAGTCAAGCTTCGAATACGTTGAACCAGGCAAGGATAGTAAACCAGGCAAGGATTCCAACCTGATTGTCACGGGGAATCCCGGTATTGGGAAGAGTCGGTTCTACCTGTATTGCATCTTTCAACTCATTCTTGGTGAGCGAGAGGATGTTAAGAAGCTGCTCCCATATGAGTTGGTGTTGAACTATGGCTCGGACTTTCGCAAGTACGATGCCGAACGCAAGGAATTTGTTGAATTGGACGGAGAGGAGGTTGTTTCGCTGCAGACGCAACGCCGTGTGCTCCGGCTTGTCGAGGCAACATCAACACAACTTGTTGGCTGGAGCGGAGTCTCGATTTTGTTTGCTTCACCTGGTGTTAAAGGCATAAAGGATTTCGCAAAAGTGGACGGGGGGACGTATATCATGCCAGCGTGGACCTTCGAGGAGCTGAGAGAGTACAACTCATTGCTCCCCGATAACTTGCAACTTGCCGAAGACGACTTGGTTTCGAGATACGACATCTTCGGTGGAATTCCTCGGTTCGTCTTCACGAGAGCGTCTAACGTGAACGTCACAAATACACTTGATGAGGCAGTCAACTGATTCAATGCGATGGACATCATTTCTTATGCAAAAAGCAATCACTCTGTGAAGGAGGAAGACTATAGCCACCGTGTTCTTGAAATGGTACCTACCCGGGATGATTTTCGCGCGGACTACCATTTGGATTTTCTGTCCAAGCACATCGCCGAATTGGTTGTTGCCAAAGTACATGGAGAGAGCCTCGATAAAATATCGGAATTCGCTATAACTCACGATAATGATGACTCGGGAATTACGTCTGTGGTCCGCGGCAAGATATACGAGATGCTCTGCCACAAATGGTTTAGTCTGCCCCAGCAGAAAGAACTACACTTTCGCTCGCTGTGCTCGACAACTCTGGACGATTTGACCATTCCACAAGAGATGCAAACGGTACGCTTCACTACTCTTGACAAACTACAGCTTGCTCAGGGCTGGACGTACTACCGGCCGACATCGAAAACGTTTGGAGCGCTGGATGCATTCATCTCAGATGGAAACGAGTGTTACGGGCTGCAGATGACACTCAACAAGGACCATGGTATCAAAGCTGCGCCAATGAACAAGTTTCTCAAGTGGTTGAAGGATGATGCTCGCCTCAACACGGATCAGTTTTACTTCATATTCGTGGTTCCAGGAAAGATTGCAGATTCATATCGCAAACAAGCAACCAGGACGACAACCGGTTTAGTCAGCCAGAAGCCTGGAGCTTCGGCGAAGGTGAACCAGTTTGTAACAGCATTGGACGTATTCAGTGGGGGCAATTGATTTTTTAGTCCACACTTCAAAGTAGTGCAAATGCAATTATGCAGTTCTCGAAATTGAAGCGGGTGGTGATAGATAGCAGAACTCGCGCCTAAATTCAAACACTGTCCAACTAGGAAATGTTTGGATGTGATTTGACGACTGCCTTGATTTCTTTGGTTCAGTAGGTCATTTGGCCAGTTTTAAACTTTCGTTCACTGGTAGCTCTGAGCTTGCATGGCGCTGCCTTTCGGCGCTTGATGGGTCTGATCTTTTCATCTACTGGTAGTTCCCACTTTTATAATGCCATTTTTGCCGTGCTTCCATGAATAATGTGGTCTCTTTGCTTCTAGTACACTCTAACAGCCTCCGATCGTGGCCACTGACGGGAGAAAGCATGGAATTGATGCGATGATCAATGAAGGTAGCCGGTCCTGCACCGGCAGTTCCAGTCTGGTTTGCAGATCACTGACACACATCCAGGATCCATGCGACAAGACACGTGCGTGGCACACCAAGCAGAAAATCTTCAGTTTTGGCAGCTTCGACGTGTTCACATCACATGATTGCATTAGAATGGAGTCCGACACTGCTCTCGTCACTTGTGCTCATTGTTTTACTAGCTACGACCGACTGGATACGCAGCGAGAACCATGGTGACCGAGACAACACCACTGCGTGACGGCGAACTGGCACCACAGGATCAACACAAGAAACGTCTTGCCGGACTCGTGGTCGTCGGCTTCGTCATGATGGTCCTGGCTGTACTGACGACGACAACATCAGCAAGGAAACGCACGAACACCCTGTGCAGATTGCACAGCCCCACACGGATCTAACGCCTCGGAATGCTACGAAGCTCCGTCAGTCACGAACTGGTTCCAGTGCGGGACAGAGAAGAGCGAGTCGGGCTACATCACGTTGTCCAACAACGTGGACGACCATCTCTTCTACTGGTTCTTTGAGTCGCGCAAAGCCCCAGCTACTGATCCGTTGGTATCGTGGATGACTGGAGGTGGCTCTGGCTGCTCCAGTCTCGCCGCACTGCTGACGGAGAACGGACCTTGTCGAATCAACCCGGACGCAACGACAGCACTGAATCCGCACTCGTGGACGGCTGAAGCGAACGTCATTTGGCTGGACCAACCTACGAACGTTGGCTTCTCGTACGATAGCAATTCCGACATCCAATTCAACGTGAAAACAATACAGGAAAATGTGTACTGGTTCCTGCAGGGATTCCTGGATAAACATCCAGAATTTGAAGGAAGAGCTCCTCTCCTGGCTGGTAAGGGATACTCTAGCTGTGACGAGATTGTGTGTATTCACACTGTTCGTCATTTTTACGATTACGTGTATTGACAATTTGGATAATATTTATCCACGTCTATTCACAATCGCACCAATCATAAGAGAGAAGAAATGGATGTCACTAACTGTAACGGGGTTACATGAAGGGGTACCCTAGAAAGGGTATCGCCTTTAGAAGTAGATATACTTCTGTGAGTATCGGTTTTAGATACTCTGTTGTGAGTGGTATGGACCACACTCCTGGTGTGGACCACACTACTGCTACGTTGGGTCTAGGTGGCTGAGAGCCAACCAATAGCATTTGACCTACCTTTTATATGCATAATTAGATTAAAGTATAGTTAATCAGTAATTTGTATTACAGGCCAAATGGACCTAATTAACTATAAATAAATCAGTCTAAAACTTACTCCATACTGGCTTTTAAGTCCTCTCAGACCAGGGACTAGTGAACTGCCGTTCACTTAGAGTTTGTATACTCTTGATAGCGCGCTTCCTCAAGCAAGGTGCTCGTGTGACCCCGTCACACTTGGTAGCACTTGTAGTCAATCCACGCCTACGCGGGTAGATTGACTACCTGAATCCTCTGTGGCTCCTACAAGGTAAGCCAGGGTGGATAGAGGGGAGTTCCTTCATTTGACCGACTCTCAGTTTGAGTCGGTCCGGAAGATGGTGGGCATCTTTGGAAGAGATGCCCTCCGAAGCTGCTACGCAGGCCGAGCAGGTCAAACGCATCGAGGCGTTCGACACATACGAGAGAGGGCTTATCGCTCACGTGCAGGGGCTGCAGGCTCCAATGGCTGAGATGAAACCAGCCCAACCTAAGCCGTTGAGGCTTAAGGTTAATCCTTATGAGGGAAAGGAGGGGGAGAACCTCCACTTCTGGGTCAGAGAGGTAGAGCTCGCGATGGACGCGGCTCTGATCTCGACCGAGCGACTTCGGGTCGCTTTCGCCCTGTCCAACCTAGGAGGTCGGGCGAAGACCTGGGCGTACACGCGCGAAGCGACAACGCCGGGTTGTTTCACAACCTGGGCTCAGCTGTGTCAACAGCTTAGAGCCGCATTCCTTCCGGCGAACTATGAGTATCGCCAGCGCTCGCGCTTCCTTGCCTGTAAACAAGGGAAGCGTGAGCTGCACGAATACATCCAAGAGATGCGAGTGCTCGCTGCATCTCTGGTGGAGAACCCCCTACCTGAACACATCAAGGTGACAGTGTTCATGGATGGCCTGAAGGTAGGCCCATCCCGCACACAGTTGCTCCGCGTGCATGCGAACACCATGGAGGAGGCGATCCAGATCGCCCTCCAAGAGGAGTACAGCCACCGACAGGCTCGTACTCCTACGTCAGTGTGGCAAGGCCACAATGCGTCGTCAGGCGCAGTGCAAGGAGCTCCAGCAGCTGGAGCTAGCACCGGGCCGGTACCCATGGAACTGGGTACGGCCGTACAGAGCTCCATCCGTTGCTACGGATGTGGGAAGCTCGGGCACATGCACCGTGCCTGCCCTGTGGGAGGGCAAAGGAAGTTCCCTTCCAAACCTAGGGGCTCGAGGGGCCCGTGGCAGAAGCCGCGACCCAAGAGCCAGGGGAACTGGGGTCACCAGTGGGGGCGGGGTGCCCTACTGGGGAAGATCTAAGACCCCATGGTAGGAGTGCGGACGGCGCACGCCATGGAGGCTTAGCCCCTGAGAGCCTGGGTGCTCTCGAGACGAGGAAGAGCAGCGGCGGACTGCTCGTGGTACACGCGAGTGTACGGGGATACGGAGATCCCTTTAGAGTCCTGATTGACTCTGGGACGTCGACGAACTTTGCCCGACGCCAGACGGTCGCGCGGAATGGCGACAAGTATGCCGATGCTTTGCGAGAAAGCAAAGGCAGGGGCCAGGTCTCGGTGAGATGGCCGATGATACGGTGGTTAACGTACCTGGGGTCCGTATGGACCTGGCTGTAAAGTTTGAGGACTTTGACAGCACGGAGTCGTTCCTTATCCTAGACATGGACAAGTACGACTTGATCCTGGTCATGCCGTGGCTCGAAAAGCACGAGCCCTGGATCGATTGGCGCGACAAAGCCATTGGGGCTAGTCGGCCTGCAGTCTCCGACAGAGCTTTGGTGAGTAATGTTCCCACCTCTGTCCGGGACTGGGACGCCAGGGATGGTCGCCAAGGCGCTTATGCGCCCGAAGAAGTACTGAGAGTCACAGACTCCAGTGAAGATGTTCCGATGAGCCTCGCAACCGGTCGAGAGACCAAGGCTCATTGCCAAGCGTGTGGGATTGCCACGACGGCAAGTCCCAACGCTGAGAGTCGTCGCGCCGTATGGGCTTCGACTGTGGCAGTGCCGGACGGCACTGACCAGGCGGGTAACATAGGTCCGCAAGCAGCAGAAGCAGCTGAGGAGAGCGCTAAAGGCGTCTCCTGTGTGGGTAACATAGGTCCACAGGCGGGTAACGTAGCTCTGCAAGCGGGTAACATAGGCCCGCAAGCAGCTGAGGCTGCTGGGGAGGACGCTGAGGGCGCCTCCGGTGTGGGTAACATAGTTCCACACGAGGTCGAAGAGACCGAGAAGATCGAGAGCGCAGCATGCGTCTCTAGCGTGGGTAACAGAGTTTCACGCTGGGTCAAGAAGACCGGTACGAGGGCGGAGGTGTTGTTGAACACCTCCCGTGTGGATAACAAAGTACCACACTCGGAGTCTGAGACTCCACCGACACGGCCGGTCGAAGAGCAATGCCATGTCTTCGACGGCGTGTCCGGTCGTCAAGTGAGGGCAGGTGCCGTCCATCTGGAGGCACTGCCAGAGGTGTCAGCACTGCTGAACCTCGAGGAATTGTCCATGAAGGACTTCCTGGCCGAATCGAAGGCCGGAGAGATTACGGAGATGGTGCTCCTGAAGCCGGAGACCTCTCCTGAAGATTTGAACTCTTCCTCCGTAATGGACGAGGATGTCTTGGAGGGGTTCGCGAAGCAGCGCGCAACGCGTTTGGGTGCTGAGATTCTCAAGAACCCTGAGGATCCAGTGTATCCTCTTGTGAAAGAGTACTCGGATGTGGTGTCGAAGCACCCACCATCCCAACTCCCGCCGGATCGGGAAGTTCGGCACGAGATTGATCTCGTGCCTGGCACAAAGTACTGTGTCACGAGGCAGTGGCCTCTACCTCGCGAGCAGCGGGAGGTCACAGATGCCTTCTTCGCCGAGAAAGCGAAGTCAGGCATGGTGCGGGAGTCGAAGTCCCCGCACTCGACGCCAACCTTCTGCGTTCGTAATGTGGTGTAGCGGGATCAGCAAAATCTGCGAGATCGCTAGATCCAACTTCCCACCAATGCCCGGACACCGACTAACGAAGGGGGTCCTCCGATGATCCGTGATCTGCTGAACTTGCTCACCTTGTGTACCCGTCATTTGGGCTGGATCTTCCTCTCTTGGTGACTGCTAAGTTGCTCGATCGGTGTTAGTTGAACGTTTTGGCGTGACGTTGGGGTCGTAGAGTGGCGTGGAAATCTTCACACCACTCGCCAGTAGTAGATCCGGAGTCTAAGCGATTAGATCGAGCTTAGATCCGGAGGCCTAGATCTGGATCCGGCCTTGTAGTAATTCCTTTGGTGTAGATTTCCCTTTACGCGGGGTCCTTTGATTGCTTGGCGCTTCCTATAGCGCGATCTTGATCGTTGAGAAACCGAAGATCTACCGGCTAAGCAATTAATACCGGGATCTTGGATCTGCACTTAGGGTAAGATACTAGGAGGTTGGATCTAGCCAATATATTATCTAGATATTATCAACCACCCTAGAACTATACACCTAAATCGCTATTAATACCGTAGGGCCAATGTAGTTCCCGTTTCCAGGCGCGTAGCGAAGCACTTGTGTCGTACGATGCAAATTCGGTTCTGATTTAATGTTAAGACCTATCCCATCCTGTATCCTATCCTTAACGACACATCGACTGATTACGCTATCCTGATTCTTGTCCTTTCTTGTCCTCACCATCCTGGCAGTCGACATCTTTGCAGATCACACTGGATCTGAACCATAAACATTAGATCACTAGTCGCAATATCGTGATCTGGCCTTCTCTTCTCTCCAATATCGTAATCATCCACCGTAATGTCCAGATCACACGTCTCCCGAGTCAGATCATGCCTTAATAAAACTAGATCACACTGATCCAATCTTAGATCGGCTAGATCTCCTTGATCCTGTTGATCTAGGGTTTCCATGCATGATCCGGTGACCATACTTCGTGATAATCATAATTATAACATATCCGAGCTTATTCCATGCCGTTAATCCCCCAATCATCGTTCATCTTTGCCATAATATCCCTAGATCCCGGATCCCTCGGATCCGCTTATGGATCTAGGTTCATGAGCCTTGATCGGAGTTCCCCGCATGGACCTGCATATATGAACTGATCTGGTCTTCACTGGTATAGATTACACCCTCGATCTGGACATCTAGGCTTAGATCACCAGTTTCCACAGTATATATAGACGTACTGTTGTACCCATACTATAATCATGCAAGTCTCACATCATCCATATCCATACGAGATCTTCTCAGCTCTTCGGATCTGGATGCATGTATAGATCGTATGCCAATACATCTATCACGTCCCACCCAAGGTACCACTAATCTCCATCAATCTTATCCATCAACTAGATCCGCCACCGGATCCACCCACATCAGCTCGTCATCTATTCCAATCACATCACGTCAGGTCCGATCACGTCCAAATCGGATCTTTCCTGGATACTCCAATGCCAAATCTTTCAAATCCACTTCACCACAGCCGCCTCCTGGTCGTCAGTTGTAGTTGCATAACAACTTCACTGCGTCCATTCTTCAAATCACCTTGCCAAGCCCAAGTCTCTTCACCTCTTCAGTCAGCTATGTCAGATCACGGTCACGATGGATCACAACATGGATCTGGCCGCCACGATCCTCCTTCTCCTCGATCCGAGATCAGTGGGCCCACTGGGGGTTCACCTGAAGATCTGCGTCGATCTGTGGTCGCCTTGCGTCGTCGAGTGTTGCGTTTGAGCGACGATCTACGGCTGGCCACCCGCCGGGCCGATGAGGCCGCGGATCAAAATCGTGAGCATGTTTGCTCTCTCGAGTCGCTCGAGATGATGTGCGCTACCCAAGGTCGGGAGATCGGGCATTATCGGGCTGAAGTTCATCGCCTCCGAGCGGAGCGTGATGCCCTCCAATCCTCCCTGGAATCCGATCGCATTATCGGTTTGGAGCCGCCTCAGCCTGCACCCGAGATCTCGGCCCTGGAAGCCCAGATCGCCGATCTCAACCGAGATCTCGATCGTCGGTCCGACGAGATCCACCAACTGGAAGCCCACATCGATGATCTGGGCCAAGATCGAGGCCGTCTGGAGTCCACAATCCGTCATCTCACGTCTGAGATGACACAAGCCGGCGGAGAGATCTTGGATCTCCAGCAGATCAATCACGATCTGGATCGGAGCCGGGAAGATGCGGAATCTGCATTGTCCGCGACCGAGGAGAGTTTGCGCCGGACTCGATCAGAGCTGGATCGGGTCGAGGCAGAGCTGCTCTTATCTCGCTCCGATCGCGCGGATCGCGGGTCTTCGGGTCCTGATCCGCAGTCCCCACAGGCGAATCTTCCACCCGGGGGCCCCACCCAAGCCGATCTTGATCAGATCACCCGAGAGCGCGACTCTCTACAAGATCAGATCCGTGCGCGGGATGCCGAGATCCTATCAGCGCAGCGGACTTTGGGGTTATTGCAGTCGGATCTGGCAGCCCATCGGGCCAGATCGGCTTCAGATATGACCCAGCTGCGGACACTGGAGAGTGATTTGACCCGCGCGCGCCACGATGTCGAAGTGGCCCAGAAGGCCTATGCCGATCGGGAACGTACCATCACTGAGAATCAGGCTCAGATCCGTACGCTTTCTCGAGATCTGGGCAAAGTGGTCCGTGAACGGGATGCCCTCCGTCACGAATATACTGCTGCCTTCCAACGCCTCACATCCATCTCGGCCACAATCGGGGCGCCTCCTCCTCAGACCCAATTGCGTCTGGATCCTGGATCCGACACGGATCAGCCCGCGGGAGGGATCCCACGCTCTCCTTCTGCGGAGACTTCGGGCAGTGAGGATCAGGGTGCTGATGCCTCCAAATCAAAGCGATCTCGCAGCAGATCCAACTCGCCTTCCCCTTCGCGGCCTCAGAAGAAGCGATCCGTTCCTCTCGAGGCGGAGGATGAGTCCATGGATGAAGAGGACGAATCCGAGTTTGATCTGGGTGGAGGATCTACCGGAGGAAGATCGCCTTCCCCAGATCAAGCCTCAACTCCGCCCTCCAAAGGTGCTGGACCTAGTCAGTCATCCGGCGAGGTGATTGAGGTCGGATCCGGATCCGATGAGGAGGAGGAGGAGGAGGAGAACGCGGAAGTGGCCGATGACCTCTATGAGGCTCAAACATTGATGGCCATTTCCCAATCCCGATCTGAAGCTCGCCGTCGAGATCATGCGTCTCCCCAACGCCGATCTGCAGCCGGATCCGGCGGATCTCCTGGTGGATCCGGCGATTCGAACTCTGATGCTGGATCCGGAGATCAGGGCAACGGATCCGGCCCCACAGGCGGATCTGGTCCGGCCAATCCGCCCCCTGGACGTCGGCCTCCTCGGATCACCTTCGTCCCTCAGGTTCCATTCCCTGAGGGTCGGTGTATCCCCGGTCGGCGGATTGTCCGAGTTATGGCTGCCGCCGACATAGATCCGTGGATCGAGTCCCGGTTGGCAAATCAAACCTTGATCGCCATGACCGTGAACTTCCTGTTCCCGATCTTACCATTTCGGCCCGACTGGATCTTCCCTCACCGGCCGACGATCTTCACCTCTCCGACTGCTCCTGCGTTCTGTGGTCACCTGATCACGGAGGCCAATGTTAAGGCCTTGCAAGCGGCGGAGCCATGGCGGGTGATCCGAAACACCCTGCCCCCGATCTCTTTCGAGGCCGATGTTGGTGGTCGACTCGGGATCTTCCTCCGACAGTACCGTGACTTTGAAGCTTCCGAGCTGATCGCGTACTGGGAGTCGACACATAAATTCCCGATCACCGCTGCTATGATCGCACAGTCGCCATGGCTGGGATCCTTCGCCAAGCAGCGCAATAACCGCAGATCACACGCCGGAAATCGGTGGAAGCGCATATTGCTCACGTTGATCCAGGCTATGATCGAGGGGTGGTGTGATCTGGATCTACTCTTGGATCCATTCTTCCTCCACTTCCCAAAGCGGACTGATGAGGTGGCTTGGTATCCCGGGATCGAGGCCAGACGTGCTAATCTGGCCGATCCTCAGCTTGATCGCCGGGAACCCGCCGATCTGCTGGAGGCGTTAGCCGAGGCTGACACAGCAGATCCCTGGCGCAACCACTATCGGGATCACACCGCGGATCACCCAGCGCGCCATCTCCCTCGTCTGGATCGTAAGTTCTTCGGTCTTCAAGTGGCGCAACCACCGACCAGTAGCTAGATCGTGGTGATTAGCTCTTCGTGCGTGATCTATATCTTTTCATAACATCCTTCAATATATGTCCGATGATCTTGACTTGTATACTTCCCGTTTGCCTCGATCCATTCTCATAGAGTCGTGATCTACCTCGATCCGCTAGGATCTCTGGATCCCGGGACTTGATCTTCCATTACCGTCGCCTTTCACATGTATATATGCATGCCTCTTCCTCCGATCTACATCCTTCATGTAGATCCTTCAACCGATTTCACCACGACAACAACCAGCTCGTTGTCGTGGATTGCGGCCTCACGATTCCTCGTGAGATTGCATCACACCGAATCGATTGTGATTCGTGCGATCTCGCAGGAACTCATGCAGCAGAGCGCCACAGTTGAGATCTGCTTCATCCACCCAAGTTGGATCCTCGTATCCTCGCCAATACACAAGGTATTCACGGTAGATCCGCCCATATCTAGTCCTTCGTCCAGATCTCATATCAGTGATCTTCACCACCTCATACTCATCGGGATCGCGATCTTGGATCCAGCTATCCCCTGGTAATAGATCTTCATCAAAATCCAGACGATCTTGACTTCCCACATTGAGTCGCATTAGTGGTCGATCTGGATATTCTTTCACTAGCTTCAACTTGTTCACATGTACCATAGGGAAAATATGATATCCGGATCCGGCGATCTCCAATTTCACCGCATGTTCTCCAACTTTTTCTATAATCCGGAATGGTCCATGCCACAAGTGTGCCAACTTCTTAGCATATCCCTCTTTCACGCGATCGAGATATAACCACACTCGAGATCCGACCTCGATCTGATGCGGGCGGATCTCCTGGTTGTGTAGATCCGCTCGATCTGAGATCGCCTCTCGCAGTCGTTGATTAACCTGTTCTCGAACCTGTTGATAATACCGCTGGATCTGATACCTCCACCGTCGTGGATCCCGATCATGTCTTCGCGTACTTCCCACCGGGATCACCGCTTCCAAGGTGGATCTAGGATCCCACCCATGTACCATATAGAAAGGTGTTTCTCCTCGGATCCGATCATGCGCGGTGTTGATCGCGAAGGTAATCCTCTCGGCATACTCGTCCCAATCTCGTTGATCCAGATCCTGCACATACATCTTAATCGCCCGAGTTGTAGTTTGGACCATGCGCTCTGCAGATCCGTTAGCTTGGGGCCGGTATGCCATCGTGGCCCGTTGACGCTGACCCAAGATCTTATTAAACGCTCGGAAAAAATCGGACATAAATCCTGGTTCACGATCATGCCTAATCGCTTCGCTGGCCCCAAATCGTCGGAAGACACATTCTTCGTATGATTCGGCGACAGTCTGAGCAGTCCTTGATGAGCTGGCTTTCGCGATCACATATCCAGTAAATAGATCTTCAAAGATCAATAATTCTGTATTCCCTTTGTGCGATCTGGGTAGCGACGGGATGTGATCCATAGCTATGATCTGGAAAGGATACGTTGCCTGAAGGTTACCTGGCGACTCTCCTTGGATCCGAGGTTTACTTTTGCCGGTCTCACAATCCACACACTCACCCACGTATCTTTGGACACTCTTATACAGACCTCTCCAATGGAAGTGATCCCGGATCCGCTGATAAGTTCGGCCGATCCCTTGATGTCCACCTTCTAGGCTCACATGGTAGTGATGTAATATGTCCTGATATAGAGTTTCCGGGATCACTAGTCGCATCAGCTTATCCCGATCTGCATCCATCGGTCTCGTGGAGGGACAGTAGAACAGTAGATCATGGTGATCCAAATCATAATCGGCTGCTAGATTAGCATAGGATTTGGCTTCTTGCTGGTCAGATCTTGTAGATCTCCATTCAGATACTTCTTCAATCCCGAGATCCACGCCTCCTCGTCTTGGGCTTGTCGGATCCGATCGATCCTGAGATCTCGAACTATTTCCTCCCGTAATGATCGCGGATCCGAAATCGTCCGCGTCGTAGATCGCAAGCCTGATCGAGTCACTACCGCCGTGATCTGGGCTGCTTGATCCGTCCTCTTGACTACCAATACCTCATCCAATCGGTTCAACGTGATCAGATCCTGCTTATCCTCATCCGACTCGATCTTCACTCCACCTTGTCGCTGTAGCGCTGCACTAGCCAAACTGTCCGCACTGCCGTTCCAATCTCGTTTCACATGCACAAGTTCGTGATCTGGCCAGTCCCTCAGACGATCTAAAGCCCTTTGCTTGAGTAAGGTCAGACCGGGTGCCTTACACTCGATCTCACCCCTGACTTGTCGGATCACCAGATTAGAGTCGCCGCAGAACACCACTCGTTTGTGATCCACTGTACTCAACAGATCCAGACATAGTAACAGTCCATGATATTCAGCTTCATTGACGGTAAGATCTTCCGCATAGGCCGATCTGGCCTGGATCACCGTCCATTCAGGCAACTTCCACAAGATCGCACTGTATGCACCACCTCCACGCTTCACGCGGGCTGATCCATCGAAACTGACAACATACAGCTCCTCATCCGCTTGGATCACAGGGATCGGAGCTTGGATCTTCCGTCGTGGCTCTTTCTTGGGCGAGATCTGGATCAACGCTTCATCCACCATGGATCTGGGCGTGATACTAGCCGCAATCACCCCTAGGATCTCTTCCTCTCCTTTGACGCACTTCACAATCTCTAATGTCCATGGTGATAGCAGTGACGCCCATTGGCCTAATCGCCCTTGTAATCCGGTCGATCTAAATAACCAGGCCAACGTGGAGTATCTAGTCAGCACCCGGATCCGGCGTCCCACCAGCATGTTATATCCGAGATCCAGGATCCGTAGCAGCGCCAACACCTCCTTCTCCACTGGGCTATAATTCAACTCGTTCGACTTCAACGTTCGGCTCACGAAGGTGACCGGATAGTAGATCTGGTCATACTCTTGCACGAGGGCTGCCGAGATGCCCAATCACTTGCATATACGATCACCACCGCCTCTCGACCCGGATCAAAATGACGTAGGCTCGGAGTAGACGCGATCTTCGATTTGAGTGTCTCGAAGGCCCGATGAGCACGAATCCATCGTGGATCAGCCTGGTCTCCATCTAGACTTCCCGGATCCGACGGTTCCGCAGGCTTTAATGCCAGATCTGTTCCTAGATCTTCCTTCAGATCCAGTTGATCCAACTCCTTGTATTCCATACTTCGCTTGATCTGGATCCGCACCTCATCCTTGGACATCGCAGCGAAATCGACCTCTCTCAATTCGTACAGCACGGCCGCGTAGATAGCATAGTCTTCGATAAATCGACTGTAATAATTCAAGCTGCCCAGAAAAGATTGCATCGATCTCAGCGATCCAGGAAATGCTAAATCCGTTAATGCCTCTAGATCCTTGGGATTCGCCTCCAGTCCACTTTTCGAAACGCGATGACCCAGATACTCCACTTTATTCATACCCCAGAAACTCTTCACCACACTGATCGACAGATTCCACTTATCGCACGCCTCCAGTAGGGCGTCCACTCGATTACATAGCTGATCCCAACTATCCGCTGGTATAAGGATGTCATCGATATACGATCTGCGTCCGATCACTGATGGCTTATCCGGATCATCGGCTTCTCCCACTTCAAACACATCTGTGGATCTTGGATCCGATCCGGGAGGAGGGATCCGAGTGAATCCATATAGGGCGTTGTCGATCAGACGTTGGTAGATCTGCGGTGCATTCTTCAAGCCGAACGGCATACGATTCCATTCGAATAGCCCAAATGGGGTAATGAAAGCCGAGATCGCTCGAGCTCGATCTGTCATAGTCACCACCCAGAATCCACTGGCCATATCCAAGGAGCAATACCACAGGACTTTATCCAGATCTTCTAGAAGATCGTTGATCAGGGGCATAGGGTAGACCATCAGTTGAGTAAGACTATTGACCAGACGGTAATCAATACACAGCCTGATATCTACCCCATTCTTCTTCACGATCACCACGATCGGTGAGGCCCAGGGTGATCTGGAATAGCCGATCATCTTAGCTGATAATAACCCTTTGATCAGCTCTGATAACTTCTCGCGGAATCGAGGAGCGATCTTCCTCACTCGTTGGGCGATTGGCTTAGCGTCTCCCACATCGATATCACACACCACACCCCTTGCGGCCGGTGGTAGAGCATTTCCCTTTCCGATGAGAAGATGTCGATATTTCCAGATCCTCTGACGTAATCGTTCGATCTCCGCCGTGGTCTGGATCCCCGGATCTCCAACTTGGATATCCTCAATCTTCACCTCATCCGTGGTGGGGTTGATCTCTGGAAGGATCGCCATCTCTTGATCTACATCTTCCGCATACAGATCATTACCTTCATGGTAATGTACTTCCGGATCCGGCTCTTGATCTGGGGAATTTTTTCGATCATTTGGGAGCGCCTCCTGTATCGGGATAGATAACTGTTCGGGTGGATCCCTTTCAGCTGATCCTCCAGTCACTGGATCCAAATCATCCGCCTTTACCTGATCCATATTTAGGTTTATCACCTCGGTCTCTACTGGTCGGATCGGAGTTCGATCCTGCGGATCTATTCCTGCTGATGTTTGATCTTCGGTAGTCAACACTGGTTTTGCCTGTATCCGCGAGATCTCGGGTCGTTTCGGGATACCACGAGGTAATGGGTAGGAGGGTCGATCCACCATCGGCTCTGCGGATTCCACCAAGATCTCATCATGCTCGGATCTTCCTTCCACCGTGGCTTCCAGAGCCAGATTTTGCCATTCCATATACCGACGTGACCCCACCGAGACAAATCCTGGCATCCGGGGAATGTGATCACCCGATAGCCAGATCCCAACTCTCACATCTTCTTGCAATATGATCGCCTTATCGCTCACGTTGGTGATCTGCAGATACCGTCTCTTCCCGAGGCCTTTTACCACCGTGGGCACCCAACGATCTCCCCGGGTAACCCAGAACTTCTCGTGATCTGACATCCGGAGATGTAACCGAAGTTCCACTGATTGTCCGATCTCAATCTGGATATGTTCTCCTACAGTTACCAGCCTGGCCTTGTCGCTGTAAAGCTGCCGACGCCCACTAAGCTGGATCCGCACCTCATCAGGTAAACTTATAGATCCATAGGCCAGATCCAATCGGATCCCCGCCGGTACCATGAAATCCATACCCAGGATGGCATCTTGACCTGCCAGATCTCCAACCCAAATATCGAAAAAGTAAACCAGCGATCCAGCCATAGTGATCTTGATCCGGGTTCTTCCTTCTGTCCTGTAAACACTTTCGCCAATCCCAACGCAATCTTGGATCTGGCTCGTATCGATATAGCACCCAACCTTACGAGCAAAGGCCGTATCCACTATGGATACTTCGGCGCCTGTATCTAAGAGTAAGATCCCTCTCTCATTGTTGATCTTACCAGCGATCTTGGCTTGTCGGAACCATTTTCCCGGGGCATAGTGTTTCCAATATCCCCGAGATTCTCCTGGCAAGAGATCCATAACTTCGGATCTTCGGATCTCCTTGATCTGACTTGGCTTTTGAATCACTGGTATATCCTCCTGATCTGTGGGCTGGAACCACAGATCTGGATCCCGTTGCTTCCAATAACCCCTTATCTCTCCTGGGTGGAGATCCACCATCATGGTCACTTCGGATCTGGAGTAATCGTCCGCCTGGCGGACACTTGAGATTGCGACAGCACGGTTTCCATTCAGATCACGTAGATCTGGGATCCTATTACCCTGATCTACCGATCTCTTGTTCACAAATACATAGATGCAATATCTAGAGCGCTCGGCTCGTACCGGATTCCAACCCGGCGAGCGTCCTAGTTTAACATCTTCTCTGCAGATTCCGGAAGCATACCTGCATGTTTGGCTGGGTTGAACCATTGGCGGATCTGGTTGTAGAACTCTTCCATAGGACATTTTCCCATATCATGTAATTCCCCGCACCCCCGGCACACAAAGAGGCAGTGATCCGCCGGATGTCCTCGCTTACCACACTTATGACAAGTAAGGCGTCTCCAGCATCCTAGATCTGAATGCTTCTTGGATCCACAGTGCGAGCAACGGTTCCGATCGGATCCGCTGCTCTGGATCCGGGATCTGTGATCCGGTGGGGTTTGATCTGTCGACTTGTGGGTGATTGGTACTTGCTCGACCTTCTCCATACCAGATTCCACTTTTGGAGTGACATCCTGCTCAGCTGCCAGGTAGATCCGCCGATGATTGTCTCCGTCCGAGTCGGATCCATCCGATCCATCCGATCCGTCGGATCCGGACTCAGATTCAGACTCCACAGTCCGGATCTGCACCGCGCGGACATGTTTTGTCGTAGCTGCAGGTGCTGGATTAGTTGCCTTCTGCCGGTACTTGCTAGATCCGAACGCGGCTTTCTTCTGTCTGCTCTTTGCACGTTCACGGGCTCGTAGCACTTCTTCGAGATCATCCGCGTCGGATAGTCGTAGCAGAGTCAGCCTGTCAGCTAGATCTTGATCTTCCAAAGTTTCGATATAGTGATCCACATGTTCGCGCCGATCTTTCGCATTACCATCCTTGATCTTCAACTTTGCGCGTAATCCGGCGACATTCAGACGGTAAAGATAATCGAGGGGAGATTCTTCTGGTCGACGTCGAGCGTGATAGTATTGTCTAGCCACTGATACCCCCAATCCGCAGTACTGGATTTGGAAAGCTCTAAGCAGATCCGACCATTTATTACGGGTGGATCTGCTTAGTTGCCGATACCAATTCTTGGCGGATCCAGCCAATAGATCCGCAAAGGTCAAACATTTTTCTTCATCGGAGGCTTGATCTCGCATGAACGCCGATTTCACTTTGCCAATCCACGCTCTGGCTCGATCTTCGTCTTGATCCTTCCCCGTAAACTCCTTGAGATCTGAGATCGCAGAGATCCGGACTCTCTGGATCATGGTTGATCCGGCTGATCCGGTCGTAGCGGTCGCGACCGTCGCTCGAGCAGCCGTGGGGAAGTCGATATCGTCTGGATCATACTCCCATCGAGATGTGCTACGTTCAGATCTCACAGATTCCATATCTACATCTTGCGATCCTGGATCCTGAATCTTCGTCGCTCCTTGATCCATGATCGGCCCTCGCTGTTCCGCCAGGAATCTACTCATGGCTGCTTCGAAATACTTCTGCAGGGTGCCTGATGAGGCGTCTGACGTTGTGGCTGCTGTGATCTGGTCTTCGGAGGCCGGGATCGTCCTTGAGCGACCGGATCTCGGCTGATTCCGACGTTGGATCTTGGATCGCGCCTCCAGCATTGAAGTGCCGGACGGTCCCAGAGACATTCGCTTTGGTTCCGACGAGAGGTCTGATTCATCTTCGGCGGCCGAGGCGTAGTGTGATGAGGACGTTTGGCGATCCGTAATACTCGCCGGGGGTGAAGGCACTGGATCTGTGATCCGCGGGATCTCGCCAACGAGGATCTTGAGCTTGGAGAATAGATCCTTGGTGGCAGTCTGGATCACCTTCAGATCCAGATCAAAGACATCATCCGCATCAAAAACTCCCGTGGTCATTCCTGCTTCCTTCAACAGTCGTAATAAATCCTTGACTGCTTCTAATTTGTTGGCAGTCTTGATCGGACCTGACACGGGTTCCCTTGGATCCCCGATCTGCTTCAGCTTCAAGATCCGCATCACGGGGTCTCGATCTAGGAACTCGCGAAGTTCTTTGTGGTAGAATAGATTCTCCAGATCTTCATCTGACCACCCTTGTCCTGATCTGGATCTAGGTTTAGATCCGATCGGATCTTCGTCGTCAATCTCTGGAGCCTTCATCTTCTTCCGCGTTACCTTCTTCTTCGGCTTCTTCTTATCGGATCTAGAGACTGGAAGATCCCTGGGTGGATATGGTGAAGGCTCGACCGGAGATCCGACCAATCTGTACGGTTCCACTTTCATCTTCCCTTGTTTTGTTGACGGATCTCGACTTACGTCGAGATTCGTCGGGGTCCCCGTGGGGACCTGTGGAGGTTAGGGTTTTTCTTCTAGATCTGGATCTGGATCCAGATCACCCTCTCTTCCGTCAGCAGAGTTCCTCCTAGCGCCCTGCTGATCCGCGGATCTTGATTCATTCAGCGGCATCATCGTCGATCCGAGGTCCGACGACGCTTGTTCCCCTTGTTCAACCTTCACTTGAACATCTTCTTGAGACTCACGGTGAAATCCCGAGTCACCAACAGATCCGGGCACGCGCACCATTGTGGTGTAGCGGGATCAGCAAAATCTGCGAGATCGCTAGATCCAACTTCCCACCAATGCCCGGACACCGACTAACGAAGGGGGTCCTCCGATGATCCGTGATCTGCTGAACTTGCTCACCTTGTGTACCCGTCGGTTGGGCTGGATCTTCCTCTCTTGGTGACTGCTAAGTTGCTCGATCGGTGTTAGTTGAACGTTTTGGCGTGACGTTGGGGTCGTAGAGTGGCGTGGAAATCTTCACACCACTCGCCAGTAGTAGATCCGGAGTCTAAGCGATTAGATCGAGCTTAGATCCGGAGGCCTAGATCTGGATCCGGCCTTGTAGTAATTCCTTTGGTGTAGATTTCCCTTTACGCGGGGTCCTTTGATTGCTTGGCGCTTCCTATAGCGCGATCTTGATCGTTGAGAAACCGAAGATCTACCGGCTAAGCAATTAATACCGGGATCTTGGATCTGCACTTAGGGTAAGATACTAGGAGGTTGGATCTAGCCAATATATTATCTAGATATTATCAACCACCCTAGATCTATACACCTAAATCGCTATTAATACCGTAGGGCCAATGTAGTTCCCGTTTCCAGGCGCGTAGCGAAGCACTTGTGTCGTACGATGCAAATTCGGTTCTGATTTAATGTTAAGACCTATCCCATCCTGTATCCTATCCTTAACGACACATCGACTGATTACGCTATCCTGATTCTTGTCCTTTCTTGTCCTCACCATCCTGGCAGTCGACATCTTTGCAGATCACACTGGATCTGAACCATAAACATTAGATCACTAGTCGCAATATCGTGATCTGGCCTTCTCTTCTCTCCAATATCGTAATCATCCACCGTAATGTCCAGATCACACGTCTCCCGAGTCAGATCATGCCTTAATAAAACTAGATCACACTGATCCAATCTTAGATCGGCTAGATCTCCTTGATCCTGTTGATCTAGGGTTTCCATGCATGATCCGGTGACCATACTTCGTGATAATCATAATTATAACATATCCGAGCTTATTCCATGCCGTTAATCCCCCAATCATCGTTCATCTTTGCCATAATATCCCTAGATCCCGGATCCCTCGGATCCGCTTATGGATCTAGGTTCATGAGCCTTGATCGGAGTTCCCCGCATGGACCTGCATATATGAACTGATCTGGTCTTCACTGGTATAGATTACACCCTCGATCTGGACATCTAGGCTTAGATCACCAGTTTCCACAGTATATATAGACGTACTGTTGTACCCATACTATAATCATGCAAGTCTCACATCATCCATATCCATACGAGATCTTCTCAGCTCTTCGGATCTGGATGCATGTATAGATCGTATGCCAATACATCTACCACGTCCCACCCAAGGTACCACTAATCTCCATCAATCTTATCCATCAACTAGATCCGCCACCGGATCCACCCACATCAGCTCGTCATCTACTCCAATCACATCACGTCAGGTCCGATCACGTCCAAATCGGATCTTTCCTGGATACTCCAATGCCAAATCTTTCAAATCCACTTCACCACAGTAAACCGAACGGGAAGTGGCGTCTGGTTCATGCTTACAACAAGCTGAACAATGCGACGGTACCGGCACAGACGCCGATCCCTCGTAAGGATGTGTTGCTGAACAACATGTCGGGCTGTACGCTGTACAGTGCCCTGGATCTGGTAGACGGATACTACCAGATCCTGATGCGGGAGAGTGAAATTCCTCTCACCGCAGTGAGAACCTCGAGCGGGATGCTCTGGGAGTGGCTAGTGATGCCACAGGGGCTATCGAATGCCCCAGCGACGTTCAATCGCTTGGTCACACAATTGTTTAAACCATTGCGTATGTTCGCTCAGACGTACTTCGACGATATATTCGTCCATAGCCGTGCCGAAGGTGGACAGACGGCTATGGAGGTGCATTTGAAGCACCTCCGTCGAGTGTTCGAGGTCATGAGAGCTAACAAGCTCTATGCCAACATCGACAAGTGCGTCTTTGCAGCTGAGGAGATAAAAGTCCTCGGCTGCTTTGTCAGCAGGGTCGGCGTGCGCGCCGATCCAGGGAAGGTCAAGGCATAGCGGCTTGGCCGACCCCGAGGTCGCAGAAGGACCTCCGGAAGTGGTTGGGATTAGTCAACTATCTTCATTAGTACAGCGCAGGGTACGCTGAGCTAGCTCGACCCTTGTCGGATCTCTTAAAGAAAGATGCCGACTGGGTCTGGGAGCGACAGCACCAGGATGCTTTTGACAGCATCAAGGCGAGCTTACAGCAAGCGCCAGTCCTGGCCTTGCCGGACGAAAACAAGTCATTTAGCGTCGTCTGTGACGCTTCTGACTATGCAATAGGCTGTGCGCTGTTGCAGAAGGACGATGAAGGACACGAACGTGTCATCTCCTTCCAGTCCAGGCAGCTGAAGGCTTCCGAACGGAACTATCCCGTTCATGACAAGGAGCTACTTGCAATGAAGTACGCTCTTGTCAAGTTTAGAGTTCGCCTCTTGGGCACGAGGCCCTTTGTGATCTATACTGATCACGCGTCCTTGCGAACTGCCACCAATTCGCCGCATCTGTCGCAGCGGATAGCGAGGTGGCTGTCATTCTTCGCGGAATACAACTTCCGCATTGAATACAAGCCGGGCAAGCTCAACGTGCTTGCCGATGCATTGTCGCGTCGACCTAACTATGAGCTAGCTCATGTCAGTCGGGTCACGACGGATCTATACGATCGGATACGCTTAGCGTATCAGGAGGGCAACTAAGTTGACGATGTCAACTGCGGACCATCCGCAGACGGATGGTCAGACGGAGCGCGTCAACCGCGTGCTCGAAGATACTCTGCGCAGTATCTGTGCGGAAGCATCTCGGTCCTGGTCGGACCAGCTTCCTATGGTTGAGTTTGCCTCAACAATGCGGTACACGCATCAGCGGGGTTTACCCCGTTCTACTTGAATGGGTTACGACACCCCAGGTGCCGCTAACCTTGCGGGGAGGCACCGTGGCCTCCATCGTAAGTGGAGGAGAGGCTCGGAAAGCCTTTTCCTCCCAGGTCGCGGAGATCGAGCCCGAGTCTTTAAAAAGACAGTTGTCGTCATTTATAGACAACAGGCTGACGCTAATCAGCCGGGTTAGAGATGCAATGGCATCAGCCCAAGATAAACAGAAGGAGTACTCAGATAAACATAGAGGGAACTTAAATGTTTTTAAAGAAGGTGAATTGGTGTTGTTAGACACTAAAAACCTACCGCTAAAGGTGGTTAGCTCTGTAGAGAGCAACAAGTTGAAGCACCGCTTCATCGGACCCTTTGCGGTCCTGGCCAGACATGGCGCGGCGTATACCATTGACCTCCCAAAGTCAATGGCGACGCACCCGACGTTCTACGTGGGGCGTCTTAAGCGGTATCACGATCCGCTGGGTCTTCCGTCTCGGACGGAGGAAGACCAAGGTGAGAACTCACCTCCTCGAAACGAGGCTGAGTCCTCTGGACAACCGGAGCTGCCGGTGTCGAAGCCTGTGAATGATACACAGGCTGGTACCCACGCGAGTCATACGTAGGGTATGACGGTACCGGGTGGGAAGAACTTGGGTAAGAACTATACCCATAAGCCGAGTGGTACGAGTACCCCTGCGGCTCATAAGAGGGCATCCGACCATGCACCTCATGACTTAGAGCGTCTAAGCCTCGACGGAGCTCCTTCAAGGCAGCAGCCGGAGCTCGACGGTCAACGCGTCCATGGAGCTCATGAGTCTCACGACCAAGAGCGTCCAAATCCTGACGAAGGACCTCAAGGGTCCCCGGCTTACCAGCCTGAGAGGCAGCCTGACCACCAGGTCCAAGCCCAAGGGCTATCTCGATCGCATAAACGCGATCTCAAAGCTGACGGACCTCGTCGCTTAATAGAGACCCCACAGAATCCCGACCCGAAGTTGAGGGTCCAGAAGGATACGGCTGAGAAGGAGCCTCGTACTCAAACGCGTGCGAGAGCTCCTCCTGCCCTCCTTGATCGGAACGGCGAGCTCCACTACCATGTGGGGCGGGTCGTCCAAGAGCGGTGGCGCTCTGGGAAGCGCCAGTTGCTTGTAAAGTGGCGGGGTTACCCCTCATCACAGAACTCGTGGGAGCCGGAAGGCCGGGTCCGGGTTGACGGTCCGAAGGCTGCTGAGATCTGGGATCAGCAACAACCGGGCTTAAGTAGTCCGCGGCTTCTTAGCCGCCTTATGGTGTTCGGTCCCTGGATTGACGGAACCGTACCCCCACTCATCATGATCGCAGGACGTAGACTGCTGTCTATGTCCCTCCATAACGGTGTGGAGTTGCCGCTTAGCAATTAAGTGGACAAACGCAATGCGAAGATCGCGCTGGTCCAAGACATAGGACAGCAGACGACCTTCTCGGAGTTCTTTCAACTCCTGAACTGTAAAGTTCTTTAGAGAAACCCATCTCCAGAACAGGTCCTCTGCCTGGGTCTGGGTTGTGGTGTTCTCGGGCTGTACACAAGGTACCCCCACAAGAGGAAGAGCCCATCACGGTCCTCCGTTTTCTTACGGAGGCTTGTGAATTCCTTGAGAGGAATTCGGTGTGGTGCAAGCAGCACACACCTAGCGGCCTCAATGTCGTTGACAAAGAGTGGTTCGTCCTGAACCAAGGCACGCTCATAGGCGCCACGCGAAGTGCGCCCATGGTTTAGACCACGAGGGGCCTTGAGGTGCTCCAAGAACATGGGAGACCCAGACCCCGCATCCGGTGGATAGTATCCGCGAGGATACACCGGCGTGGGAGGCACAGGAGTGCCTTGCAGTTGAGCAGCTTGATAGCACTCCTGCCGCTCATCGAGGTCATTAGAGATCTCTTAGGGCTCAGAGACAGCCCCCTCCTCTTCGTCTTCATCTGAGGAGTCGAACAGGGATTTGAATCCCTTTGCGATGAAAGGCTCTGAAATAGGAGAGCCAGGGACAGCGCGCTTCTTAGCAGCAGCAGCACCCTCATCAGCCCGCTTTGAAGAAGCTGCTTTCGCAGCTTGGGATCGAGCCTTACCTTCGGCTAAGGTAAGGCTCTTGGCAGGCGAGCTCGTCGAAGCTGCCTTTGCCTCAGATGGTTCAGCATCATCAGCAGGAGCGTCCTGTGAAGGAGCATTCTGAGAAGAAGATGGATCCTTGGTGGATCCAGGAGAGTCCCCATCAGACTCTGATCCCGTGATCATAGGGATATCGAAAACGGGGGACTCTGCCCCAGGACTGTGGTCCCGATAGGTGAACCGAGGGTTCGGCCTATCGTCGGGCGACAAGGAGCGCGAGCGACTACGTTGCGGGCTCCCTTCTTGTCTGGCAGCAGCAGCCGTGCGCTTGCTGGCTGCCTCGGAAGCCGCCTTGCGGGCTTCCTTGCGCGGAGCGGCCTTGTCTTTCGACTTGGCCTTGGCAGTCTTCGACCTCGTGGTCGTAGACTTGGAAGGCGCCGAAGCGCCGTGGGTGCTTGCTTTCTTCGGCATCTTGAGGAGGTCGACGTGGAAATCTCTGGTGCTAGCGAAAGCGCGAAAGGCTGAATGAAAGCCTCAAAGCCACAACGGTGGCTCGTCGATGGATATCGGCAAGGGCAGGAAAGAGAGTGGCGCTCTCTTCCTAGCTCCTCATTGGTTGGAGGTGTTTCTAACCTAAGTGGGGGAGGATGTAACGGGGTTACATGAAGGGGTACCCTAAGAAAGGGTACCGCCTTTGGAAGTAGATATACTTCTGTGAGTATTAGTTTTAATACTCTGATGGAGTGGTGTGGACCACACTACTGCCACGTGGGTCTAGGTGGCTGAGAGCCAACCAATAGTATTTGACCTACCTTTTATATGCATATTAGGAAAAGATTAAAGTTAATTAGGAGTTTGTATTACAGGCCAAATGAACCTAATTAACTATAAAAAAATCAGTCTAAAACTTACTCCATACTGGCTATTAACCCCTTCTCTCCCGAAATTCAGGACCTCAAACGCGTAAATCACGGTACTTGAACGTCGTAACATACGCCATAGCCATACGCCTCATTCTAGTATGGCGTACATAGCCACATGCGGGAAGCAGTATAAAGTCTCAACAGGTTTCCCTAGCAATGTCGTAACTTCTCTAACTTTGAGGAACTCATGCAGCATCTAAAGTCGTAACTTCATCCAAAACAAAAAAGAAAGGCTACTAGGAGTAGTACACTGAATTAGACAACCACACAAAACTAGCAGAAAATGCACATCAATTCAAGCATTATTGCGCAATGACCTGCCTACATCACGGCAGTAAGCATTGTAGAGTGCATCACATCATCACAGTGTCGCTGCGACACACATCACACATCGCCAGTCTTGCATTCACCTCCTTCAGCATCTCCGGTGTGCAGCTCAAGTTCGCGGCGCGTTTTCTTCCTGACGCCTGCTTTCTTCCCAGGCCGACGGAGCACCACCTTCTTCCCCAACATAACTGGAATGCTTTTGCCACAGTCAAAGTCTTCGTGCCATATAGCGAAGCACGTTTTGTCTTGACCTTGGTACTTATGGCGTATCTTGTTGCAGAGCCAACACTTCGCAGCGTCGACGGAGCAGCGCTCACAGAAGAAAGTCGTCGCAAAGGACTTCTTCTTGGGGTTAGTCCGCAAGAGAGCGCAGACTTTACACGAGCGCTGCCTACGCTTTTGAACGCCACTGACCGTCACCCAATCTTCTGATTGCTCAAGAGCGTGAGAGATACGAACGGGTGTTCGTCTGCGTTTCTGGCTCGGTGGTGGCGGGGTAACAACGACACCTTCAAAATCCTCCGCCTTCAGCTGCAATAGCTGATTTTGCAACACGCAATACCAGTCCCCACGAGACATCGGTGTGGTGCCGGCGAGTCGCGCCGTCTCTTTGTGGGAGATGTATGCATTGACCATTGCTAAATCCAGAAACCTTAAGAAGAGGCCCTTGTAATACTTCGTAAACCGTGTAGACAATTGCAGCAAAAACGACTGGAGGCGGAGTTGGTCGTGGACGTCAACTCCGCCCATCCAACGCTGGTAGTCGTTGACAGCTGCCGGACATGGCACAGTTTCCGGGCCAACTAGCTTCACATTCCTCTGGATCGACGAGGCAGTCATTGCAGATCCTGTACACAGATACTGGACCGGCTTGCGGTCCCACCAGTGGAATGCCACCATGGTCGGGATGTCAACCGAACGAGAGAATAGGAACGTGCCGCGGGGGATAGATGTAGGTCGCGTCTTCCGAGACTCTTTGACGCGTTTGTCATACCCGAGCCTATCCGCTATTATAGTTCCCAGCACATAGACGCCCATACTTAGCAGCTCAATCGCAAGCAAAACCGACGAATAGAAACGGTCGACAACCACCAGGTGCCAAAGGTGTCGTTGGTTGGCCTCAAGGACTGCCTTTAAGTTACGGACGACCGCAGCAGCACCAGTCTTGTGATCAACTGAGTTGTCTTCACTGGCACCGGAGCTGCGCTTTCCTACATACATCTCAAACCTAGCAAAATACGACATAAAGATTTAGATATTAGTTCACTAGGAGTAACTTACGACATATAAGTAAAAGGCTAACCTGTGGCAGTAGGCAGTTCTCGAATCACACAACATAAACATTTTAGACCCGTACCTATGGGGCTTATCAGGCATGAACATTCGGGTCGTGTTGCGTCTCGATGTAGACGGCAACACTCCTTCATCAAAGGAGAAGACAGCCGGAAGCGTCCACCCAGCCAAGAACCGTTGCTGCACCTTATCAACGACGGGCCGGAGCTTCCAAAGCTTGTCTCGAGTACGTTCCGCCTCATTATCTACGAAGTTCAAGTCGCGAAGAATCTCCTGACACCGATTGCGGCCCATGAACCTTCCGAAATTGCCCGAGGGAACAGCTCCATCCTCCGTCATTGCCCAGTGCGCTGCAAAACTCCGCTTTTGTGGGCACAACATTCGTGCAATCAGGAGCCCAACAACATGTAGGATCTCGTGCGTTTGATAGCCAGATTTAGCCATCAAACGGCGACGAATCTGCGTCAGCGTCTCCCTACGAAGTGGGCCCTGTTGGGCTAGAATTTCTCTGGCGCGCCGATCCGTGCGCTGCTGGCAGTAGCGGTTGGTCTCCAAGTTGATTGATACCCACATCGACTTCGGAAGAAAATAAAAAAACGTGAGCAGCGGCGAGTGACATAGGCTTCGCAACTCAACGATAGGGTGAGCTTCTTCCATGTTGAGCCCAGGGTATGGGCGCGTATCCTTCTCAAATGAGCCTGACAGCTGCGACCAACGCATTCCACGCAGCGTTGCGGATCTCTGCTGCTTTGCGGCCTTGGACGTGTCGTCGTTTCCAATATGAAGAGCCTCAACGAAAGCTTCATCCAATTCTGCAGCGTTGCTCTCACTGATGACTTCATCATCGTCACTATCACGACCAAAATGACCATCATCTTCCTGTATTTCATCGACAATGCTCTCGCCAGAGCTGAAGCTTTCATAAGAGCTCAGGTTTTCGTCATCTGAGACGAAGGTATTATCTTTCTTGACTGGTACGCGTGGACGTAATACTCGAGCAGGCGCTTCAGCAATGTCTTCGTCTTGCGCGCCTTCGCTCTCGGCTCCCGAGACTTCAGAGAGGAGCTGGAGATTCGCATCTGAATCTCGTTGTGTGTCTGCGGCTTCAAGGTCACTCGATGAGACGTCAAAGGCTCTGTCCACAGCTGCCTGCGAAAGCATCACATCGGAGTCGCTTTCCCGACCGAAAAGATCATCCAATGTCCGCTGGGAAAGCTGTGCGCTTGTGTCAATTTGAGATGGGCGGACGTCTTCCGCTGCGGTGTCACCTTCCTGCTCAGCGTCACCACTTTCATCGTCTTTAGCGTTCTCACCAGCCTTTCCACCGGCACCAACTTCGTCCTCCTTGGTTGTATCTTCTTCGAAATCCTCCAACAGCCCTGATTCGATAGCGTAAACAACCACTGCGTCCTCACCAACAAATGTACCAACACCATCAGGACTTACGTAGGTCCAGTCTGTCTGGAAGCCTCTTGGTCGTCTCGATGTCCATCCTGCACCTCGGAGTTGACGCCACAGGTGGCGAAAATCGATGTCTCGCGCCATCGCGGCGGCCTTCCCGCGTTTACTGGCCCGGATGCGTGCCATCGGGCAAATTGAAGACTGACTGTCAGAGTTGCTTGTGCATTTCAAATCCACGTATCTCGATTCCCGTTGACACCGTATCTCTTTCCCGTTGTGGCATCTCTGTTCAAATTCATTTTTACCTCTATTATCTTATTTGCAAGTAAATAACTTGATTAAACTATAGTATGAGCCATTTTCTATTGTCGCACCCTCAACGTCGTAAGTTACGCCATAGCGAAATTGTTATGGCGTATTATACGACGTCGGGAGAGAAGGGGTTAAGTCCCCTCAGACCAGGGACTAGTGAACTGCCGTTCACTTAGAGTTTGTATACTCTTAATAGCACGCTTCCTCAAGCAAGGTGCTCGTGTGACCCCGTCACAATATACTTGGTGTTGAGTCATTCAAATTGAACGGAGCTCCATTAATACGAGTAAGTAGTTGCACATCTATCAGTTGCACTCAGCTGATTTCAGCAGTGCTCCAAGTGCAATTCAAGAATGTGTCAGAATAGCAACACACCGAAGTATTTTAGTGACAAGATGAAATAAAATCGTACTCTTGACGGTTGGATTTTTGCTTCTCAACTGAGGTGTGGATGAGCTTCCGGTGCTAGCGATGATAATCACTAAGCATCAATGCCAGAAGGTAGAGATTCCTATTCCAAAAGCTTTTCCCGATCCGATACTTGAGGTTCAATATGAATGCTTGCATGTATATCTTCCATAGCTTCTACACAAGTAAAATTAAACAGGTCAGTTTGGAAATGCGCCAGAACAACATGCATACAAAGTACATCATCGTATCCTTGACAGCATACTACAGTACTGCTTAAAGTAAGCTGTTAGTGAGTGGAATAATGCGCCGTAACACGCAATGAAAAAGTTTACAACTAACTACTGGCCAACATTTTCCCTGAGAATATACAAGTATTTGACGGTGAGCGCAGTTGAAAACAGTGTCACATGAAGTAGGAGATCTCAACACGGGTCAACTAATAGGAGGCGTATCCAATTCAGATGTGTTTTCCAGATCACGCAAGGTTATTCCCAGCGGCAGAGTCATTGCTATGCCTTCAAGCATTTCGTCTTACGCTCCAAGAAGTGACGAATTGCAATTGCTAAAATAATGTTTTAACTTGGTGCTTAGGTAGGTTTTTTGAGCCCAGCATATTTGCTGTTTCCTTTGAATTTTCAGTGATTGACAGCCTCAATCCATGTCGTTACCATATAAAACCAAACCGAAATGAACAAAGGGATGTAATACTCTTCGATTCAATATGATAAAGCTCGCATCAGCATAAGTTTTCAAGTCGAAATGAGCAAATCCCTTCATATTTATTAGATTGTATGCCCTACCAGTAAAGACATTCAATATTAAAATGTGCTGAGCAATTGAGTGTGGTGAATAAATGGAAGAAGTGCGATGCTGTTAGGATGCATGACGCGGTTTCAGGGAAACTTGCGAATATTGCATCGAAGGTGAAGCATATAATGTAGCTACTACACGACAGTACAACTAGGGTGCGATTAAATGATACACCATATGAGTATGTCCCTCAATTATTGATTAAAACCGGTTCAGGATATAGTTGAAAATTTGCTTTAGCTTAAATTTCCCACTAACCAAAACCCCGCTTCAATTCGTTTAAATAAAACTAAAACGGGATTTTGACTGCATTTACGATGAAACGATCCCACGTTCCAATAATCTTGGTTTAAGCGTCCGCGAAGCGGGCGCCCAGAACTCTACTCGCATCTCGATCGGACGCAATTAATCGGGAACATTACGCGCAGTTTTTTTCCTTACCGTATTTTACCGCCGAGAACAATCGTAGAACCTTCTTTTGGGGTAGCAGTCGTTTTGAGAAAGCAAAACCTTTTCGATAGTAGGGTAGTTTTAGAACCGCTCAACCACTGAGATCTAACAGACGTTGATTTGACGACGCAGCCTCTCGACCACCTTATATTAAATAATAGCGAGAGCCACGTCTTTTGGATCTAAGGACCGCTCGACCGACAACGTTCAAACTATATTAATAAAAGCAATAGAACATTACGCCAGCAGATTTTAACCTCAAGGGATTAGTTCCGACCAGCGCGACTTAGCGTCTCATCATTGGTTGAAAACTAGAGTTCTGGGCGCCCGCTTCGCGGACGCTTAAACCACGATTATTGGAACGTGGGATCGTTTCATCGTAAATACAGCCAAAATCCCGTTTTAATTGTATTTAAGCGAATTGAAGCGGGTTTTTGGTTTGTGGGTTATTTAAGCTAAATCAAATTTTCAACTACATCCTGGTGGGAGGGGGAACCGGTTTTAATCAATAATTGAGGGACATACTCAAATGGTGTATCATTTAATCGCACCTGCGTCAGGTCTAGTTGTACTGTCGTGTAGTAGCTACATTGTATGCTTCACTTTCGATGCAATATTCGCAAAGCATTGTTTCCCCTGAAACCGCGTCACGCATCCTAACAGCATCGCACTTCTTCCATTTATTCACCACACTTAATTGCTCAGCACACTTCAAAATTTATTGCCTTTACTGGTAGGGCGTACAACCTAATAAATATGAAGGGATTTGCTCATTTCGACTTGAAAACTTATGCTGATGCGAGCTTTATAATATTGAATCGAAGGGTGTAACATCCCTTTGTTCATATCGTATTTGGTTTTCTATTGTAACGACATGAATTGAGGCTGTCACTGAAAATTCAAAGGAAATAGCAAATATGCTGGGCTCAAAATACCTACCTAAACATCAAGTTAAAACACTACTTTAGCAATTGCAATCGGTTTTGTCGTCAATTCTTGGAGCGTAAGACGAACTGCTCGAAGACATTGCAATGACTCTGCCGCTGGGGATAACCTTGCGAGCTCTGGAAAACACATCTGAATTGGATACGCCTCCTATTAGTTGACCCGTGTTGAGATCTCCTACATCATGTAACACTGTTTTCAACTGCGCTTACTGTCAAATAATTGTATATTCGCAGGGAAAATGTTGGCCAGTAGTTAGTTGTAAACTATTTCATTGCGTGTTGCGGCGCATTATTCCACTCACTAACAGCTTACTTTAAGCTGTACTGTAGTATGCTGTCAAGGATACGATGATGTACTTTGTATGCATGTTGTTCTGGCGCATTTCCAAACTTACCTGTTTAATATTACTTGTGTTGAAGCTTTGGAAGATATACATGCAAGCATTCATATTGAATCTCAAGTACGGGTCAGGGAAAGCTTTTGGAATAGGAATTTCTACCTTCTAGCATTGATGCTCGGATATTTCCATCGCAAGCACCGGAAGCGCATCCACACCTCAGCTGAGAGGTCATTAATACGATTTTATTTCATCTTCGGTGTGTTGCTATTCTGACACCTTTCGAATTGCACTTGGAGCACTGCTGGAATCAGCTGAGCGCAACTGATAGATGTGCAACTAATTTCTCGTATTTATTGAGCTCCGTTCAGTGCGAGTTGAATGACTCTGACATTAATATATATATAGTTATTTGAGTGAACAGTATCACGAATTAAAATGAACGATCACATTGACCAACTACGGATGTTTGTCTAGCAGCTTTATAACCGCGCATCTCCAGCATTGATCTACATGAGATAGCGATGGAAATGATGCAGCGTACATTGACATCAACAGGTGGTCGTCTACAAAAGAATCTTAGCCAGAAGGAGTTATCTACATTGCAGAACCAAATTTCCTTACTTTGGTGAAGAGCAGCAATCAACGCCTGCGGTTTGGGGGTCAGCTGCCGACTCCAATACCCAGCTGTACACATTTTGCCAATACGTCGTGCTAATGAGATTTTATGGGTCTTGTATTCGACTATATTTTTAATGTGTAATTAAACAGTATTCTTCATTTAGTATCTAAACAACATGTTAAAACTCGCGGTCATGGTTAGTGTGACCCACCTGAAATTAATATCGTATCTAACTGAGTTAATCGTACCTATCCGAGTATACTTTCGAGTTTTAGCCAATCAAAATTTTGTGACCTCCGTGCGCGGACCACGGACGGACAGACGGACAGACATTTTGTCGTTTTAAAGATAGTGAACTAGCGCTTTGGGCATCCGCTACACGGATGCTTTGTTTACCTTTTGTTGGAGCTCGTGATCTCATACGATAATTGATAGAAGTGTGTTTATAAGAGGTTGAAAATAATATCTCTTAGCAGCGTGCACTTTTAGTATTCCAACTTTGACTACGTTTTTCCCGTGATATAATACAACATTCAATTGTTATTATTGAAAAAACTTGTAATTAATGTCACCCCACCCAACCTGACCTCAGAAGTATTTACCATAGGAAAGTGTTCCCGTATCACGTTGACAGATCTTCGCCAACCTCGTTTAGCGATTCACTGAAGTATTGCCCATATAGTTTGCTGCCGTTATCATGAACGCCCAAAGAAATGGATATACGACAACCTAGACGATCGTTGTTGAAACTGGTGAATATACGTACCGACCTATCTTGATTGAATGGAGTATATCCAATTTAAAGAACTGAAACTATTTATTAGGGAATAGATTGACGACTGCAACGCGGCTGCCGCTCCATATCATACGATGTTGTTTTCACTACTGGGCCAGGGCAACTCAGTCACTTGTAGCATGGTAGTTCAGACATTGCGCCAGCGTCAGCAGTAGCACAGATAGTTAAATTGCATTTTACTTGTACAACGAAACTTGCTGAACATAGGTGCAGAGCTGTTGACCCGAATTTTCACTGTAGCGCGGCAATCTTAAGTGCTATGCAGTCTATATCAAACTATATCATACCGTAGTTGCCATGATAGCTACAGTAGATAATCTCACACAACTACTCAAAGTTAGACTAATTTACACCTAGGTCTTCTAATGTACTCTTGATTGTAAGATGATTTGATCGCTGCATGTAATATAAATGATTAGACTAAGCGTCAAAATTCCCTACGTGCTATATCTCCATTCTGATCCTACATAACGTGCTGCTGGCGGCCGATATCCGTTATACGCTATGCTGTGTGGATCGTGATATTCAGAATCTGTAGTATTATCGTATCCACTGCGTTACACGCTGCTATCAGAAAGTAGAATTCCTATTAGATTGGTTATTGTGGTAATAATATAGCGTGTGCTACTTTGCAGCTGCCGAATCGCTATAATAGTGTAACTGTCGCGATAGCTGCAGCCGAAGTCTGTGCCATCAGCGCTGGTAGATAGTTGTGCAGAACAGGTAAGCTTCGAATTGTGTATAATATTCACCTGCATCGATGTGGAGCACAAACCGCTTGGTGAAGCTACATAAATAGTTTGGCTTTACTCGAGGTGCGCGTCTGAGCGCCAACTGCGCACACATAGCTAGCATTATATACTACTTAGTCGGCACTATGAACACACGTGCTAACACAGCAGCGTCGTTGAAAAAACCTCGCTCAAGTTTCGCCACATTAAACCAGATCAACCTGCAGCTGTTAGATAGTTTAAAGTGCGAGTTGAAACGAAAAAAACGGAAAATTATACTAAAAATACCTTATCTTCTTGATTTACATTATTCTATCTGTCTGCAGAGGGCGGTGTGTGCACCCCGAGCACTAACACCGGTTTGCCAACCAGTTCATATCAATTGGATGGCGCGGCCAGTTTAGTAGAGCAGTTTTACGGCGGTGGTGGTTTCAGTATTAAATAAAAGAGCAAACAATATTAAAATAGATACTGGTAGAATTTAACTTTCCAAAACTAATACCGTGCGTTGCCCGGAGAAGCTCTGGATATTTATACCGACCTGTTTTACAGAACAAATTTGTTAGTAAAACATCCTCCATGAAGCCTTATATAACATGCATTAGAAATTTAGCAATTGAAATACTTGAGACAGATTTTTGGTGCCAGCGTTATAAATCCATCGCCTGCAGTCTCAAGCTCTCTCGAAGTGCGTCTTGACTTGGAATTAAGTACTCCAGAAACTGCTTTGTAAGGGGCGTCGTGAGATAAAGCTGACGTAAAGTTTTGACCCGCGTCACCGCAACATAAAATGATGATCATTGTGGTGAACGCCGTGTTGGATGTCGAAGTGGAGCAAGTATCATTCTGTCAACAGTCAAACCTTGGCGTTTTTCCGTAGTGAGAGAGTATGCATGTACCAACGGCACTTGACGTATGCATACAGAGAACTGTCGATCTGGCAATTTCACGCTGATTCCTCTCTCGTATCGTTGGCAGACACTGGGTGAAAGGAGCAACCTGAATAATCCTAAAGCTTGACGAACACAACATCAGGAGATAGAGAGTGTTGATACTCTTCAATTCCATCAACGATACGCACTTGAATATCATCATTTTTAGCTAGTGTAATTGCAACAACAGTCCCAATAGAGCCATTCGCTAGCTTGAAATAGCTTGATACGTTTTTCGTGCACTGGACCATCGAGCCAATCGCCATTCCTTCGCCACATCAGGTCCCGTTGATGTTACGTGAATACTGCACGAATGTTACTTATTGTTAGGTCGTACGAAGGTTGTTAGTGTCCGGATGGGTCAACATTCACCTGGTTGTGATAAAAATGAGGACAGGTATTCGATTTCCCGACCGTTTGTGACTCTTTATAATAGAGAGTGAAGTTTTGTTAAATTACGATATGTACTGATCTATGTATTTATACAAGTTTCCAGTCGGTCTGCGATCCCACCTAAAACTCTGGATAATAAATATCCAGAGAATATGGGTTCAAAATGCACTACTGTTATAATCCTTTTAAGTTCGAGGAGGCTTCAGCTAAGTGCGAATCATAATGCGGACAGTGCTATTTTTGTAATTTCTGGAAAGAAAGGTCAAGTCAATAGGATAGGTGCAGTTGCTTTGATGGGTGAAAAATGTATAGAAACGCGCTCCAAAAAAGATGCCAACCGAGAGGCTCAGTCCGGTGGAGAGGTGTGTGACCGAAGGACAGACAGACAGACAGACAGACAGACAGACAGACGGACAGACAGACAGACAGACAGGTTACAATCTTACTAGGAGAAGGAGAGTGATTTATGTGACCCGCCTTCATGTCCGTTTAAGTACGCCAGAAGTTCTTCCTCATTCCAGAGTCTGCTAGCTCGAGGAAAGATGGTGGATGTAACGCTTGTCTGTTGTATAGTTGGAGACGGCAGCGTGTTTACCGTTGTCATTGACTCGAACAAGTTGGTGGGCATCTTGAAGGACGCTATCAAGGAGAAGAAACCTGACACGATCAAGTGTGAAGCAGATAAGATGCAGCTCTTCCTGGCGAAGAAGGGCGGCGCGTGGCTGACGGAGGCAGACGTGAAGAAGGGCGTGGAGGACACCACTGGCTTCACGCTGTTGGACGTTGCGGGAGCACCGCTTAACTTGGTTGACTTGTCGGAGGAAGACGTGCGGTGCCACCTCACGAAGGAAGCTGTGAAGGCTAAAAAGACCCCTGTTCACGTGCTGGTGGTGGTTCCGGGGAAGGGGAAACGCTGTCGGGCGGATGGATGGTTTGGTGAGTCTTTCCTTCCGCTGCCGAAGAAGCGCAAAGTGGACAAGAACAAGGAAGAGATCAACCAAGTTACGAGGTTTTTCGAGATGAGAGATTTCCCTCCGTTGGCGCACAAAAAGATCGAATATAAAGTAATCGTGGAGAGAAAGGCGTATCGTGTGATTTTTACCGAGTTGATGAAGGAAGTACAGTCAAGCTTCGAATACGTTGAACCAGGCAAGGATAGTAAACCAGGCAAGGATTCCAACCTGATTGTCACGGGGAATCCCGGTATTGGGAAGAGTCGGTTCTACCTGTATTGCATCTTTCAACTCATTCTTGGTGAGCGAGAGGATGTTAAGAAGCTGCTCCCATATGAGTTGGTGTTGAACTATGGCTCGGACTTTCGCAAGTACGATGCCGAACGCAAGGAATTTGTTGAATTGGACGGAGAGGAGGTTGTTTCGCTGCAGACGCAACGCCGTGTGCTCCGGCTTGTCGAGGCAACATCAACACAACTTGTTGGCTGGAGCGGAGTCTCGATTTTGTTTGCTTCACCTGGTGTTAAAGGCATAAAGGATTTCGCAAAAGTGGACGGGGGGACGTATATCATGCCAGCGTGGACCTTCGAGGAGCTGAGAGAGTACAACTCATTGCTCCCCGATAACTTG
This sequence comes from Phytophthora palmivora, assembly GCA_008079305.1. NCBI lineage: Eukaryota > Oomycota > Peronosporomycetes > Peronosporales > Peronosporaceae > Phytophthora > Phytophthora palmivora. Next base: position 205,979 of record VOQZ01001596.1, on the reverse strand, counting down.
CAACTTGCCGAAGACGACTTGGTTTCGAGATACGACATCTTCGGTGGAATTCCTCGGTTCGTCTTCACGAGAGCGTCTAACGTGAACGTCACAAATACACTGAATGAGGCAGTCAACTCATTCAATGCGATGGACATCATTTCTTATGCAAAAAGCAATCACTCTGTGAAGGAGGAAGACTATAGCCACCGTGTTCTTGAAATGGTACCTACCCGGGATGATTTTCGCGCGGACTACCATTTGGATTTTCTGTCCAAGCACATCGCCGAATTGGTTGTTGCCAAAGTGCATGGAGAGAGCCTCGATAAAATATCGGAATTCGCTATAACTCACGATAATGATGACTCGGGAAGTACGTCTGTGGTCCGCGGCAAGATATACGAGATGCTCTGCCACAAATGGTTTAGTCTGCCCCAGCAGAAAGAACTACACTTTCGCTCGCTGTGCTCGACAACTCTGGACGATTTGACCATTCCACAAGAGATGCAAACGGTACGCTTCACTGCTCTTGACAAACTACAGCTTGCTCAGGGCTGGACGTACTACCGGCCGACATCGAAAACGTTTGGAGCGCTGGATGCATTCATCTCAGATGGAAACGAGTGTTACGGGCTGCAGATGACACTCAACAAGGACCATGGTATCAAAGCTGCGCCAATGAACAAGTTTCTCAAGTGGTTGAAGGATGATGCTCGCCTCAACACGGATCAGTTTTACTTCATATTCGTGGTTCCAGGAAAGATTGCAGATTCATATCGCAAACAAGCAACCAGGACGACAACCGGTTTAGTCAGCCAGAAGCATGGAGCTTCGGCGAAGGTGAACCAGTTTGTAACAACATTGGACGTATTCAGTGGGGGCAATTGATTTTTTAGTCCACACTTCAAAGTAGTGCAAATGCAATTATGCAGTTCTCGAAATTGAAGCGGGTGGTGATAGATAGCAGAACTCGCGCCTAAATTCAAACACTGTCCAACTAGGAAATGTTTGGATGTGATTTGACGACTGCCTTGATTTCTTTGGTTCAGTAGGTCATTTGGCCAGTTTTAAACTTTCGTTCACTGGTAGCTCTGAGCTTGCATGGCGCTGCCTTTTGGCGCTTGATGGGTCTGATCTTTTCATCTACTGGTAGTTCCCACTTTTATAATGCCATTTTTGCCGTGCTTCCATGAATAGTGTGGTCTCTTTGCTTCTAGTACACTCTAACAGCCTCCGATCGTGGCCACTGACGGGAGAAAGCATGGAATTGATGCGATGATCAATGAAGGTAGCCGGTCCTGCACCGGCAGTTCCAGTCTGGTTTGCAGATCACTGACACACATCCAGGATCCATGCGACAGACACGTGCGTGGCACACCAAGCAGAAAATCTTCAGTTTTGGCAGCTTCGACGTGTTCACATCACATGATTGCATTAGAATGGAGTCCGACACTGCTCTCGTCACTTGTGCTCATTGTTTTACTAGCTACGACCGACTGGATACGCAGCGAGAACCATGGTGACCGAGACAACACCACTGCGTGACGGCGAACTGGCACCACAGGATCAACACAAGAAACGTCTTGCCGGACTCGTGGTCGTCGGCTTCGTCATGATGGTCCTGGCTGTACTGACGACGACAACATCAGCAAGGAAACGCACGAACACCCTGTGCAGATTGCACAGCCCCACACGGATCTAACGCCTCGGAATGCTACGAAGCTCCGTCAGTCACGAACTGGTTCCAGTGCGGGACAGAGAAGAGCGAGTCGGGCTACATCACGTTGTCCAACAACGTGGACGACCATCTCTTCTACTGGTTCTTTGAGTCGCGCAAAGCCCCAGCTACTGATCCGTTGGTATCGTGGATGACTGGAGGTGGCTCTGGCTGCTCCAGTCTCGCCGCACTGCTGACGGAGAACGGACCTTGTCGAATCAACCCGGACGCAACGACAGCACTGAATCCGCACTCGTGGACGGCTGAAGCGAACGTCATTTGGCTGGACCAACCTACGAACGTTGGCTTCTCGTACGATAGCAATTCCGACATCCAATTCAACGTGAAAACAATACAGGAAAATGTGTACTGGTTCCTGCAGGGATTCCTGGATAAACATCCAGAATTTGAAGGAAGAGCTCCTCTCCTGGCTGGTAAGGGATACTCTAACTGTGACGAGATTGTGTGTATTCACACTGTTCGTCATTTTTACGATTACGTGTATTGACAATTTGGATAATATTTATCCACGTCTATTCACAATCGCACCAATCATAAGAGAGAAGAAATGGATGTCACTAACTGTAACGGGGTTACATGAAGGGGTACCCTAGAAAGGGTATCACCTTTAGAAGTAGATATACTTCTGTGAGTATCGGTTTTAGATACTCTGTTGTGAGTAGTATGGACCACACTCCTGGTGTGGACCACACTACTACCACGTGGGTCTAGGTGGCTGAGAGCCAACCAATAGCATTTGACCTACCTTTTATATGCATAATTAGGATAAAGTATTGTTAATTAGGATTTTGTATTACAGGCCAAATGAACCTAATTAACTATAAATAAATCAGTCTAAAATCTACTCTAAACTGGCTATTAAGTCCCCTCAGACCAGGGACTAGTGAACTGCCGTTCACTTAGAGTTTGTATACTCTTGATAGCACGCTTCCTCAAGCAAGGTGCTCGTGTGACCCCGTCACACTTGGTAGCACTTGTAGTCAATCCACGCCTACGCGGGTAGATTGGCTACCTGAATCCTCTGTGGCTCCTACAAGGTAAGACAGGATGGATAGAGGGGAGTTCCCTCATTTGACCGACTCTCAGTTTGAGTCGGTCCGGAAGATGGTGGTCATCTTTGGAAGAGATGCCCTCCGAAGCTTGGCGGCTGCTACGCCTGCCGAGCAGGTCGAACGCATCGAGGCGTTCGACACGTACGAGAGAGGGCTTATCGCCCACGTGCAGGGGCTGCAGACCCCCGTGGCTGAGATGAATCCAGCCCAACCTAAACCATTGAGGTTTAATGTTAACCCCTATGAGGGGAAGGAGGGAGAGAACCTCCACTTCTGGGTCAGAGAAGTAGAGCTCGCCATGGATGCGGCTCTCATCTCAACCGAGCGACTTCGGGTCGCTTTCGCCCTGTCCAACCTGGGAGATCGGGCGAAGACCTGGGCGTACACGCGCGAAGCGACAACGCCGGGTTGTTTCACAACCTGGGCTCAGCCGTGCCAACAGCTTAGAGCCGCCTTCCTTCCGGCGAACTATGAGTATCGCCAGCGCTCGCGCTTCCTTGCCTGTAAACAAGGGAAGCGTGAGCTGCATGAGTACATCAAGGAGATGCGAGTACTCGCTGCATCTCTGGTGGGGAACCCCCTACCTGAACACATCAAGGTGACAGTGTTCATGGATGGCCTGAAGGTAGGCCCATCCCGCACACAGTTGTTCCGCGTGCATGCGAACACCATGGAGGAGGCGATCCAGATCGCCCTCCAAGAGGAGTACAGCCACCGACAGGCTCGTACTCCTACGTCAGTGTGGCAAGGCCACAGTGCGTCGTCAGGCGCAGTGCAAGTAGCTCCAGCAGCTGGAGCTAGCACAGGGCCGGTACCCATGGAACTGGGTACGGCCGTACAGAGCTCCATCCGTTGCTACGGATGTGGGAAGCTCGGGTACATGCACCGTGCCTGCCCTGCGGGAGGGCAAAGGAAGTTCCCTTCCAAACCTAGGGGCTCGAGGGGCCCGTGGCAGAAGCCACGACCCACGAGTCAGGGAACTGTGGGTACCAGTAGGAGGCGCCCTACTGGAGAAGATCTAAGTCCCCATGGTAGGAGTGCGGACGGCGCACGCCATGGAGGCATAGCCCCTGAGAGCCTGGGTGCTCTCGAGACGAGAAAGAGCAGCGGCGGACCGCTCGTGGTACACGCGAGTGTACGGGGATACGGAGATCCCTTTAGAGTCCTGATTGACTCTGGGACGTCGACGAACTTTGCTCGGCGCCAGGTGGTCGCGCGGAATGGCGACAAGTTTACCGACGCTTTGCGTGAAAGCGAAGGCAGGGGCCAGGTGTCGGTGAGACTGGCCGATGGTACGGTGGTTAACGTACCTGGGGTCCGTATGGACCTGGCTGTAAAGTTTGAGGACTTTGACAGCACGGAGTCGTTCCTTGTCCTAGACATGGACAAGTACGACTTGATCCTGGTCATGCCGTGGCTCGAAAAGCACGAGCCCTGGATCGATTGGCGCGGCAAAGCCATTGGAGCTAGCCGGCCTGCAGTCTCCGACAGAGCTTTGGTAAGTAATGTTCCCACCTCTGTCCGGGACTGGGACGCCAGGGATGGTCGCCAAGGCGCTTATGCGCCCGAAGAAGTACTGAGAGTCACAGACTCCAGTGAAGATGTTCCGATGAGCCTCGCAACCGGTCATGAGACCAAGGCTCATTGCCAAGCGTGTGGGATTGCCACGACGGCAAGTCCCAACGCTGAGAGTCGTCGCGCCGTATGGGCTTCGACTGTGGCAGTGCCGGACGGCACTGACCAGGCGGGTAACATAGGTCCGCAAGCAGTAGAAGCAGCTGAGGAGAGCGCTGAGCGCGGCTCCGGTATGGGTAACATAGTTCCATGCATGGTCGAAGAGTCCAAGAAGAAGAACGAGAGCGCAGCATGCGTCTCTAGCGTGGATAGTGTAGTTCCACGCGGGGTCAAGAAGACCACTATGGGGGCTGAGGTGTCGTTGAGCACCTCCCGTGTGGATAACCAAGTACCACACTCGGAGTCTGAGACTCCACCGGCACGGCCGGCCGAAGAGCAATACCATGTCTTCGACGGCGTGTCCGGTCGTCAAGTGAGGGCAGGTGCCGTCCATCTGGAGGCACTACCAGAGGTGTCAGCACTGCTGAACCTCGAGGAATTGTCCATGAAGGACTTCCTGGCCGAATTGAAGGCCGGAGAGATTGCGGAGATGGTGCTCCTGAAGCCGGAGACCTCTCCTGAAGATTTGAACTCTTCCTCCGTAATGGACGAGGACGTCCTGGAGGGGTTAACGAAGCAGCGCGCAACGCGCTTGGGTTCTGAGATCCTCAAGAACCCGGAGGATCCAGTCTATCCTCTTGTGAAGGAATACTCGGATGTGGTGTCGAAGCACCCACCATCCCAACTCCCGCCGGATCGGGAAGTTCGGCAGGAGATTGATCTCGTGCCTGGCACAAAGTACTGTGTCACGAGGCAGTGGCCTCTACCTCGCGAGCAGTGCGAGGTCATAGATGCCTTCTTCGCCGAGAAGGCGAAGTCGGGCATGGTGCGGGAGTCGAAGTCCCCGCACTCGACGCCAACCTTCTGCGTTCGTAAACCGAACGGGAAGTGGCGTCTGGTTCACGCTTACAACAAGCTGAACAATGCGACGGTACCGGCACAGACGCCGATCCCTCGCAAGGATGTGTTGCTGAAAAACATGTCGGGCTGTACGCTGTACAATGCCCTGGATCTGGTAGACGGATACTACCAGATCCTGATGCGGGAGAGTGATATTCCTCTCACCGCAGTGAGCACCCCGAGTGGGATGCACTGGGAGTGGCTAGTGATGCCACAGGGGCTATCGAATGCCCCAGCGACGTTCAATCGCTTGGTCATACAACTGTTTAGACCATTGTGTACGTTTGCACTGACGTACTTCGACGATATATTCGTCCATAGCCGTGCCGAAGGTGGACAGACGGCTATGGAGGTGCATTTGAAGCACCTCCGTCGAGTGTTCGAGGTCATTAGAGCTAACAAGCTCTATGCCAACATCAACAAGTGCGTCTTTGCAGCTGAGGCGATAAAAGTCCTCGGCTGTTTTGTCAGCAGGGTCGGCGTGCGCGCCGATCCAGGGAAGGTCAAGGCCATAGCGACTTGGCTGACCCCGAGGTCGCAGAAGGACCTTCGGAAGTGGTTGGGCTTAGCCAACTATCTTCATAAATACAGCGCAGGGTACGCTGAACTAGCTCGACCCTTGTCGGATCTCTTAAAGAAAGATGCCGACTGGGTCTGGGAGCAACAACACCAGGATGCTTTTGACAGCATCAAGGCGAGCTTACAGCAAGCGCCAGTCCTGGCCTTGCCGGACGAGAACAAGTCATTTAGCGTCGTCTGTGACGCTTCTGACTATGCAATAGACCTGCGCTGTTGCAGAAGGACGATGAAGGACACGAACGTGTCATCTCGTTCTAGTCCAGGCAGCTGAAGGCTGCCGAACGGAACTATCCCGTTCATGACAAGGAGCTACTTGCAATGAAGTACGCTCTTGTCAAGTTTAGAGTTCGCCTCTTGGGCACAAGGCCCTTTGTGATCTACACTGATCACGCGTCATTGCGGACTGCCACCAACTCGCCGCATCTGTCGCAGCGGATGGCGAGGTGGCTGTCATTCTTCGCGGAATACAACTTCCGCGTCGAATACAAGCCGGGCAAGCTGAACGTGCTTGCCGATGCATTGTCGCGCCGACCTGACTATGAGCTAGCTCATGTCAGTCGGGTCACGACAGATCTATACGATCGGATACGCTTGGCGTATCAGGAGGACGAGAACTACACACCACTGGTGCAGTTCTTGTCCGATGGCAAGGACGCCAAAGTCGACAGGCTTTCGCCTCGACAGCGGGCGCAACCCCATCGCTATGAGATGGGTTACTCCACTATCGAGTAGACCCTGGAGATCCTCCTCAGGTTGTCGTTCCAAACGACGAGGATCTGAAGTATGACATACTTCTAGAGGCACATGATGCGCCGACAAGTGGCCATCTAGGCCGGGAGAAGACCTATCAAATGGTCTCTCAGACATTTTGGTGGCCCCGCATGTATAAGTGGGTGGCACACTATGTCAAGACATGTGAAACATGTCAGAGGGTGAAGCCTTCGGGCCACGCCTCGGCTCCACTGCAGAGCCTACCAGTACCAGCGGACTGCTGGAAGTCGATGAGCCTCGACTTTGTCTTCGGCATACCGGCCGATGACAGGGGCAACACCGGTGTATTGGTGTTTGTCTGTCGTTTGAGCAAGATGGTGCATCTTGCTCCGGTACGTGACAAGGTCACCGGGAAACAAGCTGCACAGCTGTTCCTAGATAGCGTGTTTCGCTATCATGGTCTACCAGAGACCATAGTCTCGGACAGAGACCCGCGTTTCACGGGTGCGTTCTGGGACACCCTGTTCCAATTGTTGGGAACTAAGTTGACGATGTCAACTGCGGACCATCCGCAGACGGATGGTCAGACGGAGCGCGTCAACCGCGGGCTCGAAGATACTCTGCGCAGTATCTGTGCGGAAGCACCTCGGTCCTGGTCGGACCAGCTTCCTATGGTTGAGTTTGCACTCAACAATGCGGTACACGTATCAACGGGGTTTACCCCGTTCTACTTGAATGGGTTACGACACCCCAGGTGCCGCTAACCTTGCGGGGAGGCACCGATGCCTCCATCGTAAGTGGGGGAGAGGCTCAGAAAACCTTTTCCTCCCAGATCTCGGAGATCGAGCCAGAGTCTTTAAAAAGATAGTTGTCGTCGTTTATAGACGACAGGCTGACGTTGATCAGCCGGGTTAGAGATTCAATGGCATCAGCCCAAGATAAACAGAAGGAGTACTCAGATAAACATAGAGGAAACTTAAATGTTTTTAAAGAAGGTGAATTGGTGTTGTTAGACACTAAAAACCTACCGCTAAAGGTGGTTAGCTCTGTAGAGAGCAACAAGTTGAAGCACCGCTTCATCGGACCCTTTGCGGTCCTGGCCAGACATGGCGCGGCGTATACCATTGACCTCCCAAAGTCAATGGCGACGCACCCGACGTTCTACGTGGGGCGTCTTAAGCGGTATCACGATCCGCTGGGTCTTCCTTCTCAGACGGAGGAAGACCAAGGTGAGAACTCACCTCCTCGAAACGAGGCTGAGTCCTCTGGACAACCGGAGCTGCCGGTGTCGAAGCCTGCGAGTAGAACGCAGGCTGGTACCCACGCGGGTCATACGTAGGGTATGACGGTACCGGGTGGGAAGAACTTGGGTAAGAACTATACCCATAAGCCGAATAGTACGAGTACCCCTGCGGCTCATAAGAGGGCATCCGACCATGCACCTCATGACTTAGAGCGTCTAAGCCTCGACGGAGCTCCTTCAAGGCAGCAGCCGGAGCTCGACGGTCAACGCGTCCATGGAGCTCATGAGTCTCACGACCAAGAGCGTCCAAATCCTGACGAAGGACCTCAAGGGTCCCCGGCTTACCAGCCTGAGAGGCAGCCTGACCACCAGGGCCAAGCCCAAGGGCTATCTCGATCGCATAAACGCGATCTCGAAGCTGACGGACCTCGTCGCTTAATAGGGACCCCACAGAGTCCCGACCCTAAGTTGAGGGCCCAGAAGGATACGGCTGAGAAGGAGCCTCGTACTCAAACGTGTGGTGAAGTGGATTTGAAAGATTTGGTATTGGAATATCCAGGAAAGATCCGATTTGGATGTGATCGGACCTGACGTGATGTGATTGGAGTAGATGACGAGCTGATGTGGGTGGATCTGGTGGTGGATCCAGTTGATGGATAAGATTGATGGAGATCAGTGACACCTTGGGTGGGACGTGATGGATGTATTGGTATACGATCTGTGCATGTACCCAGATCCGGAGAGCTGAGAAGATCTCGTATGGATATGGATGATGTGAGACTTGCATGATTATAGTATGGGTACAACAGTATGTCTATATACACTGTGGAAGCTGGTGATCCAAGCCTAGATGTCCAGATCTGGGTCATAATCTACATCTGTGAAGACCAGATCGGTTCATATATGCGGGTCTATTCGGGGAACTCCGATCAAGGCTCATGAACCTAGATCCATAGGCGGATCCGAGGAATCCGGGATCTAGGGGTATTTTGGCAAAGATGAACGATGATTGGGGGATTAACGGCATGGAATAAGCTCGGATATGTTATAATTATGATTATCACGAAGTATTTCCCTTGGATCATGCACGAAGATCCTAGATCAAGGAGATCAAGAAGATCTAGCCGATCTGGAATTGGATCAGCATGATCTAGCCTTAATAAGGCATGATCTGACTCGGGAGACGTGTGATCTGGACATCACGGTGGATGATTACGATATTGGAGAAAGGAGAAGTCCAGATCACGGTATTGCGACTAGTGATCTGATGTTTATGGTTCAGATCCAAGGTGATCTGCAAAGATGTCGACTGCCAGGATGGTGAGGACAAGAAAGGACAAAGATCAAGATAGCGTAATCAGTCGATGTGTCGTTAAGGATAGGATACAGGATGGGATAGGTCTTAACATTAAATCAGAACCGAATTTGCATCGTACGACACAAGTGCTTCGCTACGCGCCTGGAAACGGGAACTACATTGGCCCTACGGTATTAATAGCGATTTAGGTGTATAGTTCTAGGGTGGTTGATAATATCTAGATAGGTAAATATCGATCTTAGCTTTATTATGGGTTTTAAGAAGCCAGTGCGGTATGGATAGCCACAGATGGGAAGCATTGGATATTAACCATTAATTCAGAGTTGTTTTTACCTTCTACTACACAAGTCTTCCTTCTTCTTCGCTATTCCGGGTAGGGATATACAAGATTGGCCCTCCCGACGCCACGCAGGATCAAGATCGACACTAAGTGGAACCCCTACGCCCAGATTGCTTGGCTGGACGTTCGTCAACCCTCAAATCTCAAGACCCCGCTATAGGAAGCGGCAAGCACGTATTGGAACTATTTGGATAAAGGTCACACACCGACCACAAGACCCCCCCCGAGCTAAGATCGACACTGGTCAGAACAAGATCGACCGAGTACAACCAAGATCGAAGCTCGATAACTACGCGGCGCAGCGAGTAGAAGTATCCCCGCTGCTGCCACCTCTCCCGCTGTCCTGTCAGACAGCAAGATCGACAACAAGCGCGTCTAATCGAGATCACCCGAGGAGCGATCTAGTCCCACCGACGGGTACACAAGGTGAGATCAAGTAACTTCACGGAAGATCGGAGTACCCCCTCCGTTAGTCGGCAGTTCGGTCGCAGTGTGCAAGAGGACTCCTGCGATCTTGCGATTTCGCAGAACCACTTCGCCACAATGGTGCGCGTGCCCGGATCTTTGGGTGACTCGGGATTTCACCGTGAGTCCCATGAAGAAGCGCATGCTGATCTTAGATCAGGGAAACCAGCGTCATTGGAGATCGGATCACCAACGACACCGCTGAATCAAGATCGATCCGCGGATCGGCAGAGCTTTGGGAGGAGCTCTACCGACGGAACAGAGGATGGTCCGGCTACGGACCTAGAAGAGAAGCCTCTACCTCCTCCCCAGGTCCCTTCGGGGACCCCAGCAGATTCCGACTTGCGTCGCGATCTGCAGGACGAAAGTCCACCGGCAAAAGCCATCCAAACGCTCGTCTCCAAGTCGAGCACAAAAAAGAAGTCAGCAAGGTCGAAGCCTCTACGGAAGAAGTTGAAAGCACCAGGATCGGACGCTGGTGACCAAGACGATCTTAAAACAGAGTGGATTGATGAGTCCCTCGAGATCGCATACCACAAGAAGGAACTTCACACCTTCTTACTACACAAGTCTTCCTTCTTCTTCGCTATTCCGGGTAGGGATATACAAGATTGGCCCTCCCGACGCCACGCAGGATCAAGATCGACACTAAGTGGAACCCCTACGCCCAGATTGCTTGGCTGGACGTTCGTCAACCCTCAAATCTCAAGACCCCGCTATAGGAAGCGGCAAGCACGTATTGGAACTATTTGGATAAAGGTCACACACCGACCACAAGACCCCCCCCGAGCTAAGATCGACACTGGTCAGAACAAGATCGACCGAGTACAACCAAGATCGAAGCTCGATAACTACGCGGCGCAGCGAGTAGAAGTATCCCCGCTGCTGCCACCTCTCCCGCTGTCCTGTCAGACAGCAAGATCGACAACAAGCGCGTCTAATCGAGATCACCCGAGGAGCGATCTAGTCCCACCGACGGGTACACAAGGTGAGATCAAGTAACTTCACGGAAGATCGGAGTACCCCCTCCGTTAGTCGGCAGTTCGGTCGCAGTGTGCAAGAGGACTCCTGCGATCTTGCGATTTCGCAGAACCACTTCGCCACAATGGTGCGCGTGCCCGGATCTTTGGGTGACTCGGGATTTCACCGTGAGTCCCATGAAGAAGCGCATGCTGATCTTAGATCAGGGAAACCAGCGTCATTGGAGATCGGATCACCAACGACACCGCTGAATCAAGATCGATCCGCGGATCGGCAGAGCTTTGGGAGGAGCTCTACCGACGGAACAGAGGATGGTCCGGCTACGGACCTAGAAGAGAAGCCTCTACCTCCTCCCCAGGTCCCTTCGGGGACCCCAGCAGATTCCGACTTGCGTCGCGATCTGCAGGACGAAAGTCCACCGGCAAAAGCCATCCAAACGCTCGTCTCCAAGTCGAGCACAAAAAAGAAGTCAGCAAGGTCGAAGCCTCTACGGAAGAAGTTGAAAGCACCAGGATCGGACGCTGGTGACCAAGACGATCTTAAAACAGAGTGGATTGATGAGTCCCTCGAGATCGCATACCACAAGAAGGAACTTCACACCTTCTTACTACACAAGCCTTCCTTCTTCTTCGCTATTCCGGGTAGGGATATACAAGATTGGCCCTCCCGACGCCACGCAGGATCAAGATCGACACTAAGTGGAACCCCTACGCCCAGATTGCTTGGCTGGACGTTCGTCAACCCTCAAATCTCAAGACCCCGCTATAGGAAGCGGCAAGCACGTATTGGAACTATTTGGATAAAGGTCACACACCGACCACAAGACCCCCCCCCCCGAGCTAAGATCGACACTGGTCAGAACAAGATCGACCGAGTACAACCAAGATCGAAGCTCGATAACTACGCGGCGCAGCGAGTAGAAGTATCCCCGCTGCTGCCACCTCTCCCGCTGTCCTGTCAGACAGCAAGATCGACAACAAGCGCGTCTAATCGAGATCACCCGAGGAGCGATCTAGTCCCACCGACGGGTACACAAGGTGAGATCAAGTAACTTCACGGAAGATCGGAGTACCCCCTCCGTTAGTCGGCAGTTCGGTCGCAGTGTGCAAGAGGACTCCTGCGATCTTGCGATTTCGCAGAATCACTTCGCCACAATGGTGCGCGTGCCCGGATCTTTGGGTGACTCGGGATTTCACCGTGAGTCCCATGAAGAAGCGCATGCTGATCTTAGATCAGGGAAACCAGCGTCATTGGAGATCGGATCACCAACGACACCGCTGAATCAAGATCGATCCGCGGATCGGCAGAGCTTTGGGAGGAGCTCTACCGACGGAACAGAGGATGGTCCGGCTACGGACCTAGAAGAGAAGCCTCTACCTCCTCCCCAGGTCCCTTCGGGGACCCCAGCAGATTCCGACTTGCGTCGCGATCTGCAGGACGAAAGTCCACCGGCAAAAGCCATCCAAACGCTCGTCTCCAAGTCGAGCACAAAAAAGAAGCCAGCAAGGTCGAAGCCTCTACGGAAGAAGTTGAAAGCACCAGGATCGGACGCTGGTGACCAAGACGATCTTAAAACAGAGTGGATTGATGAGTCCCTCGAGATCGCATACCACAAGAAGGAACTTCACACCTTCTTACTACACAAGTCTTCCTTCTTCTTCGCTATTCCGGGTAGGGATATACAAGATTGGCCCTCCCGACGCCACGCAGGATCAAGATCGACACTAAGTGGAACCCCTACGCCCAGATTGCTTGGCTGGACGTTCGTCAACCCTCAAATCTCAAGACCCCGCTATAGGAAGCGGCAAGCACGTATTGGAACTATTTGGATAAAGGTCACACACCGACCACAAGACCCCCCCCCGAGCTAAGATCGACACTGGTCAGAACAAGATCGACCGAGTACAACCAAGATCGAAGCTCGATAACTACGCGGCGCAGCGAGTAGAAGTATCCCCGCTGCTGCCACCTCTCCCGCTGTCCTGTCAGACAGCAAGATCGACAACAAGCGCGTCTAATCGAGATCACCCGAGGAGCGATCTAGTCCCACCGACGGGTACACAAGGTGAGATCAAGTAACGTCACGGAAGATCGGAGTACCCCCTCCGTTAGTCGGCAGTTCGGTCGCAGTGTGCAAGAGGACTCCTGCGATCTTGCGATTTCGCAGAATCACTTCGCCACAATGGTGCGCGTGCCCGGATCTTTGGGTGACTCGGGATTTCACCGTGAGTCCCATGAAGAAGCGCATGCTGATCTTAGATCAGGGAAACCAGCGTCATTGGAGATCGGATCACCAACGACACCGCTGAATCAAGATCGATCCGCGGATCGGCAGAGCTTTGGGAGGAGCTCTACCGACGGAACAGAGGATGGTCCGGCTACGGACCTAGAAGAGAAGCCTCTACCTCCTCCCCAGGTCCCTTCGGGGACCCCAGCAGATTCCGACTTGCGTCGCGATCTGCAGGACGAAAGTCCACCGGCAAAAGCCATCCAAACGCTCGTCTCCAAGTCGAGCACAAAAAAGAAGTCAGCAAGGTCGAAGCCTCTACGGAAGAAGTTGAAAGCACCAGGATCGGACGCTGGTGACCAAGACGATCTTAAAACAGAGTGGACTGATGAGTCCCTCGAGATCGCATACCACAAGAAGGAACTACACACCTTCTTGATCAAGAATCCCGTTATGCAGATTATCAAGCCAAAGATCATCAGCGATCTAAAAGGCCCAGTGCAGAAACCAACTGCAAGATCGAGCAAGCTAGAAGCTGCGAAGGCACTATTACATCTGATCAAGGAAAGTGGGATCATCGCAGGATCGTTCAACGCCAACGATCTATTCGACACGAGGCTCAGCGCGATCAACACGGCTTTAATGTCGATCTTCTTCGATCTACTGAAGCCCGTGGTAGGTGAGAAGAATGTAACCTCCAAGGTCGCGACTAGATCAACCGACGACATGCTAAGATCGTTGCCAGCACTCACATTGGAAGACCAGACAGGAACATCCTCATACTACGAGTCGGCGACTGAAGAAGTGGACACTGACAGTGTAGATGACCCACCTCGGATGACGCTAGACCCTTCAGGAGCTGCCATGCTACGGCAGCGTGGAGATCATGAGACCAAGCGAGTGACGGATGGCATCGCACCGACCATGGCACAAGGATCGAACTCGAAGCTGGAATCGTACTTCCAAGCGGTTATGAGCCGATTCTTGAAGGAACAACAAGGCCCTATCAATCCCGCGATCTTAGCACCAGCAGAAGATCGAGATGTGGATATGGAGTCTGTAGGGTCGCTAGATCGACACCCAAGTCCTCATGACTACGACCCAGATGATCTCGATCTTGACCCTCCCAGACGTGCGACTGTAGCATCAGCATCAGCCACGACCACCGGAAGATCGACAAGTGTTCCACGTATACGAGTATCTGCCATGTCTGAACTCAAGGAGTTCGCGGGGAGAGAAGGGGACGAAGATCGAGCCAGGGCCTGGCTTAGCAAGGTGAAGTCTGCCTTTATGCGAGATCAAGCCCCAGACGAAGAAAAGTGTCTGGTGTTCGGCGATCTCCTTGCAGGATCGGCGCGAAACTGGTATCGACAGCTTAGTCGCACAACACGCAGTACCTGGAAGGATCTGCTCAGTAGCTTCCAAGTTCAATATTGTGGACGAGGAGTGTCAGTCGCGAGGCAATATTACCACGCGCGCAAGAGATCGGACGAATCTCCGCTGGAATATTTGTACCGGCTCAATGTGGCCGGACTTAGGGCCCGCCTCCAGATCAAGGATGGACCTTCGGAAGTTCGACGTGAACACGTGGAGCATTTCATCGAGTCTCTGGATGATCGCGATCTTGCAGATCACTTGGCCCTACTAAGAATCCCAGACGCTGACACCCTGGAGGAAGCACTTCGATCTCGGCAACGAGCGAAGGCACGACAAAGTAAGGTTGTGTATGGATCAGTCACGCCTCGTCAGAAGAACAACAGTGCAGCAGCCCCGTCTGCTTCGACTCGGGCCGTCAGAGCTGTCAAGGCGATCTCAGACAGCAGCGAGTCCGAAGAAGACTAGTGGATCGAATGGCGAAGCAGGATTACGTCGTGTCTACCTCGCTGCATCTGGAAATAATGAATGGCAGCAAGATCAAGATCAAAGGAACCAAGATCGCAGTCGCCCAGAGGCCGGAAACAATCGTGCACAACAAGATTGACAAGATATAGGTTCACCACCTAAGCGATGCTCGCACTATGGGTCACTCAAACATAGCGATCTTGGGTGCTGGGGACGTTTAACGTGTGAAAAGTGCGGCCGCAAAGGACATCCCTCAGATCGCTGGCTATTCACATGCAAGGCATGGGGTGACATCCACGAAGTGGGAAAGTGCACCGTGGAGGAATTTTACAACTTGATCCGACAATGGTACAACCCTATCAAGCACGCCGGCATGTTGCCAGAGATGGCGGAGTAAACGTTAACCTTGGACGCTAGCGGGTTGGAAACCGGTATGAAACGAGCGTTCTAGCTACTGCATTTATGCATATGTCGAGAAACAATCGGAGGCAACAGTTAATCAACTGATCGATCCGATCGGCAATACATGTGATCTTCTGGAGAAATCTACCGCTACAGTGTCAAGTCTACGCCAGATCGATGAATACGCAAGATCGAGTGTGGTGATGGCTCTTAAAATCTCCCCTAGGGAATCACGAGGATAGTGGAAGTATCATGTACCAGACAAGAAGTTCAAACAATCTAAGGCCATGGGGAAGATCAACAACAAAAAAGCAACTTTGCTATTTGACAGTGGTGCCGAGGTGTCCATACTGGATACCACCTTTGCTCGTAAGGTCGGGTGCCACATTGATGAGAATCAAACGTTGGAATGTGAATGTGTTGGACGATCTCCATATAAGATCGAGGGACGTACTCGTCTCAAGATCACGCTGGCAGGATCGCTAGTGTACTTCTTTGATGCATGGGTAGGACCGCCCACCGGAGGTCAAGATCTGATACTAGGAATGGACTTCATGGTGCCAGCGGGTATCCGCCTCGATCTCGCTGATGGGACAATATGTCTGCCCGATGAAGTCCGCCTTCAGATGGCTGGTAGGCGTCCTCTTTACGGTGACAAGGTAGAACATGTGTGTTGGAAGGATCACTACTGGATCGATGTCGGACAGACGGCCAAGATCAGGCTACGAGGTCAGACGTCTAACCAGTATAAGCTATGGGTCACCAGGGGAGATCGATGGGTGCCAACAATCACAGTCGGACCAGGAAGGACGCGTTATCTACAGGTGACCAACATAAGCGATCGGGCACTGATTCTCCACGAAGGATCGAGAGTCGCGATGTGGTTAAGTGGAGATCGTATTCCCCGAATTCCGGGATATGTATCCGTGGGATCAAGGAGGTATGCCGAATGGCAAAATCTCGCATATCAGGCAACTACGGATGAGATCAGTGAAGCGGGTACCAATGAGCAAATCACCGAGCCAATAGTGGAGCGTCCCGAGTACGTAACACCAACTGCGATCTTACCACGGCCGGTAAAAGTCATCCACAATGTCAAGATCGCAGGGGACGGGGGCGCGAGCCCACCGTCAATCGAATGTACATCCGACCAAGGCAAGATCGACCCTGCTAAGAGTGATAATCTTCGCACCAAGGCCGCGGCAGACATAGGCGATCCTACGATGGACGATGAAGTTTGTATCAAGGAAGGGGGAAGCTTGTTCGCAGAAGATGTGGAAGATCAAATGGCTGTGCTACCAGAGGTGACCGCGACCACGGAGGAAGTCAAGATCGAAGATCTTCAAATAGGTGATGCCAATATCAACACCCAGGAGGAGATCGAACGTCTTGTGCAGATTATCTGGAAACGGAAACACCTCCTTATCGGAAAGGGCAATGCCTTACCACCAGCGGCGAAGGGAGTGATATGTGACATAGATGTGGGAAACGCAAAGCCAGTCGCTCAACGTTGTTGTAAAGTGGCGATACAGTTCCGTGAAAAGTTGCATCAACTCATCAAGGGACTACTATCTGCTCGAATGATCCGACACTCGACATCTCCTTGGGCGTCACCCATAGTTGTGATCATCAAGAAGAATGGAATTGACATCCGGCTATGTATCGACTACCGCCTGGTTAATAGTCTGACAAGGCTCATGGTATATCCCATGCCTCTGATCAATGATTTGCTGGATGATCTCGATAAAGTTCTCTGGTATTGTTCTTTGGATATGGCCAGCGGTTTCTGGGTAGTGCCTATGACGGACCGAGCCCGATCGATCTCGGCATTTATTACTCCATTTGGATTGTTTGAGTGGAATCGAATGCCGTTCGGACTTAAAAACGCTCCCCAGATCTACCAGAGACTCCTAGACAATGCACTAAATGGATTCGTGAAAGTGACCCAAGATCAAGATCGATCTGACCGAAAGGACGTATTCGAGACGGGGGAACCCGATCTTGAAAGATATGAGTCAGTGTTGGGACGTCGATCTTACATCGATGACATACTGGTAACAGGAAGATCGTGGGACGCGCTATGCGAAAAGGTGGAAAAGCTGTTGGACGCCTGCGACGAGTGGAATCTGTCCATCAGTGTCGCCAAAAGTTTCTGGGGTCAGCAAAAGGTGGACTATCTAGGACATCGTGTGTCGGCTGAAGGTTTGGAGACACATCCAAAAGATTTGGCAGCTTTACAAGAACTACCATTCCCTACTAACCTAAGATCGATGCAATCATTCTTGGGAAGTCTCAATTACTACAGCCGATTCATTGAAGACTTCGCGATCTACGCATCTGTTCTATACGAACTACGTGAAGCGGATTTCTATGAGATCGCTCGAAGGATAAAATCGACGGGGGACGATGAGAATGTTGCTACAGAAGAGGGTAACAGGTGGACTGAGGCTAGAACAGCGTTCGCCGCTTTAAAGAACAAGATCGTGAACGCTCCGATCTTACAACACTTTGATGTGGATCGACAACCGGTGGTGGTAGTATATGCCAGCAAATGGGCGATCTCAGCTGCCTTGATGCAAGAACACGACGGAGTATATAAGCCAGTGACTTTCACTAGTCGCACACTCAAGCCGAACGAGATTAACTATGGTATGGTGGACAAAGAAGTGTTGGCTCTGCTCAGGATACTAGACATCTGCTATACTCAACTCGTGACAAGATCGATTAAAGTATTGACACGCCACTCCACATTGGCATGGTTACTTCACTCATCTGGATTGCAAGGACGGTTAGGACGATGGGCTGCACTTCTATCAAGCTGGACCCTTGAGATCGTCAAGTGTACCAGAGGGGAGGACGAGATCTTAGGCGTGATCGCGGCAAGTATTACGCCCCGCAAGGAAGTGGACTCGATCTTGATTTCGATCGCTCCCAGGAAACAACCGCGACAAGTGATCTCGATGCCTCCTCCAACAGTGGAGCCAGACGAGAGATTACTAGTTGTTAGTTTTGATGGATCAGCGCGTGTGAAACGAAGTGGAGGAGCATACAGTGGAATAGTGTGGAGCCTACCAGAATGGACAGTGATCTCAGCAGCTTCGAAGTATCAGCTCGATCTTACGGTAAATGAGGCTGAGTACCATGGTCTGCTTCGGTGCCTCGATCTCCTGTCCGATATGGACAGGGGACGCCTGATTATCTGTGGAGATTCTAACTTGGTGATCAGACAAATGAAGGGTGATATCGAGTGCAAAGCCCCGGGGTTAACGTTGTTACGGCAGCAGGTACTGGAACGTCTCCGATCTTGGCCTAACCACAGTTCCTCCATATGAAGCGAGATTGGAACCAAAGCGCAGATAGTCTGGCAAGTGCTGCATTACGTCGCGAAAGTGGAGTGGTGGTTGTCACGGAAGAGGAGCGCCAAGATCTTATGACTCTCAATAGATTGGATGAGTTGCTAATAGCTAAGGACGATGCGGCTACAGTCAAGATCGCTGCTGTCACAAGATCGCGTAAGAAATGTCGACCTCAGGTGCTACAAGAAGAGATTGTGCAAAGAATGAGGATAGGGCGTATTAGCCGAGCGCAAAATGAGGAAAAATGGATCGTCGATCTTAAGGCCTACCTGCGAGGGGACGTACAAGATCTTACTTCGACTGAAGTGAAAAGCTGTTCTAAGATCGCAGATCGCTATGAGACGGACGAGTCAGGATTATTGTTCTATTTTCCGCCGACCAAGTGGTCCGACGAAGATCGCGATCTTATGGCCAAGCTTGTGGTGCCCGAAACATTGCAAAGCGATCTTATGCACCACTATCACACAAGTTTGGAAGGTGGGCACCAAGGTATTGGACGGACATACCACAAGATCAGAGCTCACTTCCACTGGCGCGGACTATATCAGAGTGTGCAACGCTACGTGGGTCAGTGCATAGATTGCGAGACGGGAAAAGGACGGCCTACGATCCATGGGGAACCGCCTGGGAATTTACAAGCTACGTACCCGTTCCAGATTATCGGTATGGATCACATACCGTCACTACCAAGATCACACAAAGGAAACACTGAGCTATTGATCTGGATCGATCTATTCACTGGATATGTGATCGTGAAAGCCAGCGCATCAAGAACAGCCCAGACTGTCGCCGAGAACTATGAGGAATGTGTTTTCCGCCGGTTCGGTGCAAGCGAGGCTATCCGACATGACCGAGAACCTGGTTTTATGTCTGACTTCTTCAGATCGTTCAACAAGATCGTGGGACAGAGACAGCGAGCAACAATGGCATACCGCCCGCAAGCAAACGGTACAACCGAACGGATGGTGGGAACATTGACACGTGCAGTCAAGATGTATGTGGAGGATGTCGACCAGCGAGATTGGGATGAATACGCCGAGCGCCTCTCCTTCGCACTCAATACTGCTCAAGATCGCGTCCGAGGAGATACCCCATTTTATCTGTTACATGGCTGGGATCCTCGATCTACGTTGGAAGCAATGATACCATTAGGATCAACGAGAAGACGAGATCGTGAACCCCGCCGATGGCGATACCGGATACAGAAGCAGTATCAACAAGCACGTGAACAAGTGAATGAGAGATTACGTGATGCGATCCAAGAAAGGTCAGATCGACACAATGAAACGGTCCGACCACATGAGATCGAAGTTGGAACTCAAGTGTGGCTGTATCTAGATCGAGTCAAGGAAGGATATGCGCGTAAGCTGGCACATATGTGGCACGGTCCCTTTCGTGTGTTGGAACTGGTTGGAGAACATGCAGTACGTCTTGAGATCGCCGGTACCGAATACCGACTTTTCCCGGTGGTACATGTCTCTAAGATCAAGCCTGTACGACAATTCCCAGACCGTCCCAAGACGCGGTTGACAATACAAGATCAAGATCGATTCGATTTTGATGAAGCCTTGTTACCTGAAGACAGCTGGGTACGAGATCTAGATACCGGCGAATATGAAGTTGAGAAGATCGTAGACATGAGATCGGGGAAGCGCACGCGGTATGGACGAACATTGCGCGAATTCTTGGTGCACTGGAAAGGATATGACGAACCGACATGGGTAGATGAGGCCGATCTTAATTGTGGAGCTCTATTTATGACTATTTACGAGATCGAACGAATCGAAATCGATTCGAGGTCATGCAGTCACATGAGGAGCCATGAGGAGGCGAGATCGTGAAGCGAATCGGTCGCATCACGAGAAAATAAGTGAAGGATATATCGGATGGCGATAAATCAGGTGGACAATGGTGAATATGATACATGTGAAACCGACTAGATGGCTATAAGTCACCAAGATCGAAGGCGTTAATATCTTAAGAATGACGCATAAAAGGAAGGAAATCAAGGAGAAGAAATGGATTAATCAAGAAGATTACAGCACCGCTATGTTAGAGGCTGGCTGAGAGGAAGATGGCACGTTGACGAACTTGTCTTGAAGACGAGGAATGCGCGTCGCTGGATGGTCCGCAGGAGATCGGCGATATTGTAGGCGCCAGGGTTCCGCAAGATCAACAGCGGACAGCGCATCCTCAAGCGATGCAGCAGACACATCTGGATACCAGATCTTGGGATGACGCGGCTTGGGGAAGTGCAGAAAGAAAGGGTCCAGCAAGACGTCCAGATCGCAATATTGTTGACGCAGAGCCGGGATGAGGTGTCGAAATAGGAACTGCTTCCAGGCGGCTCCAGCCCGAGATCGACGCTGGCGACGACCCTCATGGTAAGCTAATAAGGCTGCGTCAGCAACACACATGTCTTCTGAGATCGGCAAGAAATGACTCGACTCCCAGATCGCCTGAAGGTGTCTCTCCTCATACTCCAGATATTTCTCACAAAAGCCATGAGGCATAAAGTCAACCATGAAGGAGAGAGGTCCTTCGGTGGACTCCAGAGACGCCCACGGTGGAGGAGTAAGAGACATCAGGGCATCCACAGCAGGTCCCGTAACAAAATCTTCGATCTCGATCCGAGAAGGTGTTGCTGAAGAAGCCACGTCTGGAAATAGCCATTCAGAGACACCGAGCAAAAGGTGACTCAACACCTTGGTGTTCAAGGTGGAGATGCTCAGATGACTCACACGATCGACATCCCAAGGGAAGACGTCCGCTGAGCGGAATAGACGTCTGATGATCAAGCTGGGAATCCACTCTGATCTTGGAACTTTGGGGTATGGCGGAGTCAAGGCGGTGGCTTCGGAGGACTGTCGAATATCCGGAAGTGATTTACCCGCACTGGACTCAAGATCACTGTCATCGGGAGCGGAACTAGGGCTACCCATGGATGGATCGACCTCCGGAGACTGCTCGGATGGGTCGTCGGAAGGAATATTATCACTTCCCTCGCCACCCAAGTCGATAGGATGACCGGCAGTCCCCGAAGCACCCTGACCTCCCCCAGACGACTTGGATCGACGAAGGTCCGAACGAGATTTAGCCAAAGCTGCCAATACCTCAGGATCGTCCGCATCATCCTGTTCAGGAGAGCCATCTTCTTGCTCGATTTCGGACTCTTGGGGAAGATCAGGAGAGCCGCCTTCCTGCTCAGGAGAGCCGCTTTCTTGCTCGATCTCAGACTCCTGAGGAAGATCGGGGAGTTCAGGTTCAGGGACGTCAGAATCCGGACCCCCGGAGTCAGGAAGGTCGTCAGGGGATTTGGAGGATGAGAGATCGAGCCGACGAGTCTTGCGAGATCGAGGCGGGGATGATTCCGACCCAGATCGAGGACGCGTCAGACTTGCTGGGGTCGGAAGAGCGACATCTTGGTTGAGGGAGCGTGCCACAGCCCAAAATCGACTATAAGCGTCCGTGTAATGAGCTGGGAGAGCAGCATGCTCTACCCGTAGAGCAGCAAGCTCCCGCTTCTGGCTCGCGAATTGGTGATCCACTTGGGTATGAGCAGTCTGAAGATCAGCGACCTGTTGCTCTAAACGGGAGATGTTGGCCCTCATAGAGTCAACATGATTCCCACGAGCGCGAAGTTCAGCCCGAGCCTTATCCAGACACTCAGACGAAGACGCAACCTTCGCCACCGCTTGATCTCGCTCGGATTGAGCCTCATGACAGCTCGCGCGGAATTGATCCCGCTCCTCTTGGAGCCGAGCGATACGTCGATCTTGTGCGCTGATCTGACGCTGGAGCTGGAGAGCAGCCGCTTCCAGTGAAGCCTCCGACCGCTCCAACGCTTGACACCGCTGCTGAGCTTTGGATAAATCTTGATCTCGATCTTTCAGACGCTGACGGACTTCCAGCAGTGATTGATCTTGCGTCTGATCACGCTGACGAGCAGCGATCAGTTCCTGATCTTGATTACATAGGAGCCGGGCGAGCGCAGTGGGAGGTGGGGAACCAAGATCGGGATGACTGGTTAGAGCAGCCAGTTGGGCTTGAAGGTTCTGGACCTGGCGCTTCAAAGTGTCAATCTCGTCTTCCAGACACAAGATCGTACTCTTAGAGGTGGCCTGCAGCTCGTCGTAAGCTTCCCGAAGCTTGGAGACTCTGTCTAGCTTCTCTTCAAGTTCTTCAACCGTGGATTTGCTCTCTACCAGCTCTGCGTTGGAATCCTCCAGTGCTTCGATCAGCGCGTCATACCGATCTTGACAGAACTTAGCGAACGGCATGGCCTGAGAGCGGAGGTGACTCAATTTGCGATGCAGATCGCCCATGTGACGAAGAGAGTCCACGTGAGCGTGCTGAAGATCCTCATGATCATCTTGCAGTTGACGGAAGATCGACTCATGACTGATAATGTCCTCCACACCTTTTAGAGAAGCTTGGACATCTCGGAGCGACGCTTGGACGACTTGTAAATCCACATGAGATCGATGAACATGAGCGGTCGGCGCGGAAGACAACCGATGACACTCCGGACACGAAGAATGAGGGTGAGGAGGTGAGTTGGAAGACGAGTCAGGATCGACGGCAGCGGCGGCCACCGCAAACAGGCCCAATTGGCCCGGTGGCATAGTCGATCTTGGGGTGGACGGAAGATTAGAGGCTTGATCTTGAACCATGGAAGACGATGGGCAGGGAGGAGATGCGGTGCGGCGAGTGAAAGCAGTTGTGCTGCTACCACTCGCGCAGGGGACGGTTGTGGTGAAGCAGATAAGAAGTTTTCCGATCTCGATCTCGTCCCGTCAATCAAGATCAAGAGCAATCCCTCTCTACGGTGATCCTCGATATAGTGACACTCACTATAATGACCCAGTGAATGCGTGTGCCATCATCCCTGCCCAAGGCGATTGTACCCACCCGATATCGATCCTGACAGGTAAATATCGATCTAAGCTTTATTATGGGTTTTAAGAAGCCAGTGCGGTATGGATAGCCACAGATGGGAAGCATTGGATATTAACCATTAATTCAGAGTTGTTTTTACCTTCTACTATACAAGTCTTCCTTCTTCTTCGCTATTCCGGGTAGGGATATACAAGATTGGCCCTCCCGACGCCACGCAGGATCAAGATCGACACTAAGTGGAACCCCTACGCCCAGATTGCTTGGCTGGACGTTCGTCAACCCTCAAATCTCAAGACCCCGCTATAGGAAGCGGCAAGCACGTATTGGAACTATTTGGATAAAGGTCACACACCGACCACAAGACCCCCCCCCCGAGCTAAGATCGACACTGGTCAGAACAAGATCGACCAAGTGCAACCAAGATCGAAGCTCGATAACTACGCGGCGCAGCGAGTAGAAGTATCCCCGCTGCTGCCACCTCTCCCGCTGTCCTGTCAGACAGCAAGATCGACAACAAGCGCGTCTAATCGAGATCACCCGAGGAGCGATCTAGTCCCACCGACGGGTACACAAGGTGAGATCAAGTAACTTCACGGAAGATCGGAGTACCTCCTCCGTTAGTCGGCAGTTCGGTCGCAGTGTGCAAGAGGACTCCTGCGATCTTGCGATTTCGCAGAAACACTTCGCCACAAGTTCTTCAGAGAAACCCATCTCCAGAACAGGTCCTCTGCCTGTGTCTGGGTTGTGGTGTTCTCGGGCTGTACACAAGGTACCCCCACACGAGGAAGAGCCCATCACGGTCCTCCGTTTTCTTACGGAGGCTTGTGAATTCCTTGAGAGGAATTCGGTGTGGTGCAAGCAGCACACACCTAGCGGCCTCAATGTCGTTGACAAAGAGTGGTTCGTCCTGAACCAAGGCACGCTCATAGGCGCCACGCGAAGTGCGCCCATGGTTTAGACCACGAGGGGCCTTGAGGTGCTCCAAGAACATGGGAGACCCAGACCCCGCATCCGGTGGATAGTATCCGCGAGGATACACCGGCGTGGGAGGCACAGGAGTGCCTTGCAGTTGAGCAGCTTGATAGCACTCCTGCCGCTCATCGAGGTCATTAGAGATCTCTTAGGGCTCAGAGACAGCCCCCTCCTCTTCGTCTTCATCTGAGGAGTCGAACAGGGATTTGAATCCCTTTGCGATGAAAGGCTCTGAAATAGGAGAGCCAGGGGCAGCGCGCTTCTTAGCAGCAGCAGCACCCTCATCAGCCCTTTTGAAGAAGCTGCTTTCGCAGCTTGGGCTCGAGCCTTACCTTCGGCTAAGGTAAGGCTGTTGTGAGTGGTGTGGACCACACCAGGAGTGTGGTCCACACTACTGCTACGGTGGGTCTAGGTGGCTGAGAGCCAACCAATAGCATTTGACCTACCTTTTATATGCATAATTAGATTAAAGTATAGTTAATCAGTAATTTGTATTACAGGCCAAATGGACCTAATTAACTATAAATAAATCAGTCTAAAACTTACTCCATACTGGCTTTTAAGTCCTCTCAGACCAGGGACTAGTGAACTGCCGTTCACTTAGAGTTTGTATACTCTTAATAGCACGCTTCCTCAAGCAAGGTGCTCGTGTGACCCCGTCACAATATACTTGGTGTTAGAGTCATTCAAATTGAACGGAGCTCCATTAATACGAGTAAGTAGTTGCACATCTATCAGTTGCACTCAGCTGATTTCAGCAGTGCTCCAAGTGCAATTCAAGAATGTGTCAGAATAGTAACACACCGAAGTATTTTAGTGACAAGATGAAATAAAATCGTACTCTTGACGGTTGGATTTTTGTTTCTCAACTGAGGTGTGGATGAGCTTCCGGTGCTAGCGATGATAATCACTAAGCATCAATGCCAGAAGGTAGAGATTCCTATTCCAAAAGCTTTTCCCGATCCGATACTTGAGGTTCAATATGAATGCTTGCATGTATATCTTCCATAGCTTCTACACAAGTAAAATTAAACAGGTCAGTTTGGAAATGCGCCAGAACAACATGCATACAAAGTACATCATCGTATCCTTGACAGCATACTACAGTACTGCTTAAAGTAAGCTGTTAGTGAGTGGAATAATGCGCCGTAACACGCAATGAAATAGTTTACAACTAACTACTGGCCAACATTTTCCCTGAGAATATACAAGTATTTGACGGTGAGCGCGGTTGAAAACAGTGTCACATGAAGTAGGAGATCTCAACACGGGTCAACTAATAGGAGGCGTGTCACGATATCCTAACGATGAAGCAGCTGACGGTTTTGGAAGCTACTACGAGGGGATCAAGAAACAAGAAGAGCCACCGAAGCATGGCAACAAAGATAAAGGGCGCAGCAGATTGCAATCGTGCTTCTGGCGTGCTGCTGTCGTGCTACTGTCGTGCTGCAACCAGCTGTGATGACCATATTTGTTTGCATGTTCAACAAGAGCAAGTTAGGAGAATCGATAAAACCAAAAACAATCAGATCTCAATTTACCTTGTTCAAGAACAACCGAACTGACTGTGAACTTTGGCAGCATCTTGCTCGAGTCCTTCAGTTATACATCTGCAAGTGCAACCATACACAATAAGTGACGACTTATTGCGACATAGTAGAAATTGCAAAGTCCAACGACCACGATGGAGACAAGAAGCCGAACTGCAGAAAGACGACTAGTGATTGCCGACGGCACCAATAATCCCATCGACGAACGTGTCCAGCGTGACGAAGAAACCCTAAATGACATGGGTGACCATCTCGGGCAAGTGAATCAGCGACTTGATCAAATTTTTGACGGCATCGACGCGCTTGTAGGAACTGTTGCAGCAACGCGGGGAGCTACACAACAAAGTGCAGCAACAGTAATTCAATTTCAAGACGTTGCCACACAGGCAGCTGCAGCTGTAGCCGAACTGCAAGTACAAATAGGAGTGGTGGACCGTGTTCAAGAGCTCGCTCAGAGAACGGCAGAGTCTGTGAACCAGATGCGACAGCAACCGTCAGTGCAAACTCCTACCCCTGCTCATCAAACCGTGCTGAAAACCGATGCCGATGTCGACATGGAGGCGCCGACTCATCGAAAACTGAGAAAAATGGACACCAAGCCACTGACATTTGACGGTGATATCGACGGTCAGAAATTAAGAAGTTTCATCTTTCAGTTCGAGTCGTACTTCAGCTTCAAAGGATACAACTTAGAAGCTGATGATGTGGTTCTCGCTCTCGAATTAGGCCAAAGTGTTCGTAAAAGCGCCGCGACATGGTACGAGACGTACATGACCAGTCAAAGTACGATGAACACGTGGAGCAGCATCAAGTCTGCGATGGAAAAGAGCTTCAAAGAGCCGAACTTCCAACAAAAAATGCGTAACGAGTTGCTTAACTTCAAGCAGCGAGGAACGTATCAAGGGTACGTTGCGAAGTTTCAGGAAAAACTTCGACTTGTGCCACTTGATCCTGCGTTTGCCAAAGAGATTTTCCTTAGGGGATTGACCAGCAACAACCTTCGCAAGCAGATTCTCCGCAAGAAGCCAACAACGTTGGAAGACGTGATTGCAGAAGGCTTTAGCGAAGTCGAACTAGAACGTCTCGATGACAATAAGCAGCCACCAGATTCATCAAAGCAGAAGTCAGGATCCAGTGAGACTAAGAAACAGCAAAATCAGTTCCCGGGCAAGACAGAAGGTCGGAAGCGTGCTAAGTGCCACCACTGCCAGCGAGGTTACCATGAACCTGGCGAGTGCTGGTTGAAGTTTCCAGAGAAAAGACCGAAGCCGACCGACAAAGGACACTGAGGCATGCGAAGTACCAACGATAACGCTGACTACAAGTCGAAGTACTACGCGTTGATTGGCAAGCTCGTAGTTGATAACGTTGAAGCCACCAGCCAGCCTTTAAATGAGTAAACTCGCTTGATGCCGGGCGTTCAAGTGAGTATTGTCCTAAGCCCATTAAACGGGACAAACATTTAGACAGAATGGAGACGATATATATCAATGTCAGTGAAAGTTCGAGTCATCCTTTCATACAAATGGAAGGTGTGATACCAGTGCGGACAAGAGAGGTGAGGTCGAGTTGATTTATTGACAGCGGAGCATCGATCAATGCAATCAGCCCAGCGTTCACACAGAAGAATTCTTTGGAGAATAAGGTGGTGGAGCACGAAACAAAACTTGCGTTGACTATGGCAAACACCGAGACAATTCACGTCAACAAGAAAACCATCAAGTTAGATATCGTCATCAACGGATTCAAGCCGTACACAGCAGAATTATTCATTCTTCCCGTTCCTGACGACCGAGACGTGCTACTCGGAATACCGTGGCTACATGACGTGAACCCTCGAATAAATTGGCGAACCGGAGAGATTCGACCCTCTCGCGATAAGCTCCGACAATCCTTGCAAGCTGTTATCAATAATCTCCAGCAAGCTCGTACAAAAGTGAAATATGTGCCAATGCGAACGACTGAGTCGTATTTTTCACTGGAATTTGGGGAGACAAACGTTATATCGGCGAAACAATTTCGGCGTTTGTTGAAAAGGACAAGGAGATCGAATATGTCTTTGCGGTACAACCGCGTCCGTCTAACCCTGTTCAGCGACCGACAAGTATCGACGAATACAAAGATCACCCTGTTTATCCGTGTTTGTGTAAGTACCCTGAGCTGTTTCGCCAGAAGCTGCCGGCAGAATTGCCACCAGCGGAACACGGTGAACTTCAGATGGACATTAAAAATGAAGACCCCGTGTTCCGACAGCAATGGAGACAGTCTCCGGTACAAGAAGCGGAAATTACGCAATGGGTTCGAGAGATGGAGACTGCAGGCCTCATTCGACGGTCAATGTCGCCGAATGGAGCACCAACGTTTTGCGTACGGGAACCTGATGGTTGGCGGATAGTTCACGATTACCGTGCTATGAACCTGAACACAACTAGGAGAACAATGCCAATGCCACGAAAAGACAGAATCCTCGAGGCGATGCAAGGCGGGTATTTCTTTTCGTGCTTAGACTTGCTCAGTGGATATTACTAGTTCAGGATGCGAGAAAAAGATATTCCTTACACTGCCTTTCAAGCACCAGACGGCCTGTATGAGTACCTAGTCGTCCCAATGGGATTATCTAACGCTCCAGCTACTTTTAACGACGGGATCCGGCGGGTACTGGACGACTTGGCGGATGTCTGTCAAAGCTATTTTGACGATATCTACGTTGTCACGCGCAGCAAGAGCTTGGAAGAACATCTCGAAGCCTTGGATCGCGTATTTGCTCGACTGAAAGACCACAAATTTTTCGTGAAACTGAGTAAATGCGTGTTCTGTGCAGACACAATACCCTGTCTGGGAGATATGGTAGGTCGAGATGGTATACAAATAAATCCCAAGAAGGTTGAAGCCATTCAGCATTGGCCACTTCCATCGACCAGGCATGAATTGCAATCATTCATGGGAGCTGCAGTCTACGTGCAACGATTTTGCAAGACATTTGCAGATGATGCGGGTCCGCTATTCGACATGCTTAAATCAAAAGCGCAGAAGCTAACGTGGACAGCAACTTTGCGGCGTCACTTCGAACAATTAAAGCACCATATCGGACAGACACCCGTGTTAGCAATTGCCGACTTCTCAAAAGACTTCTTCATACGGATGGATGCATTCGATTTCGCGATGGGTGGAGTCCTCTTTCAGAAGGAGATAAAAGATGGCGAAGCAGTCGAACGACCGGTAGCATTTGCCGGTCGAAAATTCAGGGCTGCTGAAGTGAATTACCCCATCCGCGAAAAATAATTATTGACAATTTTATTTGGACTTCGTACATGGCGCGTTTATCTGCTTGATCGGCCGTTCGTAGTGGAGACGGACCATAGAAGTCTAGAAACAGTCTTCCGGCAGAAAACAAGTTCGAGGCGAATTGCAAGATGGTATGATGAACTGGCAGAATATAATTTTGAAATCAACTACATCAGAGGCAGCCAGAATGGAGTGGCTGATGGTATTTCGCGACGACCCGGCTTTCTGTCATCACAACCAGAAGGATATATCACACTTGCATCGGTAGCAACCCGAATCAATGTTCGCGCGAAGATTGATGATGCATTATCTGCAACAGTTGCTGAGACAGTGAAGCGGTACAAAGAAGACTCGACGACCGCAGCTCTTTTGCGTTTGTTAAACCATAAATTAACGGGTCCAGCAAACGTGAAAGACACTCCAACAGCACCTCGACACTTTGAGCGTTATTCACTACATGATGGAAAACTTTACTACCGTGGTAGTCAGCATGACCGTGTCAGACTTGTTTTGCCGAGAGTAAAAGAGATTGTTCACCACGTTCTCGAAGAATTTCACGACAGTCCCGTATAAGGACATCCTGGCATCGATAGAACAGCACGCTTAGTGGAAGAACACTACTTTTGGCCGAGAATGATCCGTGATATCACAAAATATGTGAAAGTGTGCGAAGTTTGTGTTCGTACGAAGTCTCGCAATGCGAAACCTCCTGGGTTACTCAACAGCCATGCCATTCCAACCATGCGATGGGCTCACGTCGCAATGGACTTTATTGTACAGTTACCCCGCACGGATCGAGGCTATGACAGTGTCATGGTTGTGATCGATCAGCTGACAAAGAGAGCACATTTTATGGCGGGGAAGGTGACAGATACAGCCCAAGATGTTGCAATACGCTATCACCGAGACATCTTCAGATTGCATGGACTACCATGGACTACCTAACGTTGTTCTCTCAGATCGCGATTCGAAGTTCACATCATTATTTTGGAAAAAGCTCTGTGACCTGCTTAACGTCGAGCAGAAGCTGACGACTGCCTTTAGACCCCAAGGTGATGGAGTCACCGAACGCCTCAACCAAACACTGGAAAATTATCTGCGTGTATTTTCAAACGCTGATTCAAATGATTGGGACACGCATCTTTGTCTGGCGGAATTTGCTTACAATGCACGATTCCAAGCAGCGATTCAAATGTCACCTTTCGAGGCTGATATTGGATATATACCGCGGACACCGGCAACTCTAAATCTGCCAAATCAGCAATCACGCACTACTAAACACTCAGAATTCATACTACGTCAGTCGGACATACTGGCTAAAGCTCACCGCTGTATCGCTGCTGCTCAAGACCGAATGGCAGAGCAATTTAACAAGAATCGTCGCCCTCAAATCTTTCAAGCCGGAGCTGAAGTTCTACTATCTGGTGAAAACTTATCGCCTAAAGACATGGACACCACGAAGAAAAAGCTCGGCGCTAGATGGGTGGGACCATTCACAGTTACCAAATGCATTGGGCGCGGGTATTACCGACTAAGGCTACCACCTGCCATTAGATTGCACCCGGTTTTTCACACTAGCATGCTGAAGCCTTACATACAGAGGGAAATCGTCGTGCAAAACAGCGATTTTTCAAAGTTCGTCTCCATGATGGAACTGAAGGGGAACTTGTTGAAGACATTGTCAATCACAAGACATCACGCAGGAAAACGTTTTACGAAGTAAAATGGCTTGGGCAGTCTAATACAACGTGGGAGCCGGCCGCCAACCTCAAATCGGTAGAAGGCCTCATACAAAGATACCTCCAACGCACCAAGCGATTTCGCTAGAGGGAGGGAATGTCACGATATCCTAACGATGAAGCAGCTGACGGTTTTGGAAGCTACTACGAGGGGATCAAGAAACAAGAAGGGCCACCGAAGCATGGCAACAAAGATAAAGGACGCAGCAGATTGCAATCGTGCTTCTGGCGTGCTGCTGTCGTGCTACTGTCGTGCTGCAGCCAGCTGTGATGACCATATTTGTTTGCATGTTCAACAAGAGCAAGTTAGGAGAATCGATAAAACCAAAAACAATCAGATCTCAATTTACCTTGTTCAAGAACAACCGAACAGACTGTGAACTTTGACAGCATCTTGCTCGAGACCTTCAGTTATACCTCTACAAGTGCAACCATACACAATAAGTGACGACTTATTGCGACAAGGCGTATCCAATTCAGATGTGTTTTCCAGATCACGCAAGGTTATTCCCAGCGGCAGAGTCATTGCTATGTCTTCAAGCATTTCGTCTTACGCTCCAAGAAGTGACGAATTGCAATTGCTAAAATAATGTTTTAACTTGGTGCTTAGGTAGGTTTTTTGAGCCCAGCATATTTGCTGTTTCCTTTGAATTTTCAGTGATTGACAGCCTCAATTCATATCGTTACAATATAAAACCAAACCGATATGAACAAAGGGATGTAATACTCTTCGATTCAATATGATAAAGCTCGCATCAGCATAAGTTTTCAAGTCGAAATGAGCAAATCCCTTCATATTTATTAGATTGTATGCCCTACCAGTAAAGACATTCAATTTTAAAATGTGCTGAGCAATTGAGTGTGGTGAATAAATGGAAGAAGTGCGATGCTGTTAGGATGCATGACGCGGTTTCAGGGAAACTTGCGAATATTGCATCGAAGGTGAAGCATATAATGTAGCTACTACACGACAGTA
Organism: Phytophthora palmivora; assembly: GCA_008079305.1. Taxonomy (NCBI): domain Eukaryota; phylum Oomycota; class Peronosporomycetes; order Peronosporales; family Peronosporaceae; genus Phytophthora; species Phytophthora palmivora. Next base: position 173,751 of record VOQZ01001596.1, on the reverse strand, counting down.
CAACTAGGGTGCGATTAAATGATACACCATATGAGTATGTCCCTCAATTATTGATTAAAACCGGTTCAGGATATAGTTGAAAATTTGCTTTAGCTTAAATTTCCCACTAACCAAAACCCCGCTTCAATTCGTTTAAATAAAACTAAAACGGGATTTTGACTGCATTTACGATGAAACGATCCCACGTTCCAATAATCTTGGTTTAAGCGTCCGCGAAGCGGGCGCCCAGAACTCTACTCGCATCTCGATCGGACGCAATTAATCGGGAACATTACGCGCAGTTTTTTTCCTTACCGTATTTTACCGCCGAGAACAATCGTAGAACCTTCTTTTGGGGTAGCAGTCGTTTTGAGAAAGCAAAACCTTTTCGATAGTAGGGTAGTTTTACTGGGAGGACAGCTTTAGCTGGCTGAACAGCCTAACCAATCTTATTGCGCGGGGGCCCCCCATATCTTTAATTCGCAAATGTTGCCTGAGTCGATAGTCCACAGACTGAGGCTACTATTACATAAAAGTGTGTAGATTTGGTGGTCAGAGTGTCGCTTGAAATGTGTCTCCAATTCTGCTTACTAGTATTAATTTGAGCTCAAAATTAGCCTATGTCAGACTTATTTATGGTGTATTCACAATTTGTCTGAGCTAAATTTTCAAAATTAGTCTTGAAAATGGGCCAAATTGGTGACGTGGTTTGGCTTCTTCCTCCAATTAGCAGCTGCTGCTGTTAGAGAAGTGAATCAGAAGCAAGGTAAGAGTGATGCCTACTGCGCTCGCAATACTGTGATGCGCTGCAGCTAATCTTTGAATAAAGATGGAGTCTAGTTACAAGTCAACTCTTCCCTCATCTACAGGAAATCATCAAACAGTATTCTGAGGAATTTGCAGGCAATAAAGAAATTGAAAAATTGGACTACAAGTCCATAGAGAGACAGGCACCAAAATGACTCGAGCGGTAATAACGAAGGCAAGTCAGTACGTTTTTAGTGATGAATGTCGGTACGTTTTTTAGTGATGAATAGTACGGGTGGCAAAAAGGCACTCCTCTAATTTCATTGAATCTTAGACTAATTTAGAAGTTCAAAATTAGTCAATGCTCAAAATTAGTCTATGCAATCTGTGCTCAGACTAATCACTGTAGTGGCTGTAGTTGTAATGCAGTGGACTCTACCAGTGGTAGCGGCTTCCAACTCGCAGAATATGCGAGGTGTCCGATTAGGAAGTGCCCCTAAACTTTTCGCAATATGAAGTGTTTACAAAACAATGAGCGTTTTACTTCAGCAGATTTGGGTCACAAGAGGGTATCAGTGATACCGTATCACCATATTCAGACTCGCACAACGCAAAAACAATTACCTGCGTATGGGTCAAAATCGGGAGTGGGATCATTTACTTCCGAGTGCTGCCTTTACGCAGACTATGTGTTCCAATGTCTTTTGGGTTGAAGCTGAGAACACAAATTTCCTCACCACTTTTAAAGCTTCTATTAGTTGCATTCTCTGTCCTCCCAGCCTAAAGCATTGCCTCTAGTAGAACCGCTCAACCACTGAGATCTAACAGACGTTGATTTGACGACGCAGCCTCTCGACCACCTTATATTAAATAATAGCGAGAGCCACGTCTTTTGGATCTAAGGACCGCTCGACCGACAACGTTCAAACTATATTAATAAAAGCAATAGAACATTACGCCGGCAGATTTTAACCTCAAGGGATTAGTTCCGACCAGCGCGACTTGGCGTCTCATCATTGGTTGAAAATTTATGTCACCCGCCTTCATGTCCGCTTAAGTACGCCAGAAGTTCCCTTGACATTCTTCCTCATTCCAGAATCTGCTAGCTCGAGGAAAGATGGTGGATGTAACGCTTGTCTGTTATATAGTTGGAGACGGCAGCGTGTTTACCGTTGTCGTTAACTCGACGAAGGTCGTGGACATCTTGAAGGACGCTATCAAGGAGGAGAACCCAGCGACGATTAAGTGTGACGCCAAAGACCTGCAGCTCTTCCTGGCGAAGAAGGGCGGCGCGTGGCTGACGGAGGCAGACGTGAAGAAGGGCGTGGAGGACACCACTGGCTTCACGCCGTTGGATGTTGCGGGAGCACCGCTTAACTTGGTTGACTTGTCGGAGGAAGACGTGCGGTGCCAACTCACGAAGGAAGCTGTGAAGGCTAAAAAGACCCCTGTTCACGTGCTGGTGGTGGTTCCGGGGAAGGGGAAACGCTGTCGGGCGGATGGATGGTTTGGTGAGTCTTTCCTTCCGCTGCCGAAGAAGCGCAAAGTGGACAAGAACAAGGAAGAGATCAACCAAGTTACGAGGTTTTTCGAGATGAGAGATTTCCCTCCGTTGGCGCACAAAAAGATCGAATATAAAGTAATCGTGGAGAGAAAGGCGTATCGTGTGATTTTTACCGAGTTGATGAAGGAAGTACAGTCAAGCTTCGAATACGTTGAACCAGGCAAGGATAGTAAACCAGGCAAGGATTCCAACCTGATTGTCACGGGGAATCCCGGTATTGGGAAGAGTCGGTTCTACCTGTATTGCATCTTTCAACTCATTCTTGGTGAGCGAGAGGATGTTAAGAAGCTGCTCCCATATGAGTTGGTGTTGAACTATGGCTCGGACTTTCGCAAGTACGATGCCGAACGCAAGGAATTTGTTGAATTGGACGGAGAGGAGGTTGTTTCGCTGCAGACGCAACGCCGTGTGCTCCGGCTTGTCGAGGCAACATCAACACAACTTGTTGGCTGGAGCGGAGTCTCGATTTTGTTTGCTTCACCTGGTGTTAAAGGCATAAAGGATTTCGCAAAAGTGGACGGGGGGACGTATATCATGCCAGCGTGGACCTTCGAGGAGCTGAGAGAGTACAACTCATTGCTCCCCGATAACTTGCAACTTGCCGAAGACGACTTGGTTTCGAGATACGACATCTTCGGTGGAATTCCTCGGTTCGTCTTCACGAGAGCGTCTAACGTGAACGTCACAAATACACTTGATGAGGCAGTCAACTGATTCAATGCGATGGACATCATTTCTTATGCAAAAAGCAATCACTCTGTGAAGGAGGAAGACTATAGCCACCGTGTTCTTGAAATGGTACCTACCCGGGATGATTTTCGCGCGGACTACCATTTGGATTTTCTGTCCAAGCACATCGCCGAATTGGTTGTTGCCAAAGTGCATGGAGAGAGCCTCGATAAAATATCGGAATTCGCTATAACTCACGATAATGATGACTCGGGAAGTACGTCTGTGGTCCGCGGCAAGATATACGAGATGCTCTGCCACAAATGGTTTAGTCTGCCCCAGCAGAAAGAACTACACTTTCGCTCGCTGTGCTCGACAACTCTGGACGATTTGACCATTCCACAAGAGATGCAAACGGTACGCTTCACTGCTCTTGACAAACTACAGCTTGCTCAGGGCTGGACGTACTACCGGCCGACATCGAAAACGTTTGGAGCGCTGGATGCATTCATCTCAGATGGAAACGAGTGTTACGGGCTGCAGATGACACTCAACAAGGACCATGGTATCAAAGCTGCGCCAATGAACAAGTTTCTCAAGTGGTTGAAGGATGATGCTCGCCTCAACACGGATCAGTTTTACTTCATATTCGTGGTTCCAGGAAAGATTGCAGATTCATATCGCAAACAAGCAACCAGGACGACAACCGGTTTAGTCAGCCAGAAGCCTGGAGCTTTGGCGAAGGTGAACCAGTTTGTAACAGCATTGGACGTATTCAGTGGGGGCAATTGATTTTTTAGTCCACACTTCAAAGTAGTGCAAATGCAATTATGCAGTTCTCGAAATTGAAGCGGGTGGTGATAGGTAGCAGAACTCGCGCCTAAATTCAAACACTGTCCAACTAGGAAATGTTTGGATGTGATTTGACGACTGCCTTGATTTCTTTGGTTCAGTAGGTCATTTGGCCAGTTTTAAACTTTCGTTCACTGGTAGCTCTGAGCTTGCATGGCGCTGCCTTTCGGCGCTTGATGGGTCTGATCTTTTCATCTACTGGTAGTTCCCACTTTTATAATGCCATTTTTGCCGTGCTTCCATGAATAGTGTGGTCTCTTTGCTTCTAGTACACTCTAACAGCCTCCGATCGTGGCCACTGACGGGAGAAAGCATGGAATTGATGCGATGATCAATGAAGGTAGCCGGTCCTGCACCGGCAGTTCCAGTCTGGTTTGCAGATCACTGACACACATCCAGGATCCATGCGACAGACACGTGCGTGGCACACCAAGCAGAAAATCTTCAGTTTTGGCAGCTTCGACGTGTTCACATCACATGATTGCATTAGAATGGAGTCCGACACTGCTCTCGTCACTTGTGCTCATTGTTTTACTAGCTACGACCGACTGGATACGCAGCGAGAACCATGGTGACCGAGACAACACCACTGCGTGACGGCGAACTGGCACCACAGGATCAACACAAGAAACGTCTTGCCGGACTCGTGGTCGTCGGCTTCGTCATGATGGTCCTGGCTGTACTGACGACGACAGCATCAGCAAGGAAACGCACGAACACCCTGTGCAGATTGCACAGCCCCACACGGATCTAACGCCTCGGAATGCTACGAAGCTCCGTCAGTCACGAACTGGTTCCAGTGCGGGACAGAGAAGAGCGAGTCGGGCTACATCACGTTGTCCAACAACGTGGACGACCATCTCTTCTACTGGTTCTTTGAGTCGCGCAAAGCCCCAGCTACTGATCCGTTTGTATCGTGGATGACTGGAGGTGGCTCTGGCTGCTCCAGTCTCGCCGCACTGCTGACGGAGAACGGACCTTGTCGAATCAACCCGGACGCAACGACAGCACTGAATCCGCACTCGTGGACGGCTGAAGCGAACGTCATTTGGCTGGACCAACCTACGAAAGTTGGCTTCTCGTACGATAGCAATTCCGACATCCAATTCAACGTGAAAACAATACAGGAAAATGTGTACTGGTTCCTGCAGGGATTCCTGGATAAACATCCAGAATTTGAAGGAAGAGCTCCTCTCCTGGCTGGTAAGGGATACTCTAACTGTGACGAGATTGTGTGTATTCACACTGTTCGTCATTTTTACGATTACGTGTATTGACAATTTGGATAATATTTATCCACGTCTATTCACAATCGCACCAATCATAAGAGAGAAGAAATGGATGTCACTAACTGTAACGGGGTTACATGAAGGGGTACCCTAGAAAGGGTATCACCTTTAGAAGTAGATATACTTCTGTGAGTATCGGTTTTAGATACTCTGTTGTGAGTGGTATGGACCACACTCCTGGTGTGGACCACACTACTACCACGTGGGTCTAGGTGGCTGAGAGCCAACCAATAGCATTTGACCTACCTTTTATATGCATAATTAGGATAAAGTATAGTTAATTAGGAGTTTGTATTACATGCCAAATGAACCTAATTAACTATAAATAAATCAGTCTAAAATCTACTCTAAACTGGCTATTAAGTCCCCTCAGACCAGGGACTAGTGAACTGCCGTTCACTTAGAGTTTGTATACTCTTGATAGCACGCTTCCTCAAGCAAGGTGCTCGTGTGACCCCGTCACACTTGGTAGCACTTGTAGTCAATCCACGCCTACGCGGGTAGATTGGCTACCTGAATCCTCTGTGGCTCCTACAAGGTAAGACAGGATGGATAGAGGGGAGTTCCCTCATTTGACCGACTCTCAGTTTGAGTCGGTCCGGAAGATGGTGGGCATCTTTGGAAGAGATGCCCTCCGAAGCTGCTACGCCGGCCGAGCAGGTCGAACGCATTGAGGCGTTCGACACGTACTAGAGAGGGCTTATCGCCCACGTAAGGGGCTGCAGACCCCGTGGCTGAGATGAATCCAGCCCAACCTAAGCCGTTGAGGCTTAAGGTTAATCCTTATGAGGGAAAGGAGGGGGAGAACCTCCACTTCTGGGTCAGAGAGGTAGAGCTCGCGATGGACGCGGCTCTGATCTCGACCGAGCGACTTCGGGTCGCTTTCGCCCTGTCCAACCTAGGAGGTCGGGCGAAGACCTGGGCGTACACGCGCGAAGCGACAACGCCGGGTTGTTTCACAACCTAGGCTCAGCCGTGCCAACAGCTTAGAGCCGCCTTCCTTCCGGCGAACTATGAGTATCGCCAGCGCTCGCGCTTCCTTGCCTGTAAACAAGGGAAGCGTGAGCTGCATGAGTACATCAAGGAGATGCGAGTACTCGCTGCATCTCTGGTGGGGAACCCCCTACCTGAACACATCAAGGTGACAGTGTTCATGGATGGCCTGAAGGTAGGCCCATCCCGCACACAGTTGTTCCGCGTGCATGCGAACACCATGGAGGAGGCGATCCAGATCGCCCTCCAAGAGGAGTACAGCCACCGACAGGCTCGTACTCCTACGTCAGTGTGGCAAGGCCACAGTGCGTCGTCAGGCGCAGTGCAAGTAGCTCCAGCAGCTGGAGCTAGCACAGGGCCGGTACCCATGGAACTGGGTACGGCCGTACAGAGCTCCATCCGTTGCTACGGATGTGGGAAGCTCGGGTACATGCACCGTGCCTGCCCTGCGGGAGGGCAAAGGAAGTTCCCTTCCAAACCTAGGGGCTCGAGGGGCCCGTGGCAGAAGCCACGACCCACGAGTCAGGGAACTGTGGGTACCAGTAGGAGGCGCCCTACTGGAGAAGATCTAAGTCCCCATGGTAGGGGTGCGGACGGCGCACGCCATGGAGGCTTAGCCCCTGAGAGCCTGGGTGCTCTCGAGACGAGAAAGAGCAGCGGCGGACTGCTCGTGGTACACGCGAGTGTACGGGGATACGGAGATCCCTTTAGAGTCCTGATTGACTCTGGGACGTCGACGAACTTTGCTCGACGCCAGACGGTCGCGCGGAATGGCGACAAGTATGCCGATGCTTTGCGAGAAAGCAAAGGCAGAGGCCAGGTCTCGGTGAGATGGCCGATGATACGGTGGTTAACGTACCTGGGGTCCGTATGGACCTGGCTGTAAAGTTTGAGGACTTTGACAGCACGGAGTCGTTCCTTATCCTAGACATGGACAAGTACGACTTGATCCTGGTCATGCCGTGGCTCGAAAAGCACGAGCCCTGGATCGATTGGCGCGGCAAAGCCATTGGGGCTAGTCGGCCTGCAGTCTCCGACAGAGCTTTGGTGAGTAATGTTCCCACCTCTGTCCGGGACTGGGGCGCCAGAGATGGTCGCCAAGGCGCTTATGCGCCCGAAGAAGTACTGAGAGTCACAGACTCCAGTGAAGATGTTCCGATGAGCCTCGCAACCGGTCGAGAGACCAAGGCTCATTGCCAAGCGTGTGGGATTGCCACGACGGCAAGTCCGAACGCTGAGAGTCGTCGCGCCGTATGGGCTTCGACTGTGGCAGTGCCGGACGGCACTGACCAAGGCGGGTAACATAGGTCCGCAAGCAGCAGAGGCTGCTGAGGAGAGCGCTAAAGGCGTCTCCTGTGTGGGTAACATAGGTCCACAGGCGGGTAACGTAGTTCTGCAAGCGGGTAACATAGGCCCGCAAGCAGCTGAGGCTGCTGGGGAGGACGCTGAGGGCGCCTCCGGTGTGGGTAACATAGTTCCACACGAGGTCGAAGAGACCGAGAAGATCGAGAGCGCAGCATGCGTCTCTAGCGTGGGTAACAGAGTTTCACGCTGGGTCAAGAAGACCGGTACGAGGGCGGAGGTGTTGTTGAACACCTCCCGTGTGGATAACAAAGTACCACACTCGGAGTCTGAGACTCCACCGACACGGCCGGTCGAAGAGCAATGTCATGTCTTCGACGGCGTGTCCGGTCGTCAAGTGAAGGCAGGTGTCGTCCATCTGGAGGCACTGCCAGAGGTGGCAGCACTGCTGAACCTCGAGGAATTGTCCATGAAGGACTTCCTGGCCGAATTGAAGGCCTGAGAGATTGCGGAGATGGTGCTCCTGAAGCCGGAGACCTCTCCTGAAGATTTGAACTCTTCCTCCGTAATGGACGAGGATGTCTTGGAGGGGTTAACGAAGCAGCGCGCAACGCGTTTGGGTGCTGAGATTCTCAAGAACCCTGAGGATCCAGTGTATCCTCTTGTGAAAGAGTACTCGGATGTGGTGTCGAAGCACCCACCATCCCAACTCCCGCCGGATCGGGAAGTTCGGCACGAGATTGATCTCGTGCCTGGCACAAAGTACTGTGTCACGAGGCAGTGGCCTCTACCTCGCGAGCAGCGGGAGGTCATAGATGCCTTCTTCGCCGATAAGGCAAAGTCGGGTATGGTGCGGGAATCGAAGTCCCCGCACTGGACGCCAACCTTCTGCGTTCGCAATCCGAACGGGAAGTGGCATCTGGTTCATGCTTACAACAAGCTGGACAATGCGACGGTACCGGCACAGACGCCGATCCTTCGTAAGGATGTGTTGCTGAACAACATGTCGGGCTGTACGCTGTACAGTGCCCTGGATCTGGTAGACGGATACTACCAGATCCTGATGCGGGAGAGTGACATTCCTCTCACCGCAGTGAGCACCCCGAGTGGGATGCACTGGGAGTGGCTAGTGATGCCACAGGGGCTATCGAATGCCCCAGCGACGTTCAATCGCTTGGTCATACAACTGTTTAGACCATTGTGTACGTTTGCACAGACGTACTTCGACGATATATTCGTCCATAGCCGTGCCGAAGGTGGACAGACGGCTATGGAGGTGCATTTGAAGCACCTCCGTCGAGTGTTCGAGGTCATTAGAGCTAACAAGCTCTATGCCAACATCGACAAGTGCGTCTTTGCAGCTGAGGAGATAAAAGTCCTCGGCTGCTTTGTCAGCAGGGTCGGCGTGCGCGCCGATCCAGGGAAGGTCAAGGCCATAGCGACTTGGCTGACCCCGAGGTCGCAGAAGGACCTTCGGAAGTGGTTGGGCTTAGCCAACTATCTTCATAAATACAGCGCAGGGTACGCTGAACTAGCTCGACCCTTGTCGGATCTCTTAAAGAAAGATGCCGACTGGGTCTGGGAGCAACAACACCAGGATGCTTTTGACAGCATCAAGGCGAGCTTACAGCAAGCGCCAGTCCTGGCCTTGCCGGACGAGAACAAGTCATTTAGCGTCGTCTGTGACGCTTCTGACTATGCAATAGACCTGCGCTGTTGCAGAAGGACGATGAAGGACACGAACGTGTCATCTCGTTCTAGTCCAGGCAGCTGAAGGCTGCCGAACGGAACTATCCCGTTCATGACAAGGAGCTACTTGCAATGAAGTACGCTCTTGTCAAGTTTAGAGTTCGCCTCTTGGGCACAAGGCCCTTTGTGATCTACACTGATCACGCGTCCTTGCGGACTGCCACCAACTCGCCGCATCTGTCGCAGCGGATGGCGAGGTGGCTGTCATTCTTCGCGGAATACAACTTCCGCGTCGAATACAAGCCGGGCAAGCTGAACGTGCTTGCCGATGCATTGTCGCGTCGACCTGACTATGAGCTAGCTCATGTCAGTCGGGTCACGACAGATCTATACGATCGGATACGCTTGGCGTATCAGGAGGACGAGAACTACACACCACTGGTGCAGTTCTTGTCCGATGGCAAGGACGCCAAAGTCGACAGGCTTTCGCCTCGACAGCGGGCGCAACCCCATCGCTATGAGATGGGTTACTCCACTATCGAGTAGACCCTGGAGATCCTCCTCAGGTTGTCGTTCTAAACGACGAGGATCTGAAGTATGACATACTTCTAGAGGCACATGATGCGCCGACAAGTGGCCATCTAGGCCGGGAGAAGACCTATCAAATGGTCTCTCAGACATTTTGGTGGTCCCGCATGTATAAGTGGGTGGCACACTATGTCAAGACATGTGAGACATGTCAGAGGCTGAAGCCTTCGGGCCACGCCTCGGCTTCACTGCAGAGCCTACCTGTACCAGCAGATTGCCGGAAGTCGATGAGTCTAGACTTCGTCTTCGGCCTGCCGGCCGATGACAAGGGCAATACCGGTATATTGGTGTTTGTCTACCGTTTGAGCAAGATGGTACATCTTGCTCCGGTACGTGACAAAGGCATAGGGAAACAAACTGCACAACTGTTCCTAGATAGCATGTTTCGCTGTCATGATCTGTCAGAGACCATAGTCTCAGATAGAGACCCCCGCTTCACAGGGGCGTTCTGGGACATCCTGTTCTAGCTATTGGGAACTAAGTTGACGATGGCAACTTCGGACCATCCATCTGCGGATGGTCAGGCGGAGCGCGTCAGTTCCGTGCTCGTCGATACACTACGGAGCATCGGTGCTGTGACACCTCGGTCCCGGTCGGACCAGCTTCCTATGGTTGAGTTTGCGCCCAACAATGTAGTACACGCATCAACGGGTTTTACCCCGTTCTATTTAAATGGGTTACGACACTCCCAGGTGCCGCTAACCTTGCGGGGAGGCACCGATGCCTCCATCGTAAGTGGGGGAGAGGCTCGGAAAGCCTTTTCCTCCCAGGTCTCGGAGATCGAGCCAGAGCCTTTGAAAAGACAATTGTCGTCGTTTATAGACGACAGGCTAACGTTGATCAGCCGGGTTAGAGACGCAATGGCGTTAGCCCAGGACAAACAGAAAGAGTACTCAGATAAGAACGGAAGAGGAAATTTAACTGTTTTTAAACAAGGTGAATTAGTACTATTAGATACTAAGAATTTACCTATAAACTTGGTTAGCTCCATAGGGAGCAACAAGTTGAAGCACTGCTTCATTGGACCGTGTACGGTCCTGGTCAGACATGGCGCGGCGTACACCATTGACCTCTCAAAGTCAATGGCGACGCACCCGACATTCTCCGTGGGGCGCCTTAAGCTGTATCACGATCCGCTGGGTCTTCCTTCTCGTACGAAGAAAGACCAAGGTGAGAACTCACCTCCTCAAAACGAGGCTGAGTCCTCTGAACAACCGGAGCTACCGGTGTCGAAGCGTGTGAATGATACGCAGGCTGTTACCCACGCGATTCATACGAAGGGTATGACGGTACCGAATTGAAAGAGCTCACGTAAGAGCCGTACGCGTAACCCGACTGGTACGAGTACCCCTGCGGCTCATAAGAGGGCATCCGACCATGCACCTCATGGCTTAGAGCGTCTAAGTCTCGATGGAGTTCCTTCAGGGGGGAAGCCGGAACACGTCGGTCACCGCGCCCGTGGCACTCCGAGTCTCATGACCAAGAGCGTCCATATCTTGCCAACGGACCTCTAGAACCCCTGACTTGCCCGATTGGGCGGCAGCCTGACCACCAGATCCAACCCCAAGGGTTATCTCGATCGCGTAAACACGATCTCGAAGCTGACGGACCTCGTCGCTTAACAGGGACCCCACAGAGTCCCGACCCGAAGTTGAGGGTCCAGATGGATAAGGCGGAGAAGGAGCCTCGTACTCAAACGCGGGCGGCAGCTCCTCCTGCCCTTTTTGATCGGGACGGAGAGCTCCACTTCCATGTTGAGTGGGTCGTCCAAGAGCGGCGGCGCTCTGGGAAGCGCCAGCGGCTTGTGAAGTGGCGGGGTTACCCCTCATCACAGAACTCGTGGGAACCGGAAGGCCGGGTCCGGGTTGACGGTCCGAAGGCTGCTGAGATCTGGGATCAGCAACAACCGGGCTTAAGTAGTCCGCGGCTTCTTAGCCGCCTTACGGTGTTCGGTCCCTGGATTGACGGAACCGTACCCCCACTCATCATGATCGCAGGACGTAGATTGCTGTCTATGTCCCTCCATAACGGTGTGGAGTTGCTGCTTAGCAATTAAGTGGACAAACGCAATGCGAAGATCGCGCTGGTCCAAGACATAGGACAGCAGACGACCTTCTCGGAGTTCTTTCAACTCCTGAACTGTAAAGTTCTTTAGAGAAACCCATCTCCAGAACAGGTCCTCTGCCTGGGTCTGGGTTGTGGTGTTCTCGGGCTGTACACAAGGTACCCCCACACGAGGAAGAGCCCATCACGGTCCTCCGTTTTCTTACGGAGGCTTGTGAATTCCTTGAGAGGAATTCGGTGTGGTGCAAGCAGCACACACCTAGCGGCCTCAATGTCGTTGACAAAGAGTGGTTCGTCCTGAACCAAGGCACGCTCATAGGCGCCACGCGAAGTGCGCCCATGGTTTAGACCACGAGGGGCCTTGAGGTGCTCCAAGAACATGGGAGACCCAGACCCCGCATCCGGTGGATAGTATCCGCGAGGATACACCGGCGTGGGAGGCACAGGAGTGCCTTGCAGTTGAGCAGCTTGATAGCACTCCTGCCGCTCATCGAGGTCATTAGAGATCTCTTAGGGCTCAGAGACAGCCCCCTCCTCTTCGTCTTCATCTGAGGAGTCGAACAGGGATTTGAATCCCTTTGCAATGGAAGGCTCTGAAATAGGAGAGCCAGGGGCAGCGCGCTTCTTAGCAGCAGCAGCACCCTCATCAGCCCGCTTTGAAGAAGCTGCTTTCGCAGCTTGGGATCGAGCCTTACCTTCGGCTAAGGTAAGGCTCTTGGCAGGCGAGCTCGTCGAAGCTGCCTTTGCCTCAGATGATTCAACATCATCAGCAGGAGCGTCCTGTGAAGGAGCATTCTGAGAAGAAGATGGATCCTTGGTGGATCCAGGAAAGTCCCCATCAGACTCTGATCCCGTGATCATAGGGATATCGAAAACGGGGGACTCTGCCCCAGGACTGTGGTCCCGATAGGTGAACCGAGGGCTCGGCCTATCGTCGGGCGACAAGGAGCGCGAGCGACTACGTCGCGGGCTCCCTTCTTGTCTGGCAGCAGCAGCCGTGCGCTTGCTGGCTGCCTCGGAAGCCGCCTTGCGGGCTTCCTTGCGCGGAGCGGCCTTGTCTTTCGACTTGGCCTTGGCAGTCTTCGACCTCGTGGTCTTAGACTTGGAAGGCGCCGAAGCGCCGTGGGTGCTTGCTTTCTTCGGCATCTTGAGGAGGTCGACGTGGAAATCTCTGGTGCTAGCGAAAGCGCGAAAGGCTGAATGAAAGCCTCAAAGCCACAACGGTGGCTCGTCGATGGATATCGGCAAGGGCAGGAAAGAGAGTGGCGCTCTCTTCCTAGCTCCTCATTGGTTGGAGGTGTTTCTAACCTAAGTGGGGGAGGATGTAACGGGGTTACATGAAGGGGTACCCTAAGAAAGGGTACCGCCTTTGGAAGTAGATATACTTCTGTGAGTATTAGTTTTAATACTCTGATGGAGTGGTGTGGACCACACTACTGCCACGTGGGTCTAGGTGGCTGAGAGCCAACCAATAGTATTTGACCTACCTTTTATATGCATATTAGGAAAAGATTAAAGTTAATTAGGAGTTTGTATTACAGGCCAAATGAACCTAATTAACTATAAAAAAATCAGTCTAAAACTTACTCCATACTGGCTATTAACCCCTTCTCTCCCGAAATTCAGGACCTCAAACGCGTAAATCACGGTACTTGAACGTCGTAACATACGCCATAGCCATACGCCTCATTCTAGTATGGCGTACATAGCCACATGCGGGAAGCAGTATAAAGTCTCAACAGGTTTCCCTAGCAATGTCGTAACTTCTCTAACTTTGAGGAACTCATGCAGCATCTAAAGTCGTAACTTCATCCAAAACAAAAAAGAAAGGCTACTAGGAGTAGTACACTGAATTAGACAACCACACAAAACTAGCAGAAAATGCACATCAATTCAAGCATTATTGCGCAATGACCTGCCTACATCACGGCGGTAAGCATTGTAGAGTGCATCACATCATCACAGTGTCGCTGCGACACACATCACACATCGCCAGTCTTGCATTCACCTCCTTCAGCATCTCCGGTGTGCAGCTCAAGTTCGCGGCGCGTTTTCTTCCTGACGCCTGCTTTCTTCCCAGGCCGACGGAGCACCACCTTCTTCCCCAACATAACTGGAATGCTTTTGCCACAGTCAAAGTCTTCGTGCCATATAGCGAAGCACGTTTTGTCTTGACCTTGGTACTTATGGCGTATCTTGTTGCAGAGCCAACACTTCGCAGCGTCGACGGAGCAGCGCTCACAGAAGAAAGTCGTCGCAAAGGACTTCTTCTTGGGGTTAGTCCGCAAGAGAGCGCAGACTTTACACGAGCGCTGCCTACGCTTTTGAACGCCACTGACCGTCACCCAATCTTCTGATTGCTCAAGAGCGTGAGAGATACGAACGGGTGTTCGTCTGCGTTTCTGGCTCAGTGGTGGCGGGGTAACAACGACACCTTCAAAATCCTCCGCCTTCAGCTGCAATAGCTGATTTTGCAACACGCAATACCAGTCCCCACGAGACATCGGTGTGGTGCCGGCGAGTCGCGCCGTCTCTTTGTGGGAGATGTATGCATTGACCATTGCTAAATCCAGAAACCTTAAGAAGAGGCCCTTGTAATACTTCGTAAACCGTGTAGACAATTGCAGCAAAAACGACTGGAGGCGGAGTTGGTCGTGGACGTCAACTCCGCCCATCCAACGCTGGTAGTCGTTGACAGCTGCCGGACATGGCACAGTTTCCGGGCCAACTAGCTTCACATTCCTCTGGATCGACGAGGCAGTCATTGCAGATCCTGTACACAGATACTGGACCGGCTTGCGGTCCCACCAGTGGAATGCCACCATGGTCGGGATGTCAACCGAACGAGAGAATAGGAACGTGCCGCGGGGGATAGATGTAGGTCGCGTCTTCCGAGACTCTTTGACGCGTTTGTCATACCCGAGCCTATCCGCCATTATAGTTCCCAGCACATAGACGCCCATACTTAGCAGCTCAATCGCAAGCAAAACCGACGAATAGAAACGGTCGACAACCACCAGGTGCCAAAGGTGTCGTTGGTTGGCCTCAAGGACTGCCTTTAAGTTACGGACGACCGCAGCAGCACCAGTCTTGTGATCAACTGAGTTGTCTTCACTGGCACCGGAGCTGCGCTTTCCTACATACATCTCAAACCTAGCAAAATACGACATAAAGATTTAGATATTAGTTCACTAGGAGTAACTTACGACATATAAGTAAAAGGCTAACCTGTGGCAGTAGGCAGTTCTCGAATCACACAACATAAACATTTTAGACCCGTACCTATGGGGCTTATCAGGCATGAACATTCGGGTCGTGTTGCGTCTCGATGTAGACGGCAACACTCCTTCATCAAAGGAGAAGACAGCCGGAAGCGTCCACCCAACCAAGAATCGTTGCTGCACCTTATCAACGACGGGCCGGAGCTTCCAAAGCTTGTCTCGAGTACGTTCCGCCTCATTATCTACGAAGTTCAAGTCGCGAAGAATCTCCTGACACCGATTGCGGCCCATGAACCTTCCGAAATTGCCCGAGGGAACAGCTCCATCCTCCGTCATTGCCCAGTGCGCTGCAAAACTCCGCTTTTGTGGGCACAACATTCGTGCAATCAGGAGCCCAACAACATGTAGGATCTCGTGCGTTTGATAGCCAGATTTAGCCATCAAACGGCGACGAATCTGCGTCAGCGTCTCCCTACGAAGTGGGCCCTGTTGGGCTAGAATTTCTCTGGCGCGCCGATCCGTGCGCTGCTGGCAGTAGCGGTTGGTCTCCAAGTTGATTGATACTCACATCGACTTCGGAAGAAAATAAAAAAACGTGAGCAGCGGCGAGTGACATAGGCTTCGCAACTCAACGATAGGGTGAGCTTCTTCCATGTTGAGCCCAGGGTATGGGCGCGTATCCTTCTCAAATGAGCCTGACAGCTGCGACCAACGCATTCCACGCAGCGTTGCGGATCTCTGCTGCTTTGCGGCCTTGGACGTGTCGTCGTTTCCAATATGAAGAGCCTCAACGAAAGCTTCATCCAATTCTGCAGCGTTGCTCTCACTGATGACTTCATCATCGTCACTATCACGACCAAAATGACCATCATCTTCCTGTATTTCATCGACAATGCTCTCGCCAGAGCTGAAGCTTTCATAAGAGCTCAGGTTTTCGTCATCTGAGACGAAGGTATTATCTTTCTTGACTGGTACGCGTGGACGTAATACTCGAGCAGGCGCTTCAGCAATGTCTTCGTCTTGCGCGCCTTCGCTCTCGGCTCCCGAGACTTCAGAGAGGAGCTGGAGATTCGCATCTGAATCTCGTTGTGTGTCTGCGGCTTCAAGGTCACTCGATGAGACGTCAAAGGCTCTGTCCACAGCTGCCTGCGAAAGCATCACATCGGAGTCGCTTTCCCGACCGAAAAGATCATCCAATGTCCGCTGGGAAAGCTGTGCGCTTGTGTCAATTTGAGATGGGCGGACGTCTTCCGCTGCGGTGTCACCTTCCTGCTCAGCGTCACCACTTTCATCGTCTTTAGCGTTCTCACCAGCCTTTCCACCGGCACCAACTTCGTCCTCCTTGGTTGTATCTTCTTCGAAATCCTCCAACAGCCCTGATTCGATAGCGTAAACAACCACTGCGTCCTCACCAACAAATGTACCAACACCATCAGGACTTACGTAGGTCCAGTCTGTCTGGAAGCCTCTTGGTCGTCTCGATGTCCATCCTGCACCTCGGAGTTGACGCCACAGGTGGCGAAAATCGATGTCTCGCGCCATCGCGGCGGTCTTCCCGCGTTTACTGGCCCGGATGCGTGCCATCGGGCAAATTGAAGACTGACTGTCAGAGTTGCTTGTGCATTTCAAATCCACGTATCTCAATTCCCGTTGACACCGTATCTCTTTCCCGTTGTGGCATCTCTGTTCAAATTCATTTTTACCTCTATTATCTTATTTGCAAGTAAATAACTTGATTAAACTATAGTATGAGCCATTTTCTATTGTCGCACCCTCAACGTCGTAAGTTACGCCATAGCGAAATTGTTATGGCGTATTATACGACGTCGGGAGAGAAGGGGTTAAGTCCCCTCAGACCAGGGACTAGTGAACTGCCGTTCACTTAGAGTTTGTATACTCTTAATAGCACGCTTCCTCAAGCAAGGTGCTCGTGTGACCCCGTCACAATATACTTGGTTTTAGAGTCATTCAAATTGAACGGAGCTCCATTAATACGAGTAAGTAGTTGCACATCTATCAGTTGCACTCAGCTGATTTCAGCAGTGCTCCAAGTGCAATTCAAGAATGTGTCAGAATAGCAACACACCGAAGTATTTTAGTGACAAGATGAAATAAAATCGTACTCTTGACGGTTGGATTTTTGCTTCTCAACTGAGGTGTGGATGAGCTTCCGGTGCTAGCGATGATAATCACTAAGCATCAATGCCAGAAGGTAGAGATTCCTATTCCAAAAGCTTTTCCCGATCCGATACTTGAGGTTCAATATGAATGCTTGCATGTATATCTTCCATAGCTTCTACACAAGTAAAATTAAACAGGTCAGTTTGGAAATGCGCCAGAACAACATGCATACAAAGTACATCATCGTATCCTTGACAGCATACTACAGTACTGCTTAAAGTAAGCTGTTAGTGAGTGGAATAATGCGCCGTAACACGCAATGAAAAAGTTTACAACTAACTACTGGCCAACATTTTCCCTGAGAATATACAAGTATTTGACGGTGAGCGCAGTTGAAAACAGTGTCACATGAAGTAGGAGATCTCAACACGGGTCAACTAATAGGTTGCGTATCCAATTCAGATGTGTTTTCCAGAGCACGCAAGGTTATTCCCAGCGGCAGAGTCATTGCTATGCCTTCAAGCATTTCGTATTACGCTCCAAGAAGTGACGAATTGCAATTGCTAAAATAATGTTTTAACTTGGTGCTTAGGTAGGTTTTTTGAGCCCAGCATATTTGCTGTTTCCTTTGAATTTTCAGTGATTGACAGCCTCAATCCATGTCGTTACAATATAAAACCAAACCGATATGAACAAAGGGATGTAATACTCTTCGATTCAATATGATAAAGCTCGCATCAGCATAAGTTTTCAAGTCGAAATGAGCAAATCCCTTCATATTTATTAGATTGTATGCCCTACCAGTAAAGACATTCAATTTTAAAATGTGCTGAGCAATTGAGTGTGGTGAATAAATGGAAGAAGTGCGATGCTGTTAGGATGCATGACGCGGTTTCAGGGAAACTTGCGAATATTGCATCGAAGGTGAAGCATATAATGTAGCTACTACACGACAGTACAACTAGGGTGCGATTAAATGATACACCATATGAGTATGTCCCTCAATTATTGATTAAAACCGGTTCAGGATATAGTTGAAAATTTGCTTTATTTAGCTTAAATTTCCCACTAACCAAAACCCCGCTTCAATTCGTTTAAATAAAACTAAAACGGGATTTTGACTGCATTTACGATGAAACGATCCCACGTTCCAATAATCTTGGTTTAAGCGTCCGCGAAGCGGGCGCCCAGAACTCTACTCGCATCTCGATCGGACGCAATTAATCGGGAACATTACGCGCAGTTTTTTTCCTTACCGTATTTTACCGCCGAGAACAATCGTAGAACCTTCTTTTGGGGTAGCAGTCGTTTTGAGAAAGCAAAACCTTTTCGATAGTAGGGTAGTTTTAGAACCGCTCAACCACTGAGATCTAACAGACGTTGATTTGACGACGCAGCCTCTCGACCACCTTATATTAAATAATAGCGAGAGCCACGTCTTTTGGATCTAAGGACCGCTCGACCGACAACGTTCAAACTATATTAATAAAAGCAATAGAACATTACGCCAGCAGATTTTAACCTCAAGGGATTAGTTCCGACCAGCGCGACTTGGCGTCTCATCATTGGTTGAAAATTTATGTCACACACCTTCATGTCCGCTTAAGTACGCCATAAGTTCCCCTGACATTCTTCCTCATTCCAGAATCTGCTAGCTCGAGGAAAGATGGTCAAAATATCACTGGAGTGTGCGATCGTAGGTCAGGCGGGCACGTTTGACGTGACAATCGACGATGGCAAGAAAGTTTCTGTGTTGAAGGACGTGATCAAGAAAAAGAACCCAGCGACGATCACGTGTGACGCCAAAGACATGCAGCTCTTCTTGACAAAGACGGAAGGCGGCGCGTGGCTGGATGGAGCTGGAGCGGCAGCTGTGACGCTCGATGGAGATGGACACCTGCAAGGCTTTGAGCAGATGGATCCCACGTTGTGGATCAACAATGACAAGCATTTCGGAAAGAATTTTGGACCGGCTGAGGGCGAAGTTCACGTGCTGGTGGTGGTTCCGGGGAAGGGGAAACGCTGTCGGGCGGATGGATGGTTTGGTGAGTCTTTCCTTCCGCTGCCGAAGAAGCGCAAAGTGGACAAGAACAAGGAAGAGATCAACCAAGTTACGAGGTTTTTCGAGATGAGAGATTTCCCTCCGTTGGCGCACAAAAAGATCGAATATAAAGTAATCGTGGAGAGAAAGGCGTATCGTGTGATTTTTACCGAGTTGATGAAGGAAGTACAGTCAAGCTTCGAATACGTTGAACCAGGCAAGGATAGTAAACCAGGCAAGGATTCCAACCTGATTGTCACGGGGAATCCCGGTATTGGGAAGAGTCGGTTCTACCTGTATTGCATCTTTCAACTCATTCTTGGTGAGCGAGAGGATGTTAAGAAGCTGCTCCCATATGAGTTGGTGTTGAACTATGGCTCGGACTTTCGCAAGTACGATGCCGAACGCAAGGAATTTGTTGAATTGGACGGAGAGGAGGTTGTTTCGCTGCAGACGCAACGCCGTGTGCTCCGGCTTGTCGAGGCAACATCAACACAACTTGTTGGCTGGAGCGGAGTCTCGATTTTGTTTGCTTCACCTGGTGTTAAAGGCATAAAGGATTTCGCAAAAGTGGACGGGGGGACGTATATCATGCCAGCGTGGACCTTCGAGGAGCTGAGAGAGTACAACTCATTGCTCCCCGATAACTTGCAACTTGCCGAAGACGACTTGGTTTCGAGATACGACATCTTCGGTGGAATTCCTCGGTTCGTCTTCACGAGAGCGTCTAACGTGAACGTCACAAATACACTGAATGAGGCAGTCAACTCATTCAATGCGATGGACATCATTTCTTATGCAAAAAGCAATCACTCTGTGAAGGAGGAAGACTATAGCCACCGTGTTCTTGAAATGGTACCTACCCGGGATGATTTTCGCGCGGACTACCATTTGGATTTTCTGTCCAAGCACATCGCCGAATTGGTTGTTGCCAAAGTGCATGGAGAGAGCCTCGATAAAATATCGGAATTCGCTATAACTCACGATAATGATGACTCGGGAAGTACGTCTGTGGTCCGCGGCAAGATATACGAGATGCTCTGCCACAAATGGTTTAGTCTGCCCCAGCAGAAAGAACTACACTTTCGCTCGCTGTGCTCGACAACTCTGGACGATTTGACCATTCCACAAGAGATGCAAACGGTACGCTTCACTACTCTTGACAAACTACAGCTTGCTCAGGGCTGGACGTACTACCGGCCGACATCGAAAACGTTTGGAGCGCTGGATGCATTCATCTCAGATGGAAACGAGTGTTACGGGCTGCAGATGACACTCAACAAGGACCATGGTATCAAAGCTGCGCCAATGAACAAGTTTCTCAAGTGGTTGAAGGATGATGCTCGCCTCAACACGGATCAGTTTTACTTCATATTCGTGGTTCCAGGAAAGATTGCAGATTCATATCGCAAACAAGCAACCAGGACGACAACCGGTTTAGTCAGCCAGAAGCCTGGAGCTTCGGCGAAGGTGAACCAGTTTGTAACAACATTGGACGTATTCAGTGGGGGCAATTGATTTTTTAGTCCACACTTCAAAGTAGTGCAAATGCAATTATGCAGTTCTCGAAATTGAAGCGGGTGGTGATAGATAGCAGAACTCGCGCCTAAATTCAAACACTGTCCAACTAGGAAATGTTTGGATGTGATTTGACGACTGCCTTGATTTCTTTGGTTCAGTAGGTCATTTGGCCAGTTTTAAACTTTCGTTCACTGGTAGCTCTGAGCTTGCATGGCGCTGCCTTTCGGCGCTTGATGGGTCTGATCTTTTCATCTACTGGTAGTTCCCACTTTTATAATGCCATTTTTGCCGTGCTTCCATGAATAGTGTGGTCTCTTTGCTTCTAGTACACTCTAACAGCCTCCGATCGTGGCCACTGACGGGAGAAAGCATGGAATTGATGCGATGATCAATGAAGGTAGCCGGTCCTGCACCGGCAGTTCCAGTCTGGTTTGCAGATCACTGACACACATCCAGGATCCATGCGACAGACACGTGCGTGGCACACCAAGCAGAAAATCTTCAGTTTTGGCAGCTTCGACGTGTTCACATCACATGATTGCATTAGAATGGAGTCCGACACTGCTCTCGTCACTTGTGCTCATTGTTTTACTAGCTACGACCGACTGGATACGCAGCGAGAACCATGGTGACCGAGACAACACCACTGCGTGACGGCGAACTGGCACCACAGGATCAACACAAGAAACGTCTTGCCGGACTCGTGGTCGTCGGCTTCGTCATGATGGTCCTGGCTGTACTGACGACGGCAACATCAGCAAGGAAACGCACGAACACCCTGTGCAGATTGCACAGCCCCACACGGATCTAACGCCTCGGAATGCTACGAAGCTCCGTCAGTCACGAACTGGTTCCAGTGCGGGACAGAGAAGAGCGAGTCGGGCTACATCACGTTGTCCAACAACGTGGACGACCATCTCTTCTACTGGTTCTTTGAGTCGCGCAAAGCCCCAGCTACTGATCCGTTGGTATCGTGGATGACTGGAGGTGGCTCTGGCTGCTCCAGTCTCGCCGCACTGCTGACGGAGAACGGACCTTGTCGAATCAACCCGGACGCAACGACAGCACTGAATCCGCACTCGTGGACGGCTGAAGCGAACGTCATTTGGCTGGACCAACCTACGAACGTTGGCTTCTCGTACGATAGCAATTCCGACATCCAATTCAACGTGAAAACAATACAGGAAAATGTGTACTGGTTCCTGCAGGGATTCCTGGATAAACATCCAGAATTTGAAGGAAGAGCTCCTCTCCTGGCTGGTAAGGGATACTCTAACTGTGACGAGATTGTGTGTATTCACACTGTTCGTCATTTTTACGATTACGTGTATTGACAATTTGGATAATATTTATCCACGTCTATTCACAATCGCACCAATCATAAGAGAGAAGAAATGGATGTCACTAACTGTAACGGGGTTACATGAAGGGGTACCCTAGAAAGGGTATCACCTTTAGAAGTAGATATACTTCTGTGAGTATCGGTTTTAGATACTCTGTTGTGAGTGGTATGGACCACACTCCTGGTGTGGACCACACTACTACCACGTGGGTCTAGGTGGCTGAGAGCCAACCAATAGCATTTGACCTACCTTTTATATGCATAATTAGGATAAAGTATTGTTAATTAGGATTTTGTATTACAGGCCAAATGAACCTAATTAACTATAAATAAATCAGTCTAAAATCTACTCTAAACTGGCTATTAAGTCCCCTCAGACCAGGGACTAGTGAACTGCCGTTCACTTAGAGTTTGTATACTCTTGATAGCACGCTTCCTCAAGCAAGGTGCTCGTGTGACCCCGTCACACTTGGTAGCACTTGTAGTCAATCCACGCCTACGCGGGTAGATTGGCTACCTGAATCCTCTGTGGCTCCTACAAGGTAAGACAGGATGGATAGAGGGGAGTTCCCTCATTTGACCGACTCTCAGTTTGAGTCGGTCCGGAAGATGGTGGGCATCTTTGGAAGAGGGGAAGGAGGGAGAGAACCTCCACTTCTGGGTCAGAGAAGTAGAGCTCGCCATGGATGCGGCTCTCATCTCAACCGAGCGACTTCGGGTCGCTTTCGCCCTGTCCAACCTGGGAGATCGGGCGAAGACCTGGGCGTACACGCGCGAAGCGACAACGCCGGGTTGTTTCACAACCTGGGCTCAGCCGTGCCAACAGCTTAGAGCCGCCTTCCTTCCGGCGAACTATGAGTATCGCCAGCGCTCGCGCTTCCTTGCCTGTAAACAAGGGAAGCGTGAGCTGCATGAGTACATCAAGGAGATGCGAGTACTCGCTGCATCTCTGGTGGGGAACCCCCTACCTGAACACATCAAGGTGACAGTGTTCATGGATGGCCTGAAGGTAGGCCCATCCCGCACACAGTTGCTCCGCGTGCATGCGAACACCATGGAGGAGGCGATCCAGATCGCCCTCCAAGAGGAGTACAGCCACCGACAGGCTCGTACTCCTACGTCAGTGTGGCAAGGCCACAGTGCGTCGTCAGGCGCAGTGCAAGTAGCTCCAGCAGCTGGAGCTAGCACAGGGCCGGTACCCATGGAACTGGGTACGGCCATACAGAGCTCCATCCGTTGCTACGGATGTGGGAAGCTCGGGTACATGCACCGTGCCTGCCCTGCGGGAGGGCAAAGGAAGTTCCCTTCCAAACCTAGGGGCTCGAGGGGCCCGTGGCAGAAGCCACGACCCACGAGTCAGGGAACTGTGGGTACCAGTAGGAGGCGCCCTACTGGAGAAGATCTAAGTCCCCATGGTAGGGGTGCGGACGGCGCACGCCATGGAGGCTTAGCCCCTGAGAGCCTGGGTGCTCTCGAGACGAGAAAGAGCAGCGGCGGACTGCTCGTGGTACACGCGAGTGTACGGGGATACGGAGATCCCTTTAGAGTCCTGATTGACTCTGGGACGTCGACGAACTTTGCTCGACGCCAGACGGTCGCGCGGAATGGCGACAAGTATGCCGATGCTTTGCGAGAAAGCAAAGGCAGAGGCCAGGTCTCGGTGAGATGGCCGATGATACGGTGGTTAACGTACCTGGGGTCCGTATGGACCTGGCTGTAAAGTTTGAGGACTTTGACAGCACGGAGTCGTTCCTTATCCTAGACATGGACAAGTACGACTTGATCCTGGTCATGCCGTGGCTCGAAAAGCACGAGCCCTGGATCGATTGGCGCGGCAAAGCCATTGGGGCTAGTCGGCCTGCAGTCTCCGACAGAGCTTTGGTGAGTAATGTTCCCACCTCTGTCCGGGACTGGGGCGCCAGAGATGGTCGCCAAGGCGCTTATGCGCCCGAAGAAGTACTGAGAGTCACAGACTCCAGTGAAGATGTTCCGATGAGCCTCGCAACCGGTCGAGAGACCAAGGCTCATTGCCAAGCGTGTGGGATTGCCACGACGGCAAGTCCGAACGCTGAGAGTCGTCGCGCCGTATGGGCTTCGACTGTGGCAGTGCCGGACGGCACTGACCAAGGCGGGTAACATAGGTCCGCAAGCAGCAGAGGCTGCTGAGGAGAGCGCTAAAGGCGTCTCCTGTGTGGGTAACATAGGTCCACAGGCGGGTAACGTAGTTCTGCAAGCGGGTAACATAGGCCCGCAAGCAGCTGAGGCTGCTGGGGAGGACGCTGAGGGCGCCTCCGGTGTGGGTAACATAGTTCCACACGAGGTCGAAGAGACCGAGAAGATCGAGAGCGCAGCATGCGTCTCTAGCGTGGGTAACAGAGTTTCACGCTGGGTCAAGAAGACCGGTACGAGGGCGGAGGTGTTGTTGAACACCTCCCGTGTGGATAACAAAGTACCACACTCGGAGTCTGAGACTCCACCGACACGGCCGGTCGAAGAGCAATGTCATGTCTTCGACGGCGTGTCCGGTCGTCAAGTGAAGGCAGGTGTCGTCCATCTGGAGGCACTACCAGAGGTGTCAGCACTGCTGAACCTCGAGGAATTGTCCATGAAGGACTTCCTGGCCGAATTGAAGGCCGGAGAGATTGCGGAGATGGTGCTCCTGAAGCCGGAGACCTCTCCTGAAGATTTGAACTCTTCCTCCGTAATGGACGAGGACGTCCTGGAGGGGTTAACGAAGCAGCGCGCAACGCGCTTGGGTTCTGAGATCCTCAAGAACCCGGAGGATCCAGTGTATCCTCTTGTGAAAGAGTACTCGGATGTGGTGTCGAAGCACCCACCATCCCAACTCCCGCCGGATCGGGAAGTTCGGCACGAGATCAATCTCGTGCCAGGCACAAAGTACTGTGTCACGAGGCAGTGGCCTCTACCTCGCGAGCAGTGCGAGGTCATAGATGCCTTCTTCGCCGAGAAGGCGAAGTCGGGCATGGTGCGGGAGTCGAAGTCCCCGCACTCGACGCCAACCTTCTGCGTTCGTAAACCGAACGGGAAGTGGCGTCTGGTTCACGCTTACAACAAGCTGAACAATGCGACGGTACCGGCACAGACGCCGATCCCTCGCAAGGATGTGTTGCTGAAAATCATGTCGGGCTGTACGCTGTACAGTGCCCTGGATCTGGTAGACGGATACTACCAGATCCTGATGCGGGAGAGTGATATTCCTCTCACCGCAGTGAGCACCCCGAGTGGGATGCACTGGGAGTGGCTAGTGATGCCACAGGGGCTATCGAATGCCCCAGCGACGTTCAATCGCTTGGTCATACAACTGTTTAGACCATTGTGTACGTTTGCACAGACGTACTTCGACGATATATTCGTCCATAGCCGTGCCGAAGGTGGACAGACGGCTATGGAGGTGCATTTGAAGCACCTCCGTCGAGTGTTCGAGGTCATTAGAGCTAACAAGCGCTATGCCAACATCGACAAGTCCGTCTTTGCGGCTGAGGAGATAAAAGTCCTCGGCTCCTTTGTCAGCAGGGTCGGCGTACGCGCCGATCCAGGGAAGGTCAAGGCCATAGCGACTTGGCTGACCCCGAGGTCGCAGAAGGACCTTCGGAAGTGGTTGGGCTTAGCCAACTATCTTCATAAATACAGCGCAGGGTACGCTGAACTAGCTCGACCCTTGTCGGATCTCTTAAAGAAAGATGCCGACTGGGTCTGGGAGCAACAACACCAGGATGCTTTTGACAGCATCAAGGCGAGCTTACAGCAAGCGCCAGTCCTGGCCTTGCCGGACGAGAACAAGTCATTTAGCGTCGTCTGTGACGCTTCTGACTATGCAATAGACCTGCGCTATTGCAGAAGGACGATGAAGGACGCGAACGTGTCATCTCCTTCCAGTCCAGGCAGCTGAAGGCTGCCGAACGGAACTATCCCGTTCATGACAAGGAGCTACTTGCAATGAAGTACGCTCTTGTCAAGTTTAGAGTTCGCCTCTTGGGCACAAGGCCCTTTGTGATCTACACTGATCACGCGTCCTTGCGGACTGCCACCAACTCGCCGCATCTGTCGCATCGGATGGCGAGGTGGCTGTCATTCTTCGCGGAATACAACTTCCGCGTCGAATACAAGCCGGGCAAGCTGAACGTGCTTGCCGATGCATTGTCGCGTCGACCTGACTATGAGCTAGCTCATGTCAGTCGGGTCACGACAGATCTATACGATCGGATACGCTTGGCGTATCAGGAGGACGAGAACTACACACCACTGGTGCAGTTCTTGTCCGATGGCAAGGACGCCAAAGTCGACAGGCTTTCGCCTCGACAGCGGGCGCAACCCCATCGCTATGAGATGGGTTACTCCACTATCGAGTAGACCCTGGAGATCCTCCTCAGGTTGTCGTTCCAAACGACGAGGATCTGAAGTATGACATACTTCTAGAGGCACATGATGCGCCGACAAGTGGCCATCTAGGCCGGGAGAAGACCTATCAAATGGTCTCTCAGACATTTTGGTGGCCCCGCATGTATAAGTGGGTGGCACACTATGTCAAGACATGTGAAACATGTCAGAGGGTGAAGCCTTCGGGCCACGCCTCGGCTCCACTGCAGAGCCTACCAGTACCAGCGGACTGCTGGAAGTCGATGAGCCTCGACTTTGGCTTCGGCATACCGGCCGATGACAGGGGCAACACCGGTGTATTGGTGTTTGTCTGTCGTTTGAGTAAGATGGTGCATCTTGCTCCGGTACGTGACAAAGGCATAGGGAAACAAACTGCACAACTGTTCCTAGATAGCATGTTTCGCTGTCATGATCTGTCAGAGACCATAATCTCAGATAGAGACCCCCGCTTCACAGGGGCGTTCTGGGACATCCTGTTCTAGCTATTGGGAACTAAGTTGACGATGTCAACTGCGGACCATCCGCAGACGGATGGTCAGACGGAGCGCGTCAACCGCGGGCTCGAAGATACTCTGCGCAGTATCTGTGCGGAAGCACCTCGGTCCTGGTCGGACCAGCTTCCTATGGTTGAGTTTGCACTCAACAATGCGGTACACGTATCAACGGGGTTTACCCCGTTCTACTTGAATGGGTTACGACACCCCAGGTGCCGCTAACCTTGCGGGGAGGCACCGATGTCTCCATCGTAAGTGAGGGAGAGGCTCAGAAAACCTTTTCCTCCCAGATCTCGGAGATCGAGCCAGAGTCTTTAAAAAGATAGTTGTCGTCGTTTATAGACGACAGGCTGACGTTGATCAGCCGGGTTAGAGATTCAATGGCATCAGCCCAAGATAAACAGAAGGAGTACTCAGATAAACATAGAGGAAACTTAAATGTTTTTAAAGAAGGTGAATTGGTGTTGTTAGACACTAAAAACCTACCGCTAAAGGTGGTTAGCTCTGTAGAGAGCAACAAGTTGAAGCACCGCTTCATCGGACCCTTTGCGGTCCTGGCCAGACATGGCGCGGCGTATACCATTGACCTCCCAAAGTCAATGGCGACGCACCCGACGTTCTACGTGGGGCGTCTTAAGCGGTATCACGATCCGCTGGGTCTTCCTTCTCAGACGGAGGAAGACCAAGGTGAGAACTCACCTCCTCGAAACGAGGCTGAGTCCTCTGGACAACCGGAGCTGCCGGTGTCGAAGCCTGCGAATAGAAAGCAGGCTGGTACCCACGCGGGTCATACGTAGGGTATGACGGTACCGGGTGGGAAGAACTTGGGTAAGAACTATACCCATAAGCCGAGTGGTACGATTATCGCTGCGGCTCATAAGAGGGCATCCGACCATGCACCTCATGGCTTAGAGCGTCTAAGCCTCGACGGAGCTCCTTCAAGGCAGCAGCCGGAGCTCGACGGTCAACGCGTCCATGGAGCTCATGAGTCTCACGACCAAGAGCATCCAAATCCTGACGAAGGACCTCAAGGGTCCCCGGCTTACCAGCCTGAGAGGCAGCCTGACCACCAGGGCCAAGCCCACGGGCTATCTCGATCGCATAAACGCGATCTCGAAGCTGACGGACCTCGTCGCTTAATAGGGACCCCACAGAGTCCCGACCCTAAGTTGAGGGTCCAGAAGGATACGGCTGAGAAGGAGCCTCGTACTCAAACGTGTGGTGAAGTGGATTTGAAAGATTTGGTATTGGAATATCCAGGAAAGATCCGATTTGGATGTGATCGGACCTGACGTGATTGGAGTAGATGACGAGCTGATGTGGGTGGATCTGGTGGTGGATCCAGTTGATGGATAAGATTGATGGAGATCAGTGACACCTGGGTGGGACGTGATGGATGTATTGGTATACGATCTGTGCATGTACCCAGATCCGGAGAGCTGGGAAGATCTCGTATGGATATGGATGATGTGGGACTTGCATGATTGTAGTATGGGTACAACAGTATGTCTATATACACTGTGGAAGCTGGTGATCCAAGCCTAGATGTCCAGATCTGGGTCATAATCTACATCTGTGAAGACCAGATCGGTTCATATATGCGGGTCTATTCGGGGAACTTGGATCAAGGCTCATGAACCTAGATCCATAGGCGGATCCGAGGAATCCGGGATCTAGGGGTATTATGGCAAAGATGAACGATGATTGGGGGATTAACGGCATGGAATAAGCTCGGATATGTTATAATTATGATTATCACGAAGTATTGCCCTTGGATCATGCACGAAGATCCTAGATCAAGGAGATCAAGAAGATCTAGCCGATCTGGAATTGGATCAGCATGATCTAGCCTTAATAAGGCATGATCTGACTCGGGAGACGTGTGATCTGGACATCACGGTGGATGATTACGATATTGGAGAAAGGAGAAGTCCAGATCACGGTATTGCGACTAGTGATCTGATGTTTATGGTTAAGATCCAAGGTGATCTGCAAAGATGTCGACTGCCAGGATGGTGAGGACAAGAAAGGACAAAGATCAAGATAGCGTAATCAGTCGATGTGTCGTTAAGGATAGGATACAGGATGGGATAGGTCTTAACATTAAATCAGAACCGAATTTGCATCGTACGACACAAGTGCTTCGCTACGCGCCTGGAAACGGGAACTACATTGGCCCTACGGTATTAATAGCGATTTAGGTGTATAGTTCTAGGGTGGTTGATAATATCTAGATAGGTAAATATCGATCTTAGCTTTATTATGGGTTTTAAGAAGCCAGTGCGGTATGGATAGCCACATATGGGAAGCATTGGATATTAACCATTAATTCAGAGTTGTTTTTACCTTCTACTACACAAGTCTTCCTTCTTCTTCGCTATTCCGGGTAGGGATATACAAGATTGGCCCTCCCGACGCCACGCAGGATCAAGATCGACACTAAGTGGAACCCCTACGCCCAGATTGCTTGGCTGGACGTTCGTCAACCCTCAAATCTCAAGACCCCGCTATAGGAAGCGGCAAGCACGTATTGGAACTATTTGGATAAAGGTCACACACCGACCACAAGACCCCCCCCCCGAGCTAAGATCGACACTGGTCAGAACAAGATCGACCGAGTACAACCAAGATCGAAGCTCGATAACTACGCGGCGCAGCGAGTAGAAGTATCCCCGCTGCTACCACTTCTCCCGCTGTCCTGTCAGACAGCAAGATCGACAACAAGCGCGTCTAATCGAGATCACCCGAGGAGCGATCTAGTCCCACCGACGGGTACACAAGGTGAGATCAAGTAACTTCACGGAAGATCGGAGTACCCCCTCCGTTAGTCGGCAGTTCGGTCGCAGTGTGCAAGAGGACTCCTGCGATCTTGCGATTTCGCAGAACCACTTCGCCACAATGGTGCGCGTGCCCGGATCTTTGGGTGACTCGGGATTTCACCGTGAGTCCCATGAAGAAGCGCATGCTGATCTTAGATCAGGGAAACCAGCGTCATTGGAGATCGGATCACCAACGACACCGCTGAATCAAGATCGATCCGCGGATCGGCAGAGCTTTGGGAGGAGCTCTACCGACGGAACAGAGGATGGTCCGGCTACGGACCTAGAAGAGAAGCCTCTACCTCCTCCCCAGGTCCCTTCGGGGACCCCAGCAGATTCCGACTTGCGTCGCGATCTGCAGGACGAAAGTCCACCGGCGAAAGCCATCCAAACGCTCGTCTCCAAGTCGAGCACAAAAAAGAAGTCAGCAAGGTCGAAGCCTCTACGGAAGAAGTTGAAAGCACCAGGATCGGACGCTGGTGACCAAGACGATCTTAAAACAGAGTGGACTGATGAGTCCCTCGAGATCGCATACCACAAGAAGGAACTTCACACCTTCTTGATCAAGAATCCCGTTATGCAGATTATCAAGCCAAAGATCATCAGCGATCTAAAAGGCCCAGTGCAGAAACCAACTGCAAGATCGAGCAAGCTAGAAGCTGCGAAGGCACTATTACATCTGATCAAGGAAAGTGGGATCATCGCAGGATCGTTCAACGCCAACGATCTATTCGACACGAGGCTCAGCGCGATCAACACGGCTTTAATGTCGATCTTCGATCTACTGAAGCCCGTGGTAGTTGAGAAGAATGTAACCTCCAAGGTCGCGACTAGATCAACCGACGACATGCTAAGATCGTTGCCAGCACTCACATTGGAAGACCAGACAGGAACATCCTCATACTACGAGTCGGCGACTGAAGAAGTGGACTCTGACAGTGTAGATGACCCACCTCGGATGACGCTAGGCCCTTCAGGAGCTGCCATGCTACGGCAGCGTGGAGATCATGAGACCAAGCGAGTGACGGATGGCATCGCACCGACCATGGCACAAGGATCGAACTCGAAGCTGGAATCGTACTTCCAAGCGGTTATGAGCCGATTCTTGAAGGAACAACAAGGCCCTATCAATCCCGCGATCTTAGCACCAGCAGAAGATCGAGATGTGGATATGGAGTCTGTTGGGTCGCTAGATCGACACCCAAGTCCTCATGACTACGACCCAGATGATCTCGATCTTGACCCTCCCAGACGTGCGACTGTAGCATCAGCATCAGCCACGACCACCGGAAGATCGACAAGTGTTCCACGTATACGAGTATCTGCCATGTCTGAACTCAAGGAGTTCGCGGGGAGAGAAGGGGACGAAGATCGAGCCAGGGCCTGGCTTAGCAAGGTGAAGTCTGCCTTTATGCGAGATCAAGCCCCAGACGAAGAAAAGTGTCTGGTGTTCGGCGATCTCCTTGCAGGATCGGCGCGAAACTGGTATCGACAGCTTAGTCGCACAACACGCAGTACCTGGAAGGATCTGCTCAGTAGCTTCCAAGTTCAATATTGTGGACGAGGAGTGTCAGTCGCGAGGCAATATTACCACGCGCGCAAGAGATCGGACGAATCTCCGCTGGAATATTTGTACTGGCTCAATGTGGCCGGACTTAGGGCCCGCCTCCAGATCAAGGATGGACCTTCGGAAGTTCGACGTGAACACGTGGAGCATTTCATCGAGACTCTGGATGATCGCGATCTTGCAGATCACTTGGCCCTACTAAGAATCCCAGACGCTGACACCCTGGAGGAAGCACTTCGATCTCGGCAACGAGCGAAGGCACGACAAAGTAAGGTTGTGTATGGATCAGTCACGCCTCGTCAGAAGAACAACAGTGCAGCAGCCCCGTCTGCTTCGACCCGGGCCGTCAGAGCTGTCAAGGCGATCTCAGACAGCAGCGAGTCCGAAGAAGACTAGTGGATCGAATGGCGAAGCAGGATTACGTCGTGTCTACCTCGCTGCATCTGGAAATAATGAATGGCAGCAAGATCAAGATCAAAGGAACCAAGATCGCAGTCGCCCATAGGCCGGAAACAATCGTGCACAACAAGATTGACAAGATATAGGTTCACCACCTAAGCGATGCTCGCACTATGGGTCACTCAAACATAGCGATCTTGGGTGCTGGGGACGTTTAACGTGTGAAAAGTGCGGCCGCAAAGGACATCCCTCAGATCGCTGGCTATTCACATGCAAGGCATGGGGTGACATCCACGAAGTGGGAAAGTGCACCATGGAGGAATTTTACAACTTGATCCGACAATGGTACAACCCTATCAAGCACGCCGGCATGTTGCCAGAGATGGCGGAGTAAACGTTAACCTTGGACGCTCGCGGGTTGGAAACCGGTATGAAACGAGCGTTCTAGCTACTGCATTTATGCATATGTCGAGAAACAATCGGAGGCAACAGTTAATCAACTGATCGATCCGATCGGCAATACATGTGATCTTCTGGAGAAATCTACCGCTACAGTGTCAAGTCTACGCCAGATCGATGAATACGCAAGATCGAGTGTGGTGATGGCTCTTAAAATCTCCCCTAGGGAATCACGAGGATAGTGGAAGTATCATGTACCAGACAAGAAGTTCAAACAATCTAAGGCCATGGGGAAGATCAACAACAAAAAAACAACTTTGCTATTTGACAGTGGTGCCGAGGTGTCCATACTGGATACCACCTTTGCTCGTAAGGTCGGGTGCCACATTGATGAGAATCAAACGTTGGAATGTGAATGTGTTGGACGATCTCCATATAAGATCGAGGGACGTACTCGTCTCAAGATCACGCTGGCAGGATCGCTAGTGTACTTCTTTGATGCATGGGTAGGACCGCCCACCGGAGGTCAAGATCTGATACTAGGAATGGACTTCATGGTGCCAGCGGGTATCCGCCTCGATCTCGCTGATGGGACAATATGTCTGCCCGATGAAGTCCGCCTTCAGATGGCTGGTAGGCGTCCTCTTTACAGTGACAAGGTAGAACATGTGTGTTGGAAGGATCACTACTGGATCGATGTCGGACAGACGGCCGAGATCAGGCTACGAGGTCAGACGTCTAACCAGTATAAGCTATGGGTCACCAGGGGAGATCGATGGGTGCCAACAATCACAGTCGGACCAGGAAGGACGCGTTATCTACAGGTGACCAACATAAGCGATCGGGCACTGACTCTCCACGAAGGATCGAGAGTCGCGATGTGGTTAAGTGGAGATCGTATTCCCCGAATTCCGGGATATGTATCCGTGGGATCAAGGAGGTATGCCGAATGGCAAAATCTCGCATATCAGGCAACTACGGATGAGATCAGTGAAGCGGGTACCAATGAGCAAATCACCGAGCCAATAGTGGAGCGTCCCGAGTACGTAACACCAACTGCGATCTTACCACGGCCGGTAAAAGTCATCCACAATGTCAAGATCGCAGGGGACGGGGGCGCGAGCCCACCGTCAATCGAATGTACATCCGACCAAGGCAAGATCGACCCTGCTAAGAGTGATAATCTTCGCACCAAGGCCGCGGCAGACATAGGCGATCCTACGATGGACGATGAAGTTTGTATCAAGGAAGGGGGAAGCTTGTTCGCAGAAGATGTGGAAGATCAAATGGCTGTGCTACCAGAGGTGACCGCGACCACGGAGGAAGTCAAGATCGAAGATCTTCAAATAGGTG
Source organism: Phytophthora palmivora (assembly GCA_008079305.1). NCBI lineage: Eukaryota > Oomycota > Peronosporomycetes > Peronosporales > Peronosporaceae > Phytophthora > Phytophthora palmivora. Next base: position 140,340 of record VOQZ01001596.1, on the reverse strand, counting down.
ATGCCAATATCAACACCCAGGAGGAGATCGAACGTCTTGTGCAGATTATCTGGAAACGGAAACACCTCCTTATCGGAAAGGGCAATGCCTTACCACCAGCGGCGAAGGGAGTGATATGTGACATAGATGTGGGAAACGCAAAGCCAGTCGCTCAACGTTGTTGTAAAGTGGCCATACAGTTCCGTGAAAAGTTGCATCAACTCATCAAGGGACTACTATCTGCTCGAATGATCCGACACTCGACATCTCCTTGGGCGTCACCCATAGTTGTGATCATCAAGAAGAATGGAATTGACATCCGGCTATGTATCGACTACCGCCTGGTTAATAGTCTGACAAGGCTCATGGTATATCCCATGCCTCTGATCAATGATTTGCTGGATGATCTCGATAAAGTTCTCTGGTATTGTTCTTTGGATATGGCCAGCGGTTTCTGGGTAGTGCCTATGACGGACCGAGCCCGATCGATCTCGGCATTTATTACTCCATTTGGATTATTTGAGTGGAATTGGATGCCATTTGGACTTAAAAACGCTCCCCAGATCTACCAGAGACTCCTAGACAATACACTATATGGATTCGTGAAGGTGACCCAAGATCAAGATCGATCTGAGCGAAAGGACGTATTCGAGACAGGAGAACCTGATCTAGAAAGAAATGAGTCAGTGTTGGGACGTCGATCTTACATCGACGACATACTGGTAACCGGAAGATCGTGGGACGCGTTATGCGAAAAGGTGGAAAAGCTGTTAGACGCCTGCGACGAGTGGAATTTGTCCATCAGCGTCGCCAAAAGTTTCTGGGGTCAGCAAAAGGTGGACTATCTAGGACATCGTGTGTCGGCTGAAGGTTTGGAGACACATCCAAAAGATTTGGCAGCTTTACAAGAACTACCATTCCCTACTAACCTAAGATCGATGCAATCATTCTTGGGAAGTCTCAATTACTACAGCCGATTCATTGAAGACTTCGCGATCTACGCATCTGTTCTATACGAACTACGCGAAGCGGATTTCTATGAGATCGCTCGAAGGATAAAATCGACGGGGGACGATGAGAATGTTGCTACAGAAGAGGGTAACAGGTGGACTGAGGCTAGAACAGCGTTCGCCGCTTTAAAGAACAAGATCGTGAACGTTCCGATCTTACAACACTTTGATGTGGATCGACAACCGGTGGTGGTAGTATATGCCAGCAAATGGGCGATCTCAGCTGCCTTGATGCAAGAACACGACGGAGTATATAAGCCAGTGACTTTCACTAGTCGCACACTCAAGCCGAACGAGATTAACTATGGTATGGTGGACAAAGAAGTGTTGGCTCTGCTCAGGATACTAGACATCTGCTATACTCAACTCGTGACAAGATCGATTAAAGTATTGACACGCCACTCCACATTGGCATGGTTACTTCACTCATCTGGATTGCAAGGACGGTTAGGACGATGGGCTGCACTTCTATCAAGCTGGACCCTTGAGATCGTCAAGTGTACCAGAGGGGAGGACGAGATCTTAGGCGTGATCGCGGCAAGTATTACGCCCCGCAAGGAAGTGGACTCGATCTTGATTTCGATCGCTCCCAGGAAACAACCGCGACAAGTGATCTCGATGCCTCCTCCAACAGTGGAGCCAGACGAGAGATTACTAGTTGTTAGTTTTGATGGATCAGCGCGTGTGAAACGAAGTGGAGGAGCATACAGTGGAATAGTGTGGAGCCTACCAGAATGGACAGTGATCTCAGCAGCTTCGAAGTATCAGCTCGATCTTACGGTAAATGAGGCTGAGTACCATGGTCTGCTTCGGTGCCTCGATCTCCTGTCCGATATGGACAGGGGACGCCTGATTATCTGTGGAGATTCTAACTTGGTGATCAGACAAATGAAGGGTGATATCGAGTGCAAAGCCCCGGGGTTAACGTTGTTACGGCAGCAGGTACTGGAACGTCTCCGATCTTGGCCTAACCACAGTTCCTCCATATGAAGCGAGATTGGAACCAAAGCGCAGATAGTCTGGCAAGTGCTGCATTACGTCGCGAAAGTGGAGTGGTGGTTGTCACGGAAGAGGAGCGCCAAGATCTTATGACTCTCAATAGATTGGATGAGTTGCTAATAGCTAAGGACGATGCGGCTACAGTCAAGATCGCTGCTGTCACAAGATCGCGTAAGAAATGTCGACCTCAGGTGCTACAAGAAGAGATTGTGCAAAGAATGAGGATAGGGCGTATTAGCCGAGCGCAAAATGAGGAAAAATGGATCGTCGATCTTAAGGCCTACCTGCGAGGGGACGTACAAGATCTTACTTCGACTGAAGTGAAAAGCTGTTCTAAGATCGCAGATCGCTATGAGACGGACGAGTCAGGATTATTGTTCTATTTTCCGCCGACCAAGTGGTCCGACGAAGATCGCGATCTTATGGCCAAGCTTGTGGTGCCCGAAACATTGCAAAGCGATCTTATGCACCACTATCACACAAGTTTGGAAGGTGGGCACCAAGGTATTGGACGGACATACCACAAGATCAGAGCTCACTTCCACTGGCGCGGACTATATCAGAGTGTGCAACGCTACGTGGGTCAGTGCATAGATTGCGAGACGGGAAAAGGACGGCCTACGATCCATGGGGAACCGCCTGGGAATTTACAAGCTACGTACCCGTTCCAGATTATCGGTATGGATCACATACCGTCACTACCAAGATCACACAAAGGAAACACTGAGCTATTGATCTGGATCGATCTATTCACTGGATATGTGATCGTGAAAGCCAGCGCATCAAGAACAGCCCAGACTGTCGCCGAGAACTATGAGGAATGTGTTTTCCGCCGGTTCGGTGCAAGCGAGGCTATCCGACATGACCGAGAACCTGGTTTTATGTCTGACTTCTTCAGATTGTTCAACAAAATCGTGGGACAGAGACAGCGAGCAATAATGACATACCGCCCGCAAGCAAACGGTACAACCGAACGGATGGCGGGAACATTGACACGTGCAGTCAAGATGTATGTGGAGGATGTCGACCAGCGAGATTGGGATGAATACGCCGAGCGCCTCTCCTTCGCACTCAATACTGCCCAAGATCGCGTCCGAGGAGATACCCCATTTTATCTGTTACATGGCTGGGATCCTCGATCTACGTTGGAAGCAATGATACCATTAGGATCAACGAGAAGACGAGATCGTGAACCCCGCCGATGGCGATACCGGATACAGAAGCAATATCAACAAGCACGTGAACAAGTGAATGAGGGATTACGTGATGCGATCCAAGAAAGGTCAGATCGACACAATGAAACGGTCCGACCACATGAGATCGAAGTTGGAACTCAAGTGTGGCTGTATCTAGATCGAGTCAAGGAAGGATATGCGCGTAAGCTGGCACATATGTGGCACGGTCCCTTTCGTGTGTTGGAACTGGTTGGAGAACATGCAGTACGTCTTGAGATCGCCGGTACCGAATACCGACTTTTCCCGGTGGTACATGTCTCTAAGATCAAGCCTGTACGACAATTCCCAGACCGTCCCAAGACGCGGTTGACAATACAAGATCAAGATCGATTCGATTTTGATGAAGCCTTGTTACCTGAAGACAGCTGGGTACGAGATCTAGATACCGGCGAATATGAAGTTGAGAAGATCGTAGACATGAGATCGGGGAAGCGCACGCGGTATGGACGAACATTGCGCGAATTCTTGGTGCACTGATAAAGATATGACGAACCGACATGGGTAGATGAGGCCGATCTTAATTGTGGAGCTCTATTGTATGACTATTTACGAGATCGAACGAATCGAAATCGATTCGAGGTCATGCAGTCACATGAGGAGCCATGAGGAGGCGAGATCGTGAAGCGAATCGGTCGCATCACGAGAAAATAAGTGAAGGATATATCGGATGGCGATAAATCAGGTGGACAATGGTGAATATGATACATGTGAAACCGACTAGATGGCTATAAGTCACCAAGATCGAAGGCGTTAATATCTTAAGAATGACGCATAAAAGGAAGGAAATCAAGGAGAAGAAATGGATTAATCAAGAAGATTACAGCACCGCTATGTTAGAGGCTGGCTGAGAGGAAGATGGCATGTTGACGAACTTGTCTTGAAGACGAGGAATGCGCGTCGCTGGATGGTCCGCAGGAGATCGGCGATATTGTAGGCGCCAGGGTTCCGCAAGATCAACAGCGGACAGCGCATCCTCAAGCGATGCAGCAGACACATCTGGATACCAGATCTTGGGATGACGCGGCTTGGGGAAGTGCAGAAAGAAAGGGTCCAGCAAGACGTCCAGATCGCAATATTGTTGACGCAGAGCCGGGATGAGGTGTCGAAATAGGAACTGCTTCCAGGCGGCTCCAGCCCGAGATCGACGCTGGCGACGACCCTCATGGTAAGCTAATAAGGCTGCGTCAGCAACACACATGTCTTCTGAGATCGGCAAGAAATGACTCGACTCCCAGATCGCCTGAAGGTGTCTCTCCTCATACTCCAGATATTTCTCACAAAAGCCATGAGGCATAAAGTCAACCATGAAGGAGAGAGGTCCTTCGGTGGACTCCAGAGACGCCCACGGTGGAGGAGTAAGAGACATCAGGGCATCCACAGCAGGTCCCGTAACAAAATCTTCGATCTCGATCCGAGAAGGTGTTGCAGAAGGAGTCACGTCTGGAAATAGCCATTCAGAGACACCGAGCAAAAGCTGACTCAACACCTTGGTGTTCAAGGTGGAGATGCTCAGATGACTCACACGATCGACATCCCAAGGGAAGACGTCCGCTGAGCGGAATAGACGTCTGGTGATCAAGCTGGGAATCCACTCTGATCTTGGAACTTTGGGGTATGGCGGAGTCAAGGTGGTGGCTTCGGAGGACTGTCGAATATCCGGAAGTGATTTACCCGCACTGGACTCAAGATCACTGTCATCGGGAGCGGAACTAGGGCTACCCATGGATGGATCGACCTCCGGAGACTGCTCGGATGGGTCGTCGGAAGTAATATTATCACTTCCCTCGCCACCCAAGTCGATAGGATGACCGGCAGTCCCCGAAGCACCCTGACCTCCCCCAGACGACTTGGATCGACGAAGGTCCGAACGAGATTTAGCCAAAGCTGCCAATACCTCAGGATCGTCCGCATCATCCTGTTCAGGAGAGCCATCTTCTTGCTCGATTTCGGACTCTTGGGGAAGATCAGGAGAGCCGCCTTCCTGCTCAGGAGAGCCGCTTTCTTGCTCGATCTCAGACTCCTGAGGAAGACCGGGGAGTTCAGGTTCAGGGACGTCAGAATCCGGACCCCCGGAGTCAGGAAGGTCGTCAGGGGATTTGGAGGATGAGAGATCGAGCCGACGAGTCTTGCGAGATCGAGGCGGGGATGATTCCGACCCAGATCGAGGACGCGTCAGACTTGCTGGGGTCGGAAGAGCGACATCTTGGTTGAGGGAGCGTGCCACAGCCCAAAATCGACTATAAGCGTCCGTGTAATGAGCTGAGAGAGCAGCATGCTCTACCCGTAGAGCAGCAAGCTCCCGCTTCTGGCTCGCGAATTGGTGATCCACTTGGGTATGAGCAGTCTGAAGATCAGCGACCTGTTGCTCTAAACGGGAGATGTTGGCCCTCATAGAGTCAACATGATTCCCACGAGCGCGAAGTTCAGCCCGAGCCTTATCCAGACGCTCAGACGAAGACGCAACCTTCGCCACCGCTTGATCTCGCTCGGATTGAGCCTCATGACAGCTCGCGCGGAATTGATCCCGCTCCTCTTGGAGCCGAGCGATACGTCGATCTTGTGCGCTGATCTGACGCTGGAGCTGGAGAGCAGCCGCTTCCAGTGAAGCCTCCGACAGCTCCAACGCTTGACACCGCTGCTGAGCTTTGGATAAATCTTGATCTCGATCTTTCAGACGCTGACGGACTTCCAGCAGTGATTGATCTTGCGTCTGATCACGCTGACGAGCAGCGATCAGTTCCTGATCTTTATTAAATAGGAGCCGGGCGAGCGCAGTGGGAGGTGGGGAACCAAGATCGGGATGACTGGTTAGAGCAGCCAGTTGGGCTTGAAGGTTCTGGACCTGGCGCTTCAAAGTGTCAATCTCGTCTTCCAGACACAAGATCGTACTCTTAGAGGTGGCCTGCAGCTCGTCGTAAGCTTCCTGAAGCTTGGAGACTCTGTCTAGCTTCTCTTCAAGTTCTTCAACCGTGGATTTGCTCTCTACCAGCTCTGCGTTGGAATCCTCCAGTGCTTCGATCAGCGCGTCATACCGATCTTGACAGAACTTAGCGAACGGCATGGCCTGAGAGCGGAGGTGACTCAATTTGCGATGCAGATCGCCCATGTGACGAAGAGAGTCCACGTGAGCGTGCTGAAGATCCTCATGATCATCTTGCAGTTGACGGAAGATCGACTCATGACTGATAATGTCCTCCACACCTTTTAGAGAAGCTTAGACATCTCGGAGCGACGCTTGGACGACTTGTAAATCCACATGAGATCGATGAACATGAGCGGTCGGCGCGGAAGACAACCGATGACACTCCGGACACGAAGAATGAGGGTGAGGAGGTGAGTTGGAAGACGAGTCAGGATCGACGGCAGCGGCGGCCACCGCGAACAGGCCCAATTGGCCCGGTGGCATAGTCGATCTTGGGGTGGACGGAAGATTAGAGGCTTGATCTTGAACCATGGTAGACGATGGGCAGGGAGGAGATGCGGTGCGGCGAGTGAAAGCAGTTGTGCTGCTACCACTTGCGCAGGGGACGGTTGTGGTGAAGCGGATAAGAAGTTTTCCGATCTCGATCTCGTCCCGTCAATCAAGATCAAGAGCAATCCCTCTCTACGGTGATCCTCGATATAGTGACACTCACTATAATGACCCAGTGAATGCGTGTGCCATCATCCCTGCCCAAGGCGATTGTACCCACCCGATATCGATCCTGACAGGTAAATATCGATCTTAGCTTTATTATGGGTTTTAAGAAGCCAGTGCGGTATGGATAGCCACAGATGGGAAGCATAGGATATTAACCATTAATTCAGAGTTGTTTTTACCTTCTACTATACAAGTCTTCCTTCTTCTTCGCTATTCCAGGTAGGGATATACAAGATTGGCCCTCCCGACGCCACGCAGGATCAAGATCGACACTAAGTGGAACCCCTACGCCCAGATTGCTTGGCTGGACGTTCGTCAACCCTCAAATCTCAAGACCCCGCTATAGGAAGCGGCAAGCACGTATTGGAACTATTTGGATAAAGGTCACACACCGACCACAAGACCCCCCCCCCCGAGCTAAGATCGACACTGGTCAGAACAAGATCGACCAAGTGCAACCAAGATCGAAGCTCGATAACTACGCGGCGCAGCGAGTAGAAGTATCCCCGCTGCTGCCACCTCTCCCGCTGTCCTGTCAGACAGCAAGATCGACAACAAGCGCGTCTAATCGAGATCACCCGAGGAGCGATCTAGTCCCACCGACGGGTACACAAGGTGAGATCAAGTAACTTCACGGAAGATCGGAGTACCCCCTCCGTTAGTCGGCAGTTCGGTCGCAGTGTGCAAGAGGACTCCTGCGATCTTGCGATTTCGCAGAACCACTTCGCCACAGGTGTTTGTCTGCCGCTTGAGCAAGATGGTACATCTTGCTCCGGTACGTGACAAGGTCACCGGGAAACAAGCTGCACAGCTGTTCCTAGATAGCGTGTTTCGCTATCATGGTCTACCAGAGACCATAGTCTCGGACAGAGACCCGCGTTTCACGGGTGCGTTCTGGGACACCCTGTTCTAGCTATTGGGAACTAAGTTGACGATGTCAACTGCGGACCATCCGCAGACGGATGGTCAGACGGAGCGCGTCAACCGCGTGCTCGAAGATACTCTGCGCAGTATCTGTGCGGAAGCACCTCGGTCCTGGTCGGACCAGCTTCCTATGGTTGAGTTTGCACTCAACAATGCGGTACACGTATCAACGGGGTTTACCCCGTTCTACTTGAATGGGTTACGACACCCCAGGTGCCGCTAACCTTGCGGGGAGGCACCGATGCCTCCATCGTAAGTGAGGGAGAGGCTCAGAAAACCTTTTCCTCCCAGATCTCGGAGATCGAGCCAGAGTCTTTAAAAAGATAGTTGTCGTCGTTTATAGACGACAGGCTGACGTTGATCAGCCGGGTTAGAGATTCAATGGCATCAGCCCAAGATAAACAGAAGGAGTACTCAGATAAACATAGAGGAAACTTAAATGTTTTTAAAGAAGGTGAATTGGTGTTGTTAGACACTAAAAACCTACCGCTAAAGGTGGTTAGCTCTGTAGAGAGCAACAAGTTGAAGCACCGCTTCATCGGACCCTTTGCGGTCCTGGCCAGACATGGCGCGGCGTATACCATTGACCTCCCAAAGTCAATGGCGACGCAGCCGACGTTCTACGTGGGGCGTCTTAAGCGGTATCACGATCCGCTGGGTCTTCCTTCTCAGACGGAGGAAGACCAAGGTGAGAACTCACCTCCTCGAAACGAGGCTGAGTCCTCTGGACAACCGGAGCTGCCGGTGTCGAAGCCTGCGAGTAGAACGCAGGCTGGTACCCACGCGGGTCATACGTAGGGTATGACGGTACCGGGTGGGAAGAACCTGGGTAAGAACTATACCCTAAAGCCGAATAGTACGATTATCGCTGCGGCTCATAAAAGGGCATCCGACCATGCACCTCATGGCTTAGAGCGTCTAAGCCTCAACGGAGTTCCTTTAGGGCCGAAGCTGGAACTCGGCGGTCAACGCGCCCATGGAGCTCATGGGTCGCACGACCAAGAGCGTCCAAATCCTGACGAAGGACCTCAAGGGTCCCCGGCTTGCCAGCCTGAGAGGCAGCCTGACCACCAGGTCCAAGCCCAAGGGCTATCTCGATCGCATAGACTCGATCTTGAATCGGACGGACCTCGTTGCTTAACAGGGACCCCACAGAGTCCCGACCCGAAGTTGAGGGTCCAGAAGGATAAGGCTGAGAAGGAGCCTCGTACTCAAACGCGTGCGAGAGCTCCTCCTGCCCTCCTTGATCGGAACGGCGAGCTCCACTACCATGTGGGGCGGGCCGTCCAAGAGCGGTGGCGTTCTGGGAAGCGCCAGCTGCTTGTGAAGTGGCGGGGTTACCCCTTGTCACAGAACTCGTGGGAGCCGGAAGACCGGCTCTGGGTTGACTGCCCGAAGGCTGTTGAGATCTGGGATCAGCAACAACCGGGGCGTAAGTAGTCCGCGGATTCTTAACCGCCTTACGATGTACGGTCCCTGGGTTGACGGAACCGTACCCGCGCTCATCTTGAGCGCTGGACTTAGACTGCTGCCTATGTCCCTCCATAACGGAGTGGAGTTTCCGCTTAGCGATTAAGTGGGCAAACTCAATGCGAAGATCTCGCTGGTCCAAGACATAGGACAGCAGGCGATCTTCTCGGAGTTCTTTTAACTACTGAACTGTGAAGTTTGTGGTGAAGCGGATAAGAAGTTTTCCGATCTCGATCTCGTCCCGTCAATCGAGATCAAGAACAATCCCTCTCTATGGTGATCCTCGATATAGTGACACTCACTATAATGACCCAGTGAATGCGTGTGCCATCATCCCTGCCCAAGACGATTGTACCCACCCGATATCGATCCTGACAGGTAAATATCGATCTTGGCTTTATTATGGGTTTTAAGAAGCCAGTGTGGTATGGATAGCCACAGATGGGAAGCATAGGATATTAACCATTAATTCAGAGTTGTTTTTACCTTCTACTATACAAGTCTTCCTTCTTCTTCGCTATTCCGGGTAGGGATATACAAGATTGGCCCTCCCGAAGTCACGTAGAATCAAGATCGACACTAAGTAGAACTCCTACGCCCAGATTGCTTGGCTGGACGTTCGTCAACCCTCAAATCTCAAGACCCCGCTATAGGAAGCGGCAAGCACGTATTGGAACTATTTGGATAAAGGTCACACACCGACCACAAGACCCCCCCCCGAGCTAAGATCGACACTGGTCAGAACAAGATCGACCAAGTGCAACCAAGATCGAAGCTCGATAACTACGCGGCGCAGCGAGTAGAAGTATCCCCGCTGCTGCCACCTCTCCCGCTGTCCTGTCAGACAGCAAGATCGACAACAAGCGCGTCTAATCGAGATCACCCGAGGAGCGATCTAGTCCCACCGACGGGTACACAAGGTGAGATCAAGTAACTTCACGGAAGATCGGAGTACCTCCTCCGTTAGTCGGCAGTTCGGTCGCAGTGTGCAAGAGGACTCCTGCGATCTTGCGATTTCGCAGAAACACTTCGCCACAAGTTCTTCAGAGAAACCCATCTCCAGAACAGGTCCTCTGCCTGTGTCTGGGTTGTGGTGTTCTCGGGCTGTACACAAGGTACCCCCACACGAGGAAGAGCCCATCACGGTCCTCCGTTTTCTTACGGAGGCTTGTGAATTCCTTGAGAGGAATTCGGTGTGGTGCAAGCAGCACACACCTAGCGGCCTCAATGTCGTTGACAAAGAGTGGTTCGTCCTGAACCAAGGCACGCTCATAGGCGCCACGCGAAGTGCGCCCATGGTTTAGACCACGAGGGGCCTTGAGGTGCTCCAAGAACATGGGAGACCCAGACCCCGCATCCGGTGGATAGTATCCGCGAGGATACACCGGCGTGGGAGGCACAGGAGTGCCTTGCAGTTGAGCAGCTTGATAGCACTCCTGCCGCTCATCGAGATCATTAGAGATCTCTTAGGGCTCAGAGACAGCCCCCTCCTCTTCGTCTTCATCTGAGGAGTCGAACAGGGATTTGAATCCCTTTGCGATGGAAGGCTCTGAAATAGGAGAGCCAGGGGTAGCGCGCTTCTTAGCAGCAGCAGCACCCTCACCAGCCCTTTTGAAGAAGCTGCTTTCGCAGCTTGGGCTCGAGCCTTACCTTCGGCTAAGGTAAGGCTGTTGTGAGTGGTGTGGACCACACCAGGAGTGTGGTCCACACTACTGCTACGGTGGGTCTAGGTGGCTGAGAGCCAACCAATAGCATTTGACCTACCTTTTATATGCATAATTAGATTAAAGTATAGTTAATCAGTAATTTGTATTACAGGCCAAATGGACCTAATTAACTATAAATAAATCAGTCTAAAACTTACTCCATACTGGCTTTTAAGTCCTCTCAGACCAGGGACTAGTGAACTGCCGTTCACTTAGAGTTTGTATACTCTTAATAGCACGCTTCCTCAAGCAAGGTGCTCGTGTGACCCCGTCACAATATACTTGGTGTTAGAGTCATTCAAATTGAACGGAGCTCCATTAATACGAGTAAGTAGTTACACATCTATCAGTTGCACTCAGCTGATTTCAGCAGTGCTCCAAGTACAATTCAAGAATGTGTCAGAATAGTAACACACCGAAGTATTTTAGTGACAAGATGAAATAAAATCGTACTCTTGACGGTTGGATTTTTGTTTCTCAACTGAGGTGTGGATGAGCTTCCGGTGCTAGCGATGATAATCACTAAGCATCAATGCCAGAAGGTAGAGATTCCTATTCCAAAAGCTTTTCCCGATCCGATACTTGAGGTTCAATATGAATGCTTGCATGTATATCTTCCATAGCTTCTACACAAGTAAAATTAAACAGGTCAGTTTGGAAATGCGCCAGAACAACATGCATACAAAGTACATCATCGTATCCTTGACAGCATACTACAGTACTGCTTAAAGTAAGCTGTTAGTGAGTGGAATAATGCGCCGTAACACGCAATGAAATAGTTTACAACTAACTACTGGCCAACATTTTCCCTGAGAATATACAAGTATTTGACGGTGAGCGCGGTTGAAAACAGTGTCACATGAAGTAGGAGATCTCAACACGGGTCAACTAATAGGAGGCGTGTCACGATATCCTAACGATGAAGCAGCTGACGGTTTTGGAAGCTACTACGAGGGGATCAAGAAACAAGAAGAGCCACCGAAGCATGGCAACAAAGATAAAGGACGCAGCAGATTGCAATCGTGCTTCTGGCGTGCTGCTGTCGTGCTACTGTCGTGCTGCAACCAGCTGTGATGACCATATTTGTTTGCATGTTCAACAAGAGCAAGTTAGGAGAATCGATAAAACCAAAAACAATCAGATCTCAATTTACCTTGTTCAAGAACAACCGAACTGACTGTGAACTTTGGCAGCATCTTGCTCGAGTCCTTCAGTTATACATCTGCAAGTGCAACCATACACAATAAGTGACGACTTATTGCGACATAGTAGAAATTGCAAAGTCCAACGACCACGATGGAGACAAGAAGCCGAACTGCAGAAAGACGACTAGTGATTGCCGACGGCACCAATAATCCCATCGACGAACGTGTCCAGCGTGACGAAGAAACCCTAAATGACATGGGTGACCATCTCGGGCAAGTGAATCAGCGACTTGATCAAATTTTTGACGGCATCGACGCGCTTGTAGGAACTGTTGCAGCAACGCGGGGAGCTACACAACAAAGTGCAGCAACAGTAATTCAATTTCAAGACGTTGCCACACAGGCAGCTGCAGCTGTAGCCGAACTGCAAGTACAAATAGGAGTGGTGGACCGTGTTCAAGAGCTCGCTCAGAGAACGGCAGAGTCTGTGAACCAGATGCGACAGCAACCGTCAGTGCAAACTCCTACCCCTGCTCATCAAACCGTGCTGAAAACCGATGCCGATGTCGACATGGAGGCGCCGACTCATCGAAAACTGAGAAAAATGGACACCAAGCCACTGACATTTGACGGTGATATCGACGGTCAGAAATTAAGAAGTTTCATCTTTCAGTTCGAGTCGTACTTCAGCTTCAAAGGATACAACTTAGAAGCTGATGATGTGGTTCTCGCTCTCGAATTAGGCCAAAGTGTTCGTAAAAGCGCCGCGACATGGTACGAGACGTACATGACCAGTCAAAGTACGATGAACACGTGGAGCAGCATCAAGTCTGCGATGGAAAAGAGCTTCAAAGAGCCGAACTTCCAACAAAAAATGCGTAACGAGTTGCTTAACTTCAAGCAGCGAGGAACGTATCAAGGGTACGTTGCGAAGTTTCAGGAAAAACTTCGACTTGTGCCACTTGATCCTGCGTTTGCCAAAGAGATTTTCCTTAGGGGATTGACCAGCAACAACCTTCGCAAGCAGATTCTCCGCAAGAAGCCAACAACGTTGGAAGACGTGATTGCAGAAGGCTTTAGCGAAGTCGAACTAGAACGTCTCGATGACAATAAGCAGCCACCAGATTCATCAAAGCAGAAGTCAGGATCCAGTGAGACTAAGAAACAGCAAAATCAGTTCCCGGGCAAGACAGAAGGTCGGAAGCGTGCTAAGTGCCACCACTGCCAGCGAGGTTACCATGAACCTGGCGAGTGCTGGTTGAAGTTTCCAGAGAAAAGACCGAAGCCGACCGACAAAGGACACTGAGGCATGCGAAGTACCAACGATAACGCTGACTACAAGTCGAAGTACTACGCGTTGATTGGCAAGCTCGTAGTTGATAACGTTGAAGCCACCAGCCAGCCTTTAAATGAGTAAACTCGCTTGATGCCGGGCGTTCAAGTGAGTATTGTCCTAAGCCCATTAAACGGGACAAACATTTAGACAGAATGGAGACGATATATATCAATGTCAGTGAAAGTTCGAGTCATCCTTTCATACAAATGGAAGGTGTGATACCAGTGCGGACAAGAGAGGTGAGGTCGAGTGGATTTATTGACAGCGGAGCATCGATCAATGCAATCAGCCCAGCGTTCACACAGAAGAATTCTTTGGAGAATAAGGTGTTGGAGCACGAAACAAAACTTGCGTTGACTATGGCAAACACCGAGACAATTCACGTCAACAAGAAAACCATCAAGTTAGATATCGTCATCAACGGATTCAAGCCGTACACAGCAGAATTATTCATTCTTCCCGTTCCTGACGACCGAGACGTGCTACTCGGAATACCGTGGCTACATGACGTGAACCCTCGAATAAATTGGCGAACCGGAGAGATTCGACCCTCTCGCGATAAGCTCCGACAATCCTTGCAAGCTGTTATCAATAATCTCCAGCAAGCTCGTACAAAAGTGAAAGATGTGCCAATGCGAACGACTGAGTCGTATTTTTCACTGGAATTTGGGGAGACAAACGTTATATCGGCGAAACAATTTCGGCGTTTGTTGAAAAGGACAAGGAGATCGAATATGTCTTTGCGGTACAACCGCGTCCGTCTAACCCTGTTCAGCGACCGACAAGTATCGACGAATACAAAGATCACCCTGTTTATCCGTGTTTGTGTAAGTACCCTGAGCTGTTTCGCCAGAAGCTGCCGGCAGAATTGCCACCAGCGGAACACGGTGAACTTCAGATGGACATTAAAAATGAAGACCCCGTGTTCCGACAGCAATGGAGACAGTCTCCGGTACAAGAAGCGGAAATTACGCAATGGGTTCGAGAGATGGAGACTGCAGGCCTCATTCGACGGTCAATGTCGCCGAATGGAGCACCAACGTTTTGCGTACGGGAACCTGATGGTTGGCGGATAGTTCACGATTACCGTGCTATGAACCTGAACACAACTAGGAGAACAATGCCAATGCCACGAAAAGACAGAATCCTCGAGGCGATGCAAGGCGGGTATTTCTTTTCGTGCTTAGACTTGCTCAGTGGATATTACTAGTTCAGGATGCGAGAAAAATATATTCCTTACACTGCCTTTCAAGCACCAGACGGCCTGTATGAGTACCTAGTCGTCCCAATGGGATTATCTAACGCTCCAGCTACTTTTAACGACGGGATCCGGCGGGTACTGGACGACTTGGCGGATGTCTGTCAAAGCTATTTTGACGATATCTACGTTGTCACGCGCAGCAAGAGCTTGGAAGAACATCTCGAAGCCTTGGATCGCGTATTTGCTCAACTGAATGACCACAAATTTTTCGTGAAACTGAGTAAATGCGTGTTCTGTGCAGACACAATACCCTGTCTGGGAGATATGGTAGGTCGAGATGGTATACAAATAAATCCCAAGAAGGTTGAAGCCATTCAGCATTGGCCACTTCCATCGACCAGGCATGAATTTAAATCATTCATGGGAACTGCAGTCTACGTGCAACGATTTTGCAAGACATTTGCAGATGATGCGGGTCCGCTATTCGACATGCTTAAATCAAAAGCGCAGAAGCTAACGTGGACAGCAACTTTGCGGCGTCACTTCGAACAATTAAAGCACCATATCGGACAGACACCCGTGTTAGCAATTGCCGACTTCTCAAACGACTTCTTCATACGGATGGATGCATTCGATTTCGCGATGGGTGGAGTCCTCTTTCAGAAGGAGATAAAAGATGGCGAAGCAGTCGAACGACCGGTAGCATTTGCCGGTCGAAAATTCAGGGCTGCTGAAGTGAATTACCCCATCCGCGAAAAATAATTATTGACAATTTTATTTGGACTTCGTACATGGCGCGTTTATCTGCTTGATCGGCCGTTCGTAGTGGAGACGGACCATAGAAGTCTAGAAACAGTCTTCCGGCAGAAAACAAGTTCGAGGCGAATTGCAAGATGGTATGATGAACTGGCAGAATATAATTTTGAAATCAACTACATCAGAGGCAGCCAGAATGGAGTGGCTGATGGTATTTCGCGACGACCCGACTTTCTGTCATCACAACCAGAAGGATATATCACACTTGCATCGGTAGCAACCCGAATCAATGTTCGCGCGAAGATTGATGATGCATTATCTGCAACAGTTGCTGAGACAGTGAAGCGGTACAAAGAAGACTCGACGACCGCAGCTCTTTTGCGTTTGTTAAACCATAAATTAACGGGTCCAGCAAACGTGAAAGACACTCCAACAGCACCTCGACACTTTGAGCGTTATTCACTACATGATGGAAAACTTTACTACCGTGGTAGTCAGCATGACCGTGTCAGACTTGTTTTGCCGAGAGTAAAAGAGATTGTTCACCACGTTCTCGAAGAATTTCACGACAGTCCCGTATAAGGACATCCTGGCATCGATAGAACAGCACGCTTAGTGGAAGAACACTACTTTTGGCCGAGAATGATCCGTGATATCACAAAATATGTGAAAGTGTGCGAAGTTTGTGTTCGTACGAAGTCTCGCAATGCGAAACCTCCTGGGTTACTCAACAGCCATGCCATTCCAACCATGCGATGGGCTCACGTCGCAATGAACTTTATTGTACAGTTACCCCGCACGGATCGAGGCTATGACAGTGTCATGGTTGTGATCGATCAGCTGACAAAGAGAGCACATTTTATGGCGGGGAAGGTGACAGATACAGCCCAAGATGTTGCAATACGCTATCGCCGAGACATCTTCAGATTGCATGGACTACCATGGACTACCTAACGTTGTTCTCTCAGATCGCGATTCGAAGTTCACATCATTATTTTGGAAAAAGCTCTGTGACCTGCTTAACGTCGAGCAGAAGCTGACGACTGCCTTTAGACCCCAAGGTGATGGAGTCACCGAACGCCTCAACCAAACACTGGAAAATTATCTGCGTGTATTTTCAAACGCTGATTCAAATGATTGGGACACGCATCTTTGTCTGGCGGAATTTGCTTACAATGCACGATTCCAAGCAGCGATTCAAATGTCACCTTTCGAGGCTGATATTGGATATATACCGCGGACACCGGCAACTCTAAATCTGCCAAATCAGCAATCACGCACTGCTAAACACTCAGAATTCATACTACGTCAGTCGGACATACTGGCTAAAGCTCACCGCTGTATCGCTGCTGCTCAAGACCGAATGGCAGAGCAATTTAACAAGAATCGTCGCCCTCAAATCTTTCAAGTGGGAGCTGAAGTTCTACTATCTGGTGAAAACTTATCGCCTAAAGACATGGACACCACGAAGAAAAAGCTCGGCGCTAGATGGGTGGGACCATTCACAGTTACCAAATGCATTGGGCGCGGGTATTACCGACTAAGGCTACCACCTGCCATTAGATTGCACCCGGTTTTTCACACTAGCATGCTGAAGCC
The DNA here is from genome assembly GCA_008079305.1 of Phytophthora palmivora. Lineage (NCBI taxonomy): Eukaryota > Oomycota > Peronosporomycetes > Peronosporales > Peronosporaceae > Phytophthora > Phytophthora palmivora. The sequence goes on along the minus strand of VOQZ01001596.1, from coordinate 123,340 downwards.
TTACATACAGAGGGAAATCGTCGTGCAAAACAGCGATTTTTCAAAGTTCGTCTCCATGATGGAACTGAAGGGGAACTTGTTGAAGACATTGTCAATCACAAGACATCACGCAGGAAAACGTTTTACGAAGTAAAATGGCTTGGGCAGTCTAATACAACGTGGGAGCCGGCCGCCAACCTCAAATCGGTAGAAGGCCTCATACAAAGATACCTCCAACGCACCAAGCGATTTCGCTAGAGGGAGGGAATGTCACGATATCCTAACGATGAAGCAGCTGACGGTTTTGGAAGCTACTACGAGGGGATCAAGAAACAAGAAGGGCCACCGAAGCATGGCAACAAAGATAAAGGACGCAGCAGATTGCAATCGTGCTTCTGGCGTGCTGCTGTCGTGCTACTGTCGTGCTGCAGCCAGCTGTGATGACCATATTTGTTTGCATGTTCAACAAGAGCAAGTTAGGAGAATCGATAAAACCAAAAACAATCAGATCTCAATTTACCTTGTTCAAGAACAACCGAACAGACTGTGAACTTTGACAGCATCTTGCTCGAGACCTTCAGTTATACCTCTGCAAGTGCAACCATACACAATAAGTGACGACTTATTGCGACAAGGCGTATCCAATTCAGATGTGTTTTCCAGAGCACGCAAGGTTATTCCCAGCGGCAGAGTCATTGCTATGTCTTCAAGCATTTCGTCTTACGCTCCAAGAAGTGACGAATTGCAATTGCTAAAATAATGTTTTAACTTGGTGCTTAGGTAGGTTTTTTGAGCCCAGTATATTTGCTGTTTCCTTTGAATTTTCAGTGATTGACAGCCTCAATTCATATCGTTACAATATAAAACCAAACCGAAATGAACAAAGGGATGTAATACTCTTCGATTCAATATGATAAAGCTCGCATCAGCATAAGTTTTCAAGTCGAAATGAGCAAATCCCTTCATATTTATTAGATTGTATGCCCTACCAGTAAAGACATTCAATATTAAAATGTGCTGAGCAATTGAGTGTGGTGAATAAATGGAAGAAGTGCGATGCTGTTAGGATGCATGACGCGGTTTCAGGGAAACTTGCGAATATTGCATCGAAGGTGAAGCATATAATGTAGCTACTACACGACAGTACAACTAGGGTGCGATTAAATGATACACCATATGAGTATGTCCCTCAATTATTGATTAAAACCGGTTCAGGATATAGTTGAAAATTTGCTTTAGCTTAAATTTCCCACTAACCAAAACCCCGCTTCAATTCGTTTAAATAAAACTAAAACGGGATTTTGACTGCATTTACGATGAAACGATCCCACGTTCCAATAATCTTGGTTTAAGCGTCCGCGAAGCGGGCGCCCAGAACTCTACTCGCATCTCGATCGGACGCAATTAATCGGGAACATTACGCGCAGTTTTTTTCCTTACCGTATTTTACCGCCGAGAACAATCGTAGAACCTTCTTTTGGGGTAGCAGTCGTTTTGAGAAAGCAAAACCTTTTCGATAGTAGGGTAGTTTTAGAACCGCTCAACCACTGAGATCTAACAGACGTTGATTTGATGACGCAGCCTCTCGACCACCTTATATTAAATAATAGCGAGAGCCACGTCTTTTGGATCTAAGGACCGCTCGACCGACAACGTTCAAACTATATTAATAAAAGCAATAGAACATTACGCCAGCAGATTTTAACCTCAAGGGATTAGTTCCGACCAGCGCGACTTGGCGTCTCATCATTGGTTGAAAATTTATGTCACCCGCCTTCATGTCCGTTTAAGTACGCCAGAAGTTCTTCCTCATTCCAGAGTCTGCTAGCTCGAGGAAAGATGGTGGATGTAACGCTTGTCTGTTGTATAGTTGGAGACGGCAGCGTGTTTACCGTTGTCATTGACTCGAACAAGTTGGTGGGCATCTTGAAGAAGGAGATCAAGAAGGAGAACCCAGCGACGATTAAGTGTGACGCCAAAGACCTGCAGCTCTTCCTGGCGAAGAAGGGCGGCGCGTGGCTGACGGAGGCAGACGTGAAGAAGGGCGTGGAGGACACCACTGGCTTCACGCTGTTGGACGTTGCGGGAGCACCGCTTAACTTGGTTGACTTGTCGGAGGAAGACGTGCGGTGCCAACTCACGAAGGAAGCTGTGAAGGCTAAAAAGACCCCTGTTCACGTGCTGGTGGTGGTTCCGGGGAAGGGGAAACGCTGTCGGGCGGATGGATGGTTTGGTGAGTCTTTCCTTCCGCTGCCGAAGAAGCGCAAAGTGGACAAGAACAAGGAAGAGATCAACCAAGTTACGAGGTTTTTCGAGATGAGAGATTTCCCTCCGTTGGCGCACAAAATGATCGAATATAAAGTGATCGTGGAGAGAAAGGCGTATCGTGTGATTTTTACCGAGTTGATGAAGGAAGTACAGTCAAGCTTCGAATACGTTGAACCAGGCAAGGATAGTAAACCAGGCAAGGATTCCAACCTGATTGTCACGGGGAATCCCGGTATTGGGAAGAGTCGGTTCTACCTGTATTGCATCTTTCAACTCATTCTTGGTGAGCGAGAGGATGTTAAGAAGCTGCTCCCATATGAGTTGGTGTTGAACTATGGCTCGGACTTTCGCAAGTACGATGCCGAACGCAAGGAATTTGTTGAATTGGACGGAGAGGAGGTTGTTTCGCTGCAGACGCAACGCCGTGTGCTCCGGCTTGTCGAGGCAACATCAACACAACTTGTTGGCTGGAGCGGAGTCTCGATTTTGTTTGCTTCACCTGGTGTTAAAGGCATAAAGGATTTCGCAAAAGTGGACGGGGGGACGTATATCATGCCAGCGTGGACCTTCGAGGAGCTGAGAGAGTACAACTCATTGCTCCCCGATAACTTGCAACTTGCCGAAGACGACTTGGTTTCGAGATACGACATCTTCGGTGGAATTCCTCGGTTCGTCTTCACGAGAGCGTCTAACGTGAACGTCACAAATACACTTGATGAGGCAGTCAACTCATTCAATGCGATGGACATCATTTCTTATGCAAAAAGCAATCACTCTGTGAAGGAGGAAGACTATAGCCACCGTGTTCTTGAAATGGTACCTACCCGGGATGATTTTCGCGCGGACTACCATTTGGATTTTCTGTCCAAGCACATCGCCGAATTGGTTGTTGCCAAAGTGCATGGAGAGAGCCTCGATAAAATATCGGAATTCGCTATAACTCACGATAATGATGACTCGGGAAGTACGTCTGTGGTCCGCGGCAAGATATACGAGATGCTCTGCCACAAATGGTTTGGTCTGCCCCAGCAGAAAGAACTACACTTTCGCTCGCTGTGCTCGACAACTCTGGACGATTTGACCATTCCACAAGAGATGCAAACGGTACGCTTCACTGCTCTTGACAAACTACAGCTTGCTCAGGGCTGGACGTACTACCGGCCGACATCGAAAACGTTTGGAGCGCTGGATGCATTCATCTCAGATGGAAACGAGTGTTACGGGCTGCAGATGACACTCAACAAGGACCATGGTATCAAAGCTGCGCCAATGAACAAGTTTCTCAAGTGGTTGAAGGATGATGCTCGCCTCAACACGGATCAGTTTTACTTCATATTCGTGGTTCCAGGAAAGATTGCAGATTCATATCGCAAACCAGCAACCACGACGACAACCGGTTTAGTCAGCCAAAAGCCTGGAGCTTCGGCGAAGGTGAACCAGTTTGTAACAGCATTGGACGTATTCAGTGGGGGCAATTGATTTTTTAGTCCACACTTCAAAGTAGTGCAAATGCAATTATGCAGTTCTCGAAATTGAAGCGGGTGGTGATAGATAGCAGAACTCGCGCCTAAATTCAAACACTGCCCAACTAGGAAATGTTTGGATGTGATTTGACGACTGCCTTGATTTCTTTGGTTCGGTAGGTCATTTGGCCAGTTTTAAACTTTCGTTCACTGGTAGCTCTGAGCTTGCATGGCGCTGCCTTTTGGCGCTTGATGGGTCTGATCTTTTCATCTACTGGTAGTTCCCACTTTTATAATGCCATTTTTGCCGTGCTTCCATGAATAGTGTGGTCTCTTTGCTTCTAGTACACTCTAACAGCCTCCGATCGTGGCCACTGACGGGAGAAAGCATGGAATTGATGCGATGATCAATGAAGGTAGCCGGTCCTGCACCGGCAGTTTCAGTCTGGTTTGCAGATCACTGACACACATCCAGGATCCATGCGACAGACACGTGCGTGGCACACCAAGCAGAAAATCTTCAGTTTTGGCAGCTTCGACGTGTTCACATCACATGATTGCATTAGAATGGAGTCCGACACTGCTCTCGTCACTTGTGCTCATTGTTTTACTAGCTACGACCGACTGGATACGCAGCGAGAACCATGGTGACCGAGACAACACCACTGCGTGACGGCGAACTGGCACCACAGGATCAACACAAGAAACGTCTTGCCGGACTCGTGGTCGTCGGCTTCGTCATGATGGTCCTGGCTGTACTGACGACGACAGCATCAGCAAGGAAACGCACGAACACCCTGTGCAGATTACACAGCCCCACACGGATCTAACGCCTCGGAATGCTACGAAGCTCCGTCAGTCAAGAACTGGTTCCAGTGCGGGACAGAGAAGAGCGAGTCGGGCTACATCACGTTGTCCAACAACGTGGACGACCATCTCTTCTACTGGTTCTTTGAGTCGCGCAAAGCCCCAGCTACTGATCCGTTGGTATCGTGGATGACTGGAGGTGGCTCTGGCTGCTCCAGTCTCGCCGCACTGCTGACGGAGAACGGACCTTGTCGAATCAACCCGGACGCAACGACAGCACTGAATCCGCACTTGTGGACGGCTGAAGCGAACGTCATTTGGCTGGACCAACCTACGAACGTTGGCTTCTCGTACGATAGCAATTCCGACATCCAATTCAACGTGAAAACAATACAGGAAAATGTGTACTGGTTCCTGCAGGGATTCCTGGATAAACACCCAGAATTTGAAGGAAGAGCTCTGTTCCTGGCTGGTGAGGGATACTCTAGCTGTGACGAGATTGTGTGTATTCACACTGTTCGTCATTTTTACGATTACGTGTATTGACAATTTGGATAATATTTATCCACGTCTATTCACAATCGCACCAATCATAAGAGAGAAGAAATGGATGTCACTAACTGTAACGGGGTTACATGAAGGGGTACCCTCGAAAGGGTATCGCCTTTAGAAGTAGATATACTTCTGTGAGTATCGGTTTTAGATACTCTGTTGTGAGTGGTATGGACCACACTCCTGGTGTGGACCACACTCCTACCACATGGGTCTAGGTGGCTGAGGGCCAACCAATAGCATTTGACCTACCTTTTATATGCATAATTAGGATAAAGTATAGTTAATTAGGAGTTTGTATTACAGGCCAAATGAACCTAATTAACTATAAATAAATCAGTCTAAAACTTACTCTAAACTGTCTATTAAGTCCCCTCAGACCAGGGACTAGTGAACTGCCGTTCACTTAGAGTTTGTATACTCTTGATAGCACGCTTCCTCAAGCAAGGTGCTCGTGTGACCCCGTCACACTTGGTAGCACTTGTAGTCAATCCACGCCTACGCGGGTAGATTGGCTACCTGAATCCTCTGTGGCTCCTACAAGGTAAGACAGGATGGATAGAGGGGAGTTCCTTCATTTGACCGACTCTCAGTTTGAGTCGGTCCGGAAGATGGTGGGCATCTTTGGAGGAGATGCCCTCCGAAGCTTGGCGGCTGCTACGCTGGTCGAGCAGGTCAAACGCATCGAGGCGTTCGACACATACGAGAGAGGGCTTATCGCTCATGTGCAGGGGCTGCAGGCTCCCGTGGCTGAGATGAAGCCAGCCCAACCTAAGCCGTTGAGGCTTAAGGTTAACCCTTATGAGGGGGAGGAGGGAGAAAACCTCCACTTCTGGGTCCGAGAGGTAGAGCTCGCGATGGACGCGGCTCTCATCTCGACCGAGCGACTTCGGGTCGCTTTCGCCCTGTCCAACCTAGGAGGTCGGGCGAAGACCTGGGCGTACACGCGCGAAGCAACAACGCTGGGTTGTTTCACAACCTGGGCTCAACTGTGTCAACAGCTTAGAGCCGCCTTCCTTCCGGCGAACTATGAGTATCGCCAGCGCTCGCGCTTCCTTGCCTGTAAACAAGGGAAGCGTGAGCTGCATGAGTACATCAAGGAGATGCGAGTACTCGCTGCATCTCTGGTGGGGAACCCCCTACCTGAACACATCAAGGTGACAGTGTTCATGGATGGCCTGAAGGTAGGCCCATCCCGCACACAGTTGCTCCGCGTGCATGCGAACACCATGGAGGAGGCGATCCAGATCGCCCTCCAAGAGGAGTACAGCCACCGACAGGCTCGTACTCCTACGTCAGTGTGGCAAGGCCACAGTGCGTCGTCAGGCGCAGTGCAAGTAACTCCAGCAGCTGGAGCTAGCACAGGGCCGGTACCCATGGAACTGGGTACGGCCGTACAGAGCTCCATCCGTTGCTACGGATGTGGGAAGCTCGGGTACATGCAACGTGCCTGCCCTGCGGGAGGGCAAAGGAAGTTCCCTTCCAAACCTAGGGGCTCGAGGGGCCCGTGGCAGAAGCCGCGACCCAAGAGCCAGGGGAACTGGGGTCACCAGTGGGGGCGGGGCGCCCTACTGGGGAAGATCTAAGTCCCCATGGTAGGAGTGCGGACGGCGCACGCCATGGAGGCTTAGCCCCTGAGAGCCTGGGTGCTCTCGAGACGAGAAAGAGCAGCGGCGGACTGCTCGTGGTACACGCGAGTGTACGGGGATATGGAGATCCCTTTAGAGTCCTGATTGACTCTGGGACGTCGACGAACTTTGCTCGACGCCAGACGGTCGCGCGGAATGGCGACAAGTATGCCGACGCTTTGCGTGAAAGCGAAGGCAAGGGCCAGGTCTCGGTGAGACTGGCCGATGGTACGGTGGTTAACGTACCTGGGGTCCGTATGGACCTGGCTGTAAAGTTTGAGGACTTTGACAGCACGGAGGCGTTCCTTGTCCTAGACATGGACAAGTACGACTTGATCCTGGGCATGCCGTGGCTCGAAAAGCACGAGCCCTGGATCGATTGGCGCGGCAAAGCCATTGGGGCTAGTCGGCCCGCAGTCTCCGACAGAGCTTTGGTGAGTGATGTTCCCACCTCCGTCCGGGACTGGGGCGCCAGGGATGGTCGCCAAGGCGCTTATGCGCCCCGAAGAAGTACTGAGAGTCACAGACTCCAGTGAAGATGTTGCGATGAGCCTCGCAACTGGTCGTGAGACCAAGACTCATTGTCAAGCGTGTGGGGTTGCTACGACGGCAAGTCCCAACGCTGAGAGTCGTCGCGCCGTATGGACTTCGTCTGTGGCAGTGCCGGACGGCACTGACCAGGCGGGTTACATAGGTCCGCAAGCAGCAGAGGCTGTTGGGGAGGACGCTGAGAGTGCCTCTGGCGTGGGTAACATAGTTCCGCGCGGGGTCAAGAAGACCAGTACGTGGGCGGAGGTGTTGTTGAACACCTCCCGTGTGGATAACAAAGCACCACACTCGGAGTCTGAGACTCCTCCGGCACGGCCGGGCTTCAAGTGAAGGCAGGTGTCGTCCATCTGGAGGCACTGTCAGAGGTGTCAGCACTGCTGAACCTCGAGGAATTGTCCATGAAGGATTTCCTGGCCGAGTTGAAGGCCGGAGAGATTGCGGAGATGGTGCTCCTGAAGCCGGAGACCTCTCCTGAAGATTTGAACTCTTCCTCCGTAATGGACGAGGATGTCCTGGAAGGGTTCACGAAGCAGCGCGCAACGCGCTTGGGTTCTGAGATCCTCAGGAACCCGGAGGATCCAGTGTATCCTCTTGTGAAAGAGTACTCGGATGTGGTGTCGAAGCACCCACCATCCCAACTCCCGCCGGATCGGGGAGTTCGGCACGAGATTGACCTCGTGCCTGGCACAAAGTATTGTGTCACGAGGCAGTGGCCTCTACCTCGCGAGCAGTGCGAGGTCATAGATGCCTTCTTCGCCGAGAAGGCGAAGTCGGGCATGGTGCGGGAGTCGAAGTCCCCGCACTCGACGCCGACCTTCTGCGTTCGCAAACCGAACGGGAAGTGGCGTCTGGTTCACGCTTACAACAAGCTGAACAATGCGACGGTACCGGCGCAGACGCCGATCCCTCGCAAGGATGTGTTGCTGAACAACATGTCGGGTTGCACGCTGTACAGTGCCCTGGATCTGGTAGACGAATACTACCAGATCCTGATGCGGGAGAGTGACATTCCTCTCACCGCAGTGATCACCCCGAGTGGGATGCTCTGGGAGTGGCTAGTGATGCCACAGGGGCTATCGAATCCCCCAGCGACGTTCAATCGCTTGGTCATACAACTGTTTAGACCATTGCGTACGTTTGCACAGACGTACTTCGACGATATATTCGTCCATAGCCGTGCCGAAGGTGGCCAGACGGCTATGGAGGTGCATTTGAAGCACCTCCGTTGAATGTTTAAGGTCATGAGAGCTAACAAGCTCTATGCCAACATCGACAAGTGCGTCTTTGCAGCTGAGGAGATAAAAGTCCTCGGCTGTTTTGTCAGCAGGGTCGGCGTGCGCGCCGATCCAGGGAAGGTCAAGGCCATAGCGGCTTGGCCTACCCCGAGGTCGCAGAAGGACCTCCGGAAGTGGTTGGGCTTAGCCAACTATCTTCATAAATACAGCGCAGGGTACGCTGAACTAGCTCGACCCTTGTCGGATCTCTTAAAGAAAGATGCCGACTGGGTCTGGGAGCAACAACACCAGGATGCTTTTGACAGCATCAAGGCGAGCTTACAGCAAGCGCCAGTCCTGGCCTTGCCGGACGAGAACAAGTCATTTAGCGTCGTCTGTGACGCTTCTGACTATGCAATAGACCTGCGCTATTGCAGAAGGACGATGAAGGACGCGAACGTGTCATCTCCTTCCAGTCCAGGCAGCTGAAGGCTGCCGAACGGAACTATCCCGTTCATGACAAGGAGCTACTTGCAATGAAGTACGCTCTTGTCAAGTTTAGAGTTCATCTCTTGGGCACAAGGCCCTTTGTGATCTACACTGATCACGCGTCCTTGCGGACTGCCACCAACTCGCCGCATCTGTCGCAGCGGATGGCGAGGTGGCTGTCATTCTTCGCGGAATACAACTTCCGCGTCGAATACAAGCAGAGACCATAGTCTCGGACAGAGACCCGCGTTTCACGGGTGCGTTCTGGGACACCCTGTTCCAGTTGTTGGGAACTAAGTTGACGATGTCAACTGCGGACCATCCGCAGACGGATGGTCAGACAGAGCGCGTCAACCGCATGCTCGAAGATACTCTGCGCAGTATCTGTGCGGAAGCACCTCGGTCCTGGTCGGACCAGCTTCCTATGGTTGAGTTTGCACTCAACAATGCGGTACACGTATCAACGGGGTTTATCCCGTTCTACTTGAATGGGTTACGACACCCCCAGGTGCCGCTAACCTTGCGGGGAGGCACCGTGGCCTCCATCGTAAGTGGGGGAGAGGCTCAGAAAACCTTTTCCTCCCAGGTCTCAGAAATTGAGCCCGAGTCTTTAAAAAGACAGTTGTCGTCATTTATAGACAACAGTATGACGCTAATCAGCCGGGTTAGAGATGCGATGGCATCAGCCCAAGACAGACAAAAGGAGTACTAAGATAAACATAGAGGGAACTTAAATGTTTTTAAAGAAGGTGAATTGGTGTTGTTAGACACTAAAAACCTACCGCTAAAGGTGGTTAGCTCTGTAGAGAGCAACAAGTTGAAGCACCGCTTCATCGGACCCTTTGCGGTCCTGGCCAGACATGGCGCGGCGTATACCATTGACCTCCCAAAGTCAATGGCGACGCAGCCGACGTTCTACGTGGGGCGTCTTAAGCGGTATCACGATCCGCTGGGTCTTCCTTCTCAGACGGAGGAAGACCAAGGTGAGAACTCACCTCCTCGAAACGAGGCTGAGTCCTCTGGACAACTGGAGGTGCCGGTGTCGAAGCCTGTGAATGATACGCAGGCTGGTACCCACGCGAGTCATACGAAGGGTATGACGGTACCGAGTGGGAAGAGCTTGGGTAAGAGCTATACCCATAAGCCGAGTGGTACGAGTACCCCTGCGGCTCATAAGAGGGCATCCGACCATGCACCTCATGGCTTAGAGCGTCTAAGCCTCGACGGAGCTCCTTCAAGGCAGCAGCCGGAGCTCAGCGGTCAACGCATCCATGGAGCTCATGAGTCTCACGACCAAGAGCGTCCAAATCCTGACGAAGGACCTCAAGGGTCCCCGGCTTGCCAGCCTGAGAGGCAGCCTGACCACCAGGTCCAAGCCCAAGGGCTATCCCGATCGCATAGACGCGATCTCGAAGCTGACGGACCTCGTCGCTTAACAGGGACCCCACAGGGTCCCGACCCGTAGTTGAGGGTCCAGAAGGATACGGCTGAGAAGGAGCTTCGTACTCAAACGCGTGCGAGAGCTCCTCCTGCCCTCCTTGATCGGAACAGCGAGCTCCACTACCATGTGGGGAGGGTCGTCCAAGAGCGGTGGCGCTCTGGGAAGCGCCAGTTGCTTGTAAAGTGGCGGGGTTACCCCTCATCACAGAACTCGTGGGAGCCGGAAGACCGGGTCCGGGTTGACTGCCTGAAGACTGCTGAGATCTGGGATCAGCAACAACCGGGACGGTAAGTAGTCCGCGGCTTCTTAGCCGCCTTACGGTGTTCGGTCCCTGGATTGACGGAACCGTACCCCCACTCATCATGATCGCAGGACTTAGACTGCTGTCTAAGTCCCTCCATGACGGAGTGGAGTTGCCGCTTAGCGACTAAGTGGGCAAACTCGATACGAAGATCACGCTGGTCCAAGACATAGGACAGCAGGCGATCTTCTCGGAGTTCTTTCAACTCCTGAACTGTGAAGTTCTTTAGAGAAACCCATCTCCAGAACAGGTCCTCTGCCTGGGTCTGGATTGTGGTGTTCTCGGGCTGTACACAAGGTACCCCCACACGAGGAAGAGCCCATCACGGTCTTCCGGTTTCTTCCGGAGACTCGTAAATTCCTTGAGAGGAATTCGGTGTGGTGCAAGCAGCACACACCTAGCGGCCTCGATGTCGTTGACAAAGAGCGGTTCGTCTTGAACCAAGGCTCGCTCATAGGCGCCACGCGAAGTGCGCCCATGGTTTAGACCACGAGGGGCCTTGAGGCGCTCCACGCGTTAGACCACGAGGGGCCTTGAGGCGCTCCAAGAACATGGGAGACCCAGACCCCGCATCCGGTGGATAGTATCCGCGAGGATACACCAGCGTGGGAGGCACAGGAGTGCCTTGCAGCTGAGCAGTTTGATAACGCTCTTGCTGCTCATCGAGATCGTTGGAGATCTCTTGGGGCTCGGAGACAGCCCCCTCCTCTTCGTCTTCATCTGAGGAGTCGAACAGGGATTTGAATCACTTTGCGATGGAAGGCTCTGAAATAGGAGAGCCAGGGGCTGCACCCTTCTTAGCAGCAGCAGCACCCTCATCATCCCTTTTTGAAGAAGCTGCTTTCGCAGCTTGGGATCGAGCCTTACCTTAACCGAAGGTAAGGCTCTTAGCAGGCGAGCTCGTCGAAGCTGCCTTTGCCTCAGATGATTCAGCATCATCAGCAGGAGCGTCCTGTGAAGGAGCATCCTGAGAAGAAGATGGATCCTTGGTGGATCCAGGAGAGTCCCCATCAGACTCTGATCCCGTGATCATAGGGATATCGAAAACGGGGGACTCTGCCCCAGGACTGTGGTCCCGATAGGTGAACCGAGGGTTCGGCCTATCGTCGGGCGACAAGGAGCGCGAGCGACTACGTCGCGGGCTCCCTTCTTGTCTGGTAGCAGCAGCCGTGCGCTTGCTGGCTGCCTCGGAAGCCGCCTTGCGGGCTTCCTTGCGCGGAGCGGCCTTGTCTTTCGACTTGGCCTTGGCAGTCTTCTACCTCGTGGTCGTAGACTTGGAAGGCGCCGAAGCGCCGTGGGTGCTTGCCTTCTTCGGCAATCTTGAGGAGGTCGACGTGGAAATCTCTGGTGCTGGTGAAAGCGCGAAAGGCTGAATGAAAGCCTCAAAGCCACAACGGTGGCTCGTCGATAGATATCGGCAAGGGCAGGAAAGAGAGTGGCGCTCTCTTCCTAGCTCCTCATTGGTTGGAGGTGTTTCTAAGATAAGTGGGGGAGGATGTAACGGGATTACATGAAGGGGTACCCTCGAAAGGGTACCGTCTTTGGAAGTAGATATACTTCTGTGAGTATCGGTTTTAGATACTCTGTTGTGAGTGGTGTGGACCACACCAGGAGTGTGGTCCACACTACTGCCACGGTGGGTCTAGGTGGCTGAGAGCCAACCAATAGCATTTGACCTACCTTTTATATGCATATTAGGAAAAGATTAAAGTTAATTAGGAGTTTGTATTACAGGCCAAATGGACCTAATTAACTATAAATAAATCAGTCTAAAACTTACTCCATACTGGCTATTAAGTCCCGGACTAGTGAACTGCCGTTCACTTAGAGTTTGTATACTCTTAATAGCACGCTTCCTCAAGCAAGGTGCTCGTGTGACCCCGTCACAATATACTTGGTGTTAGAGTCATTCAAATTGAACGGAGCTCCATTAATACGAGTAAGTAGTTACACATCTATCAGTTGCACTCAGCTGATTTCAGCAGTGCTCCAAGTGCAATTCAAGAATGTGTCAGAATAGCAACACACCGAAGTATTTTAGTGACAAGATGAAATAAAATCGTACTCTTGACGGTTGGATTTTTGCTTCTCAACTGAGGTGTGGATGAGCTTCCGGTGCTAGCGATGATAATCACTAAGCATCAATGCCAGAAGGTAGAGATTCCTATTCCAAAAGCTTTTCCCGATCCGATACTTGAGGTTCAATATGAATGCTTGCATGTATATCTTCCATAGCTTCTACACAAGTAAAATTAAACAGGTCAGTTTGGAAATGCGCCAGAACAACATGCATACAAAGTACATCATCGTATCCTTGACAGCATACTACAGTACTGCTTAAAGTAAGCTGTTAGTGAGTGGAATAATGCGCCGTAACACGCAATGAAAAAGTTTACAACTAACTACTGGCCAACATTTTCCCTGAGAATATACAAGTATTTGACGGTAAGCGCAGTTGAAAACAGTGTCACATGAAGTAGGAGATCTCAACACGGGTCAACTAATAGGAGGCGTGTCACGATATCCTAACGATGAAGCAGATGACGGTTTTGGAAGCTACTACGAGGGGCTCAAGAAACAAGAAGAGCTACCGAAGCATGGTAACAAAAATAAAGGACGCAGCAGATTGCAATCGTGCTTCTGGCGTGCTGCTGTCGTGCTGCAGCCAGCTGTGATGACCATATTTGTTTGCATGTTCAACAAGAGCAAGTTAGGAGAATCGATAAAACCAAAAACAATCAGATCTCAATTTACCTTGTTCAAGAACAACCGAACTGACTGTGAACTTTGGCAGCATCTTGCTCGAGTCCTTCAGTTATACATCTGCAAGTGCAACCATACACAATAAGTGACGACTTATTGCGACAAGGCGTATCCAATTCAGATGTGTTTTCCAGAGCACGCAAGGTTATTCCCAGTGGCAGAGTCATTGCTATGCCTTCAAGCATTTCGTCTTACGCTCCAAGAAGTGACGAATTGCAATTGCTAAAATAATGTTTTAACTTGGTGCTTAGGTAGGTTTTTTGAGCCCAGTATATTTGCTGTTTCCTTTGAATTTTCAGTGATTGACAGCCTCAATTCATATCGTTACAATATAAAACCAAACCGAAATGAACAAAGGGATGTAATACTCTTCGATTCAATATGATAAAGCTCGCATCAGCATAAGTTTTCAAGTCGAAATGAGCAAATCCCTTCATATTTATTAGATTGTATGCCCTACCAGTAAAGACATTCAATATTAAAATGTGCTGAGCAATTGAGTGTGGTGAATAAATGGAAGAAGTGCGATGCTGTTAGGATGCATGACGCGGTTTCAGGGAAACTTGCGAATATTGCATCGAAGGTGAAGCATATAATGTAGCTACTACACGACAGTACAACTAGGGTGCGATTAAATGATACACCATATGAGTATGTCCCTCAATTATTGATTAAAACCGGTTCAGGATATAGTTGAAAATTTGCTTTAGCTTAAATTTCCCACTAACCAAAACCCCGCTTCAATTCGTTTAAATAAAACTAAAACGGGATTTTGACTGCATTTACGATGAAACGATCCCACGTTCCAATAATCTTGGTTTAAGCGTCCGCGAAGCGGGCGCCCAGAACTCTACTCGCATCTCGATCGGACGCAATTAATCGGGAACATTACGCGCAGTTTTTTTTCCTTACCGTATTTTACCGCCGAGAACAATCGTAGAACCTTCTTTTGGGGTAGCAGTCGTTTTGAGAAAGCAAAACCTTTTCGATAGTAGGGTAGTTTTAGAACCGCTCAACCACTGAGATCTAACAGACGTTGATTTGACGACGCAGCCTCTCGACCACCTTATATTAAATAATAGCGAGAGCCACGTCTTTTGGATCTAAGGACCGCTCGACCGACAACGTTCAAACTATATTAATAAAAGCAATAGAACATTACGCCAGCAGATTTTAACCTCAAGGGATTAGTTCCGACCAGCGCGACTTGGCGTCTCATCATTGGTTGAAAATTTATGTCACACACCTTCATGTCCGCTTAAGTACGCCAGAAGTTCCCCTGACATTCTTCCTCATTCCAGAATCTGCTAGCTCGAGGAAAGATGGTCAAAATATCACTGGAGTGTGCGATCGTAGGTCAGGCGGGCACGTTTGACGTGACAATCGACGATGGCAAGAAAGTTTCTGTGTTGAAGGACGTGATCAAGAAAAAGAACCCAGCGACGATCACGTGTGACGCCAAAGACATGCAGCTCTTCTTGACAAAGACGGAAGGCGGCGCGTGGCTGGATGGAGCTGGAGCGGCAGCTGTGACGCTCGATGGAGATGGACACCTGCAAGGCTTTGAGCAGATGGATCCCACGTTGTGGATCAACAATGACAAGCATTTCGGAAAGAATTTTGGACCGGCTGAGGGCGAAGTTCACGTGCTGGTGGTGGTTCCACCGTTAGCTGGCGTTCTGCCATTTGCGCAGCAAGTTGATATCGTTTGGAAGGAACCGAAGTCGTTGGTCGGAACGACTGGTGCGGAATGGGATTTCCAGAATTCATTGGATCTCGGCAACCTAGCATCTACTATCGGTCGTCATTATCAAGCTTGGAGAGATGGAAAGACGGACAAGCGAAGTCATCCGCTATTCGTGTGCTTAGATGGCCCCGGAACTGGAAAGTCGAGATTGCTTGACGAATTTCCAGATGTCTTGCAACAGCAAATTTTTCGTGATGAGGCACAAGGAGATCCAGCGATGAGGCAGCTCTTGCGTCAGGCCTACACTTTCAAGATTACTTTTGAGAATGGAACAACCGACAATTATGGCATTTCTGATCCCAGCAAGATGATCGGAACGAGGATGCTACATCAACTACAGGATTCTGTCGATTGGACAACATTCAGAGGGAACCCAGACAATCAGGTGTTCCCTGGAGAAGTTTTGACGAAGTTGTCAGCAATCACTGGTACTGATTCGAGCCAAATGTGCGTGATTCTCTGTGTCGATAGCTTGCAAAAGCTTCAGCACGAACCAGGAAGCAAGCATTCAGAGTTTTATACGGCGTTTGCGTCGCTGTGTGACCTCGTTAATGCCTCCAAGTGCTGGGTGATTGTGATCTGCGCGGCGACTATTTACCAGCCAGTGGATGAATTTCTGGCCGCTTCGCCACAATGGAGAGAGATGCTGCAGACGACATCGTTGAAGCGCCCGACGATCAATGGAAGGGATGTATTCGATACATTCAACAATGACCATGGAGCTTTGACGCAGCTATTAGTGGATGACATGGGCGGGCATGGCAGAGCACTGGAAGAATTATTCAACGTGATGCGGCAAAACCAGGGGAAATCTTTTGAATTCATTCCGGTGATTCACAATGTACTGGCTGCCATTCGACAAGCATACCCTGCGATAGTTGCCCAGATGCACAGTATGAAACAAGCATTTCTTGCGGTGATTTCTCGTCGGAAAGTTGATGGAAACTCGCGCTTTGGAAGTCTAACGCTTGATCAAGTCATCTCGTGCGGGTTGATTCGACTAAATGGAACCCACCTCCAATGCCCGTTCGTACTCTATATGCTGCTGGAAACTCATGATATTCCGTGGAACAAACATGCTACTTACGCACCGGCGGAGCGATTAGAAGATTTGAAGCCTTGGCAGCTTTGGGAGCAGTTTAACTGCAAGTTCCGAGCGTTGAAATCAGAAGCTTTCTCTCGGGAGGAACCTGTATTATGGACGGATATACATTATGGAGCACGGTTTGGCGATGGATGCAATCGGCAAGTTATTGAGCGGCAATTGACGTATGCGCTTGCGACAAAGCGGATGCCAACTAGTACCAAAGGTTTCAAGAAAGGAAGGTGCTCGTGTGGTAATGATTCTGGTAAGTGCTTTCTGTATCAGCCTGCAGACGGGTCTCCGTCAGGAGATGCCTTTCTGTGTCTGGAAGATGCGACGAAGGGCTTCTTTCACGAGGTTCATCAGTGTAAATGCGTCAATGAGAAGCTATCACTGGACATTTTCGATCAAGAGAGGTCTAAAGCTGCAGGCCCTGACGATCTATTCATCATGTATTGCACGAGCGAAGTGACAGCAGATCTATGTGTGCTACCAAATTCCGCGTTTGTCGATGCCACCTGCTGGGAAGCGTACTATGGCCCTTTTGCTGCTCGTGCTTTCTTCATCAAGTCTGTCCCTTTACCGTGCATCAACACGAGCTCCCAGGCCCAACTGGAATTCGTGGAGGGTGTGGGCCCACGCTACAGTACCCGAATAGCAAAAAAGCGTCCATTCACGAGCTTGGAAGATGCTCTTGTCAAGACAAAAATTCCAGCCAAGGTTCTCAAGCGATTCAATTTCAACATGGACCCGCGTTAGCAAATCATCCAACCGCCACGGACTGTGTGCGACATGTTCTTTTCCTTCTAAATGTTGTGGTCGATCAAGAGAAGCAGAATCAGAATGCGTGGTATTGAATACAAGATATCTTCCAAAAGTCATTTTCCGTTTCCAATCTGTTGTCTCTCCTTCCCAATTGATTGATATTCTGATTAAGCCAAACATGAGTATTCCTGTTTGGATGAGAACCAACGCGCACAAATGATTCACATTGAAGAGAAAACGTTTAACGTGAATAAGTGCGATCGGAACGCTGTTTTGGCTGCGCGCGAAAAGATGATTACTGAGAAGAAGGTTCTGCCTTTCTTCATTTTAGATGAAATGTCGCCAAACGTGAACAAGGACGGAGGAATGAACTTAGCGGCATTTCAACGCAATGTCTTTCGTGTTTGTGGATTGGTAGTGATAGTGATGGGTACTGACGCCAAGGTCACAAACTTGGTTCGCCAGTCTACTGGCAGTCGCGGGGAACTTCGCATGTGGATGACCATTGTTTCTCGTTTCCCATCGTATCAACATATTCCACTTAAAGACGAAGCGATGCAAGATGCCTGGGAGAACGTTACGCGTGAGTATCCTGTCGTAGAGGTCATTGCTAAGAGTTCCCGTGGGTGGTTTGTCCGATGCTTTGTCAACAGCGTGGCGAAATTTGCAAAGGATACGCCGACATTCAAGTTGTGCGAGCTGCTAGACTCTGCGTTCGAATGTGTTAGTCGTGATGTACAGATTCGGAAAAAATTCATGAATGACCAGCATGGAAAAGATGCACAGCTGATGGCGATATCGTACACAAGTGCCGAGAATGAATCACCTGATATCAGACTAGTTGTCAATAATGAAACGTCAACTGCTGCCAACGTCAGTGACGATACGTCCGAACCCGTGTTGAAGAAAAGAAAAGTTGATCTCGGCACCACATGCATGAATTTACACTTTGCAAACCTGGTCGATGAGCAGAATACTGATGTGTCGTTATTACAGGGCGAGCTCCATTATTTTGAAGATGGCAATTTGAAAGAGTGGGCGCCGTATTGTCGTTTCCCAAGAACCGAGGAAGACTTGTTGCTTTATCTAGCAGTGTTAGGTGGAAAGATGTATTCGGGATACTATGACCACTACCGATCGAAAGCATATTCAACGATTCACATTTTCAAGAATTGCTTTGGAGGAAAAGGCTTTCGACTCCACGCAAATATGAACGCTATGAAGAAGAATTACCAAAAGTTTGAGAACATGGTTGCTCATGCGATTTTCTGTGCGTCACGAAGAAATGGTGTGCGAGGAATCTCTTTTGATGATTTCTTCTCTGGATTGCTTGGTGAATTTCAGGACGACTGGAAGTCACCGATGACGATTACGCTGGAAGATAGAGAGATCGTTGCCAGTGATTTGTTGGAAGGATATGCTGCTCAAGAGAAGTTGACAGCAGCGAAGATTCCTTTTTGGCTCCGCCCAATGCGCTATGGCCAACATGCATTCTTGATGCCGGTGACGACTGCAACTTTGGTAATCT
Organism: Phytophthora palmivora; assembly: GCA_008079305.1. Taxonomy (NCBI): domain Eukaryota; phylum Oomycota; class Peronosporomycetes; order Peronosporales; family Peronosporaceae; genus Phytophthora; species Phytophthora palmivora. The sequence continues at coordinate 104,762 of VOQZ01001596.1, read as the reverse complement.
CATTCGTGCTCAGGATCCAGAGAGAATGGACAGTTACGTGATGACTTCCAATTTCAAGACACTTTTTGTTTGTGAATGCAAGCATTGGGAGCGCAACGTAGACAGCGGCACGATGAAGTCGATCATTGATGGGTTGAATGCCCCAAATCTTCCGGAGAGGCCAGGGAAGCCAGGGAAGGCGAAGTAGAATAAGTGGACCGTCGTGCTAGTATTTTGCAAGAAACTTGCGACTTTTCAAAATGATTGGGAGTTCGAAGAAGTTGGCTGCGTCAAGGTTAATTGTCAGACATGCGAGGCGAAATGGATTTCCCAGCCGGAGGAAGACAAAAAGAAGAAACTGGTCGTTGCAATGGAGATTGGGAGTTTATTGTGAATTCACATCTGCACCAGTTATCCTTGATCGTCTATGCCATTACAGACAGTACGAGAACTGCCTACTAGTGTTCGGTAGCTTGCTTATTTAACAATATGGATTTCATTCTGGTAGTGGTATTATAAGAGGAATGTCGTAGTGTAACGGGGTTACATGAAAGGGGTACCCCAGAAAGGGTACCGCCTTTAGAAGTTGATATACTTCTGTGAGTATTTGTTTTAATACTCTGATGGAGTTGTGTGAGCCACACTGTGGTGTGGGCCACACTACTGCCACGTAGGTTGAGGTGGCTGAGGGCCAACCAATGGTAATTAACCTACCTTTTATATGCATAATTAGGATAAAGTATAGTTAATTAGGAGTTTGTATTACAGGCCAAATGAACCTAATTAACTATAAATAAATCAGTCTAAAATCTACTCTAAACTGGCTATTAAGTCCCCTCAGACCAGGGACTAGTGAACTGCCGTTCACTTAGAGTTTGTATACTCTTAATAGCACGCTTCCTCAAGCAAGGTGCTCGTGTGACCCCGTCACACTTGGTAGCACTTGTAGTCAATCCACACCTACGCGGGTAGATTGACTACCTGAATCCTCTGTGGCTCCTACAAGGTAAGCCAGGATGGATAGAGGGGAATTCCCTCATTTGACCGACTCTCAGTTTGAGTCGGTCCGGAAGATGGTGGGCATCTTTGGAGGAGATGTCCTCCGAAGCTTGGCGGCTGCTACGCCGGCCGAGCAGGTCGAACGCATCAAAGCGTTCGACACGTACGAGAGAGGGCTTATCGCCCACGTACAGGGGCTGCAGATCCCCGTGGCTGAGATGAAGCCAGCCTAACCTAAGCCGTTGAGGCTTAAGGTTAACCCCTACGACGGGAAGGAGGGAGAGAACCTCCACTTCTGGGTCCGAGAGGTCGAGCTCGCGATGGACGCGGCTCTAATCTCGACCGAGCGACTTCGGGTCGCTTTCGCCCTGTCCAACCTGGGAGGTCGGGCGAAGACCTGGACGTACACGCGCGAAGCGACAACGCCGGGTTGTTTCACAACCTGGGCTCAGCTGTGTCAACAGCTTAGAGCCGCCTTCCTTCCGGCGAACTACGAGTATCGCCAGCGCTCGCGCTTCCTTGCCTGTAAACAAGGGAAGCGGGAGCTGCATGAGTAAATCCAGGAGATGCGAGTACTCTCTGCATCTCTGATGGGGAACCCCCTACCTGAACACATCAAGGTGACAGTGTTCATGGATGGCCTGAAGGTGGGCCCGTCCCGCACACAGTTGTTCCGCGTGCATGCGAACACTATGGAGGAGGCGATCCAGATCGCCCTCCAAGAGGAGTACAGCTACCGACAGGCTCGTACTCCTACGTCGGTGTGGCAGGGCCACAATGCGTCATCAGGCGCAGTGCAAGGAGCTCCAGCAGCTGGAGCTAGCACCGTGTCGGTACCCATGGAACTGGATACGGCCGTACAGAGCTCCATCCGTTGCTACGGATGTGGGAAGCTCGGGTACATGCAACGTGCCTGCCCTGCGGGAGGGCAAAGGAAGTTCCCTTCCAAACCTAGGGGCTCGAGGGGCCCGTGGCAGAAGCCGCGACCCAAGAGCCAGGGGAACTGGGGTCACCAGTGGGGGCGGGGCGCCCTACTGGGGAAGATCTAAGTCCCCATGGTAGGAGTGCGGACGGCGCACGCCATGGAGGCTTAGCCCCTGAGAGCCTGGGTGCTCTCGAGACGAGAAAGAGCAGCGGCGGACTGCTCGTGGTACACGCGAGTGTACGGGGATATGGAGATCCCTTTAGAGTCCTGATTGACTCTGGGGCGTCGACGAACTTTGCTCGACGCCAGACGGTCGCGCGGAATGGCGACAAGTATGCCGATGCTTTGAGAGAAAGCAAAGGCAGGGGCCAGGTCTCGGTGAGACTGGCCGATGGTACAGTGGTTAACGTACCTGGGGTCCGTATGGACCTGGCTGTAAAGTTTGAAGACTTTGACAGCACGGAGTCGTTTCTTGTCCTAGACATGGACAAGTACGACTTGATCCTGGGCATGCCGTAGCTCGAAAAGCACTAGCCCTGGATCGATTTGCGCGGCAAAGGCCATTGGGGCTAGCAGGCCTGCAGTCTCCGACAGAGCTTTAGTGAGTAATGTTCCCACCTCTGTCCGGGACTGGGGCGCCAGAGATGGTCGCCAAGGCGCTTATGCGCCCGAAGAAGTACTGGGAGTCACTGACTCCAGTGAAGTTGTTGCGATGAGCCTCGCAACTGGTCGTGAGACCAAGGCTCATTGCCAAGCGTGTGGGATTGCCACGACGGTAAGTCCCAACGCTGAGAGTCGTCGCGCCGTATGGGCTTCGACTGTGGCAGTGCCGGACGGCACTGACCAGGCGGGTAGCATAGATTCGCAGGCAGCAGAGACTGCTGAGGAGAGCATTGAAGGCGCCTCCGGTGTGGGTAACATAGTTCCACGCATGGTCGAAGAGACCAAGAAGACTGAGAGCGCAAGGTGCGTCTCTAGCGTGGGTAACAGAGTTCCACGCGGGGTCAAGAAGACCCGTACGAGCGCGGAGGTGTCATTGAACACCTCCCGTGTGGATAACCAAGTACCACACTCGGAGTCTGAGACTCCACCGGCACGGCCGGTCGAAGAACAATGCCATGTCTTCGACGGCGTGTCCGGTCGTCAAGTGAAGGCAGGTGCCGTCCATCTGGAGGCACTGCCAGAGGTGTCAGCACTGCTAAACCTCGAGGAATTGTCCATGAAGGACTTCCTGGCCGAGTTGAAGGCCGGAGAGATTGCGGAGATGGTGCTCCTGAAGCCGGAGACCTCTCCTGAAGATTTGAACTCTTCCTCCGTAATGGACGAGGACGTCCTGGAGGGGTTCACGAAGCAGCGTGCAACGCGCTTGGGTTCTGAGATTCTCAGGAACCCGGAGGATCCAGTGTATCCTCTTGTGAAAGAGTACTCGGATGTGGTGTCGAAACACCCACCATTCCAAATCCCGCCGGATCGGGGAGTTCGGCACGAGATTGACCTCGTGCCTGGCACAAAGTATTGTGTCACGAGGCAGTGGCCTCTACCTCGCGAGCAGTGCGAGGTCATAGATGCCTTCTTCGCCGAGAAGGCGAAGTCGGGCATGGTGCGGGAGTCGAAGTCCCCGCACTCGACGCCGACCTTCTGCGTTCGGAAACCGAACGGGAAGTGGCGTCTGGTTCACGCTTACAACAAGCTGAACAATGCGACGGTACCGGCACAGACGCCGATCCCTCACAAGGATGTGTTGTTGAACAACATGTCGAGTTGTACGCTGTACAGCCCCCTGGATCTGGTAGACGGATACTACCAGATCCTGATGCGGGAGAGTGACATTCCTCTCACCGCAGTGAGCACCCCGAGTGGGATGCTCTGGGAGTGGCTAGTGATGCCACAGGGGCTATCGAATTCCCCAGCGACGTTCAATCGCTTGGTCACACAACTGTTTAGACCACTGCGTACGTTCGCTCAGACGTACTTCGACGATATATTCGTCCATAGCCGTGCCGAAGGTGGCCAGACGGCTATGGAGGTGCATCTGAAGCACCTCCGTCGAGTGTTCGAGGTCATGAGAGCTAATAAGCTCTATGCCAACATCGACAAGTGCGTCTTTGCAGCTGAGGAGATAAAAGTCCTCGGCTGCTTTGTCAGCAGGGTCGGCGTACGCGCCGATCCAGGGAAGGTCAAGGCCATAGCGGCTTGGCCGACCCCGAGGTCGCAGAAGGACCTCCGGAAGTGGTTGGGCTTAGCCAACTATCTTCATAAGTACAGCGCAGGGTACGCTGAACTTGCTCGACCCTTGTCGGATCTCTTAACGAAAGATGCCGACTGGGTCTGGGAGCGACAGCACCAGGATGCTTTTGACAGCATCAAGGCGAGCTTACAGCAAGCGCCAGTCCTGGCCTTGCCGGACGAGAACAAGTCATTTAGCGTCGTCTGTGACGCTTCTGACTATGCAATAGACCTGCGCTATTGCAGAAGGACGATGAAGGACGCGAACGTGTCATCGCCTTCCAGTCCAGGCAGCTGAAGGCTGCCGAACGGAACTATCCCGTTCATGACAAGGAGCTACTTGCAATGAAGTACGCTCTTGTCAAGTTTAGAGTTCATCTCTTGGGCACGAGGCCCTTTGTGCTCTATACGGATCACGCGTCCTTGCGGACTGCCACCAACTCGCCGCATCTGTCACAGCGGATGGCGAGGTGGCTGTCATTCTTCGCGGAATGCAACTTCCGCGTTGAATACAAGCCGGGCAAGCTGAATGTGCTTGCCGATGCATTGTCGCGTCGACCTGACTATGACCTAGCTCATGTCAGTCGGGTCACGACAGATCTATACGATCGGATACGCTTGGCGTATCAGGAGGACGAGAACTACACACCACTGGTGCAGTTCTTGTCCGATGGCAAGGACGCCAAAGTCGACAGGCTTTCGCCTCGACAGCGGGCGCAGCTCCTTCGTTATGAGCTGGCCGAGGGGTTACTCCATTACAGAGTAGATCCCAGAGATCCTCCTCGGGTTGTCGTTCCAAACGACGAGGATCTGAAGTATGACATACTTCTGGAGGCGCATGATGCGCCGATTAGTGGCCACCTTGGCCGGGAGAAGACCTATCAAATGGTCTCTCAGACATTTTGGTGGCCCCGCATGTATAAGTGGGTGGCACACTATGTCAAGACATGTGAAACATGTCAGAGGGTGAAGCCTTCGGGCCACGCCTCGGCTCCACTGCAGAGCCTACCAGTACCAGCGGACTGCTGGAAGTCGATGAGTCTCGACTTCGTCTTCGGCCTGCCGGCCGATGACAAGGGCAACACCGGCATATTGGTGTTTGTCTGCCGTTTGAGCAAGATGGTGCATCTTGCTCCGGTACGTGACAACACCGTGGCCTCCATCGTAAGTGGGGGAGAGGCTCGGAAAGCCTTTTCCTCCCAGGTCTCGGAGATCGAGCCAGAGTCTTTGCGAAGACAGTTGTCGTCGTTTATAGACGACAGGCTGACGTTGATCAGCCGGGTTAGAGATGCAATGGCATCAGCCCAAGATAAACAGAAGGAGTACTCAGATAAACATAGAGGGAACTTAAATGTTTTTAAAGAAGGTGAATTGGTGTTGTTAGACACTAAAAACTTACCGCTAAAGGTGGTTAGCTCCGTAGGGAGCAACAAGTTGAAGCACCGCTTCATTGGACCCTTTGCGATCCTGGCCAGACATGGCGCGGCGTATACCATTGACCTCCCAAAGTCAATGACGACGCACCCAACGTTCTACGTGGGGCGTCTTAAGCGGTATCACGATCCGCTGGGTCTTCCTTCTCGGACGGAGGAAGACCAAGGTGAGAACTCACCTCCTCGAAACGAGGCTGAGTCCTCTGGACAACCGGAGCTGCCGGTGTCGAAGCCTGCGAATGAAACGCAGACTGGTACCCACGCGAGTCATACGAAGGGTATGACGGTACCGAATGGGAAGAGCTTGGGTAAGAGCTGTACCCATAAGTCGAGTGGTACGAATACCCCTGCGGCTCATAAGAGGGCATACGACCATGCACCTCATGGCTTAGAACGTCTAAGCCTCGACGGAGCTCCTTCACGGCAGCAGCCGGAGCTCGGCGGTCAACGCGTCCATGGAGCTCATGAGTCTCACGACCAAGAGCGTCCAAATCTTGACGAAGGACCTCAAGGGTCCCCGGCTTGCCAGCCTGAGAGGCAGCCTGACCACCAGGTCCAAGCCCAAGGGCTATCTCGATCGCATAGACGCGATCTCGAAGCTGACGGACCTCGTCGCTTAACAGGGACCCCACAGAGTCCCGACCCGAAGTTGAGGGTCCAGAAGGATAAGGCTGAGAAGGGGCCTCGTACTCAAACGCGTGCGAGAGCTCCTCCTGCCCTCCTTGACCGGAACGGCGAGCTCCACTACCATGTGGAGCGGGTCGTCCAGGAGCGGCGGCGCTCTGGGAAGCGCCAGCTGCTTGTGAAGTGGCGGGGTTACCCCTCGTCACAGAACTCATGGGAGCCGGAAGACCGGCTCCGGGTTGACTGCCCGAAGGCTGTTGAGATTTGGGATCAACAGCCGGGGCGTAAGTAGTCCGCGGCTTCTTAGCCGCCTTACGGTGTACGGTTCCTGGGTTGATGGAACCGTACCCGCGCTCATCTTGAGCGCTGGACTTAGACTGCTGTCTAAGTCCCTCCATGACGGAGTGGAGTTGCCGCTTAGCGACTAAGTGGGCAAACTCAATTCGAAGATCTCGCTGGTCCAAGACATAGGACAGCAGGCGATCTTCCCGGAGTTCTTTCAACTCCTGAACTGTGAAGTTCTTTAGAGAAACCCATCTCCAGAACAGGTCTTCTGCCTGGGTCTGGGTTACGGTGTTCTCGGGCTGTACCCAAGGGTACCCCCACACGGGGAAGAGCCCACCACGGTCTTCCGGTTTCTTCCGGAGACTCGTAAATTCCTTGAGAGGAATTCGGTGTGGTGCAAGCAGCACACACCTAGCGGCCTCAATGTCGTTGACAAAGAGTGGTTCGTCCTGAACCAAGGCACGCTCATAGGCGCCACGCGAAGTGCGCCCATGGTTAAGACCACGAGGGGCCTTGAGGTGCTCCAGAAACATGGGAGACCCAGACCCCGCATCCGGTGGGTAGTATCCGCGAGGATACACCGGCGTGGCAGGCACAGGAGTGCCTTGCAGCTGAGCAGTTTGATAACGCTCTTGCTGCTCATCGAGATCATTGGAGATCTCTTAGGGCTCAGAGACAGCCCCCTCCTCTTCCTATTCGTCTGAGGAGTCGAACAGGGATTTGAATCTCTTAGCGATTGAAGCCTCTGACGTAGGAGAGCCAGGGGCTGCGCGCTTCTTAGCAGCAGCAGCACCCTCATCAGCCCGCTTTGAAGAAGCTGCCTTCGCAGCTTGGGCTCGAGCTTTACCGTCGGCTAAGGTAAGGCTCTTGGCAGGCGAGCTCGTCGAAGCTGCCTTTGCCTCTGATGATTCAACATCATCAGCAGGAGCGTCCTGTGAAGGAGCGTCCTGTGCAGGAGCGTCCTGTGAAGGAGCATCCTGAGAAGAAGATGGATCCTTGGTGGATCCAGGAGAGTCCCCATCAGACTCCGATTCTGTGATCATAGGGATATCGAAAACGGGGGACTCTGCCCCAGGACTGTGGTCCCTATAGGTGAACCGAGGGTTCGGCCTATCGTCGGGTGACAGGGAGCGCGAGCGACTGCGCCGCGAACTCCCTTCTCGTCTGGCAGCAGCAGCAGAACGCTTGCTGCCTGCCTCGGAAGTAGCCTTGCGGACTTCCTTGCGCGAAGCGGCCTTGTCTTTCGACTTGGCCTTAGCGGTCTTCGACCTCGCGGTCTTAGACTTGGAAGGCGCCGAAGCGCCTCGGGTGCTTGCCTTCTTAGGCATCTTGAAGGAGGTTGACGTGGAAACCTCCGGGTGTCTTGAACGCGCGAAAAGGCTGAATGAAAGCCTTAAAGCCACAACGGTGGCTCGTCGATGGGTATCGACAAGGACAGGAAAGAGAGCGGAGCTCTCTTTCTAGCTCCTCATTGGTTGGGGGTGTTTCCAACCTAAGTGGGGGAGGATGTAACGGGGTTACATGAAAGGGGTACCCCAGAAAGGGTACCGCCTTTAGAAGTTGATATACTTCTGTGAGTATTTGTTTTAATACTCTGATGGAGTTGTGTGAGCCACACTGTGGTGTGGGCCACACTACTGCCACGTAGGTTGAGGTGGCTGAGGGCCAACCAATAGTAATTAACCTACCTTTTATATGCATAATTAGGATAAAGTATAGTTAATTAGGAGTTTGTATTACAGGCCAAATGAACCTAATTAACTATAAATAAATCAGTCAAAAAATCTACTCTAAACTGGCTATTAAGTCCCCTCAGACCAGGGACTAGTGAACTGCCGTTCACTTAGAGTTTGTATACTCTTAATAGCACGCTTCCTCAAGCAAGGTGCTCGTGTGACCCCGTCACATAATTTGTCACCCTAATGGCAAGCCCATCAAGAACTAAGCCGTATTGGTATCGACGCGGTCATGGCCTGGTGGTCCGCCCGACTGCGATTGACACATTCCTGGAATTGGTAGCTTGTCATCATGTCTACAATGTATTGTACCCTAGTAGCAGTATCTGAATGCATGTCTGAAGTCAATCAATGATGGTACGCCTCCACCGTAGAGTCCATGTACCCAGGGTTTCATAGTAGTGGAAATAGTTATTGTTGTCTTTTTACCACGACTGATCAAGAAATCCACTACGCCATTCGCTTTCACAAATGATCCAGCGAGCTTGGATTGAATCGATAGACGCACTCGCTCAGAATCCTTGCCATCTTTTTTGAACATGTGAACAACATGCTCGAAGATAGCGCTCATGAACTGTACACGCGTCGCTTCATTTGTAGTTGGATCGTTGTATGCCCACGACTTCACTTCAAGAGTCTTCATCAATTCGTCCATAGAGTTATCGTCGATACCATTTGCTTCCGCCATCAGTCTGTGAAATGGACCATGGGTTACTTCTCCATCGTCGATACGAAATCGCTTCGGCAGTGACTCATACTCCACTGCCGAGAATGCCGTGTTGCCATCCTTCCCTTGCTTCGACGCGATTGCGTTGTTCAGTATCGTCCAGTCGCGTTTACGCTTGGCTGGAATATTTGCGATGCGCTCGGCTTCTTGAAATGCCACATCAGCTTTCTGCTGTTCCTCTTCGATCTTGCGTTGCATCTCATGAACGACACGTTGCTTTTGAATTGTTGCTAATATGAGCTTATTTTTTTCATCTTCTGGCATCTTCACAAGTACATGGATCACATCTTCGCCCAAGTCATTGTGGAAAATCTTCTGCAAGCGGTTGGTAGGCAGAAGAGACTTGGCAAGTAAATCTCTTGCCAGTGTCGGGTCCTCCAATACAGTCTCGACTTTATCTGCATCTATCCATTCATCGTTGAGACTCGCAGGGAACAGCTCTAGTTTGTCTGCATCAATGTTGGCTAGATCATTCGACTTCTTAGCGCGGATAGCATCCTTCAGGTCATCGGTCGTATCGTCTGGCGCTTCCATTGACACAGAGAATGCATCGGAGTCAGCGCCTATCACCTTGCAGAACAGCTTCATCTTTTACTGGGGAAAAAGGATGTGTGGTACACATCGTTGGAAGAATCAGATTTTCCTACTCTGACATTCATGTGCACCACACATCATTTGGAGTAGAATCAGATTTCCCATATTGGATTAGAGAAAGTCTCCACCCAGGCTAAACCTGGACATTTTCAGTGACCCTTGGAACACTGAATGAGGGACAACGATGATTTCTCAGTCTGCAACTATCTATTTACTGAAACTCATTCGGTGAAAAGCAAGAGCCTGACATAAAGTGTCAGCTATGTCGTCTTGGTTCTTGTTGGCTATTCCATCAGTCATATGAAGTTGATCTATTGCGGTCAAAAGGTAAAGCGTATTATACCTGGTGTGCCGTTTGTTTGCTATATAGTTTGACGACGCTGTTCCTAAAAACGGTGACAAAGATAGTAGCGGATGGAGCGCGATGGTATTCTTCCGAGATGGCTACATTACCTCAATTGGATATGAATCAGCATAATGATACAAAATCATATTGAACATTGCATTAGCTCCATGATTTGAATTCATTTGATATTCGATCAGTTCCTTGATTTCATCAGCGGCTATTAGTTCTTTACAATCCATGTCAACCATAGTTATAGCTTTTTTAGCTCGATTGCTTTTTCAGTAATAGATGTATCGTTTGTTTTGATCCCATGATTGACGTCGATTATGCGCATCTAACAATTGAGTTCAGATTGTTGTTCATAGTAACGACGCTCTCTATTTTATATGAATCAATATTCTGAAATGATTTCATGCGATATACTCCAACCGCTAATGAGCGGATTGCAATATCAATTGACATGTATGTTATCATTTTTCCTATATTGATTATGTAACATCTGATCACTGCTTGATTGACTTTGCTTCGGCTACCATATCCGCATTAATCTGCCATAAAGCGTTGCGATAAGCGCTTATATCAATATGACCCCCATACTAGGTGATATCGTAAATGTATGGGGCTACCTTGAATTCGGTAATGCGTTTATTATAGTACTGCGTGAACAGCATTTTCAACATTGCTCATTTGTCAAAGTATGTCTTGACTTTTATGAATTCTGCACGAGTCTTTTCCCGCACCTTAAAATCGGGCTCTGTCTGTCCGTCTGTCTGTCTGTCTGTCTGTCCTTCGGTCACGGTCCTTTCCACCGGACTGAGTCTCTCAGTTGGCATCTTTTTTGGAGCGCGTCTCTATACATTTTTCACCCATCAAAGCAGCTGCACCTATCCTATTGATTTGACCTTTCTTTCCAGAAATGGCAAAAGTAGCCCTGTCCGCATTATGATTCGCACTTAGCTGGAGTGTCGTCGAACTTAATTGAAATCGAACAGTAGTGCTGTATGAACCCATATTTTGGACGATTATTTTCTACCAGCATCTATTATTATAATATTTGTTCTTTTATTTAATACTAAAACCACCATCGTAAAACTGTTCTACTAAATTGGCCGCGTCATCCAATTGATATGAACTGGCTGATAAACCCGTGTTAGTGTTCAGGATGCAAACGCCACTCTCTGCAGGTAGATAAAAACGTGTAAGTCAAGAAGATTTGGGATTTTAGTATAATTGTCCGTTGTTTCGTTTGAACTCGCACTTCAAGCTATGTATCAGCTGCAGGTTGATCTGGTTTAATGTGGCGAAACTTGAGCGAGTTTTTTCAACGACGGTGCTGTGTTATCATAGTGCCGACAAAGTAGCATCTAATTGTAGCAAAGCGTGCGCAGTTGGCGCTCAGATGCGCAGATTATCTACTGCAGCTATCATGACAACTACGGTATGATATAGTTTGATATAGACAGCGTAGCACTTGAGATTGCCGCGCAACAGTGAAAATGCGGGTCAACAGCTCTGCACCTATGTTCAGCAAGTTTCGTTGTACAAGTGAAATGAATTTTAACTACCTGTACTACTGCTGACGATGGCGCAATGTCTGAACTACCGCGCTAAAAGTTGCTGGGTTGTCCTGACCCAGAAGTGAAAACAGCATCGTATGATATGGAGCGGCCGCTGCGTTGCAATCGTCAATCTATTTCCTAAAATAGTTTCAGTTATTTAAATGGGATATACTCCATTCAATCAAGATAGGTCGGTACGTATATTCACCAGTTTCAACAGCGATCGTCTAGGTTGTCGTATATCCATTTCTTTGGGCGTTCATGATAACGGCAGCAAACTATATGAGTAGTACTTCAGTGAATCGTAAATGCGGTTGGCGAAGATCTGTCAATGTGATACGGGAACACTTTCCTATGGTAAATACTTCTAAGGTCAGATTGGGTGGGGTGACATTAATTACAAGATTTTTACAACAATAACAATTGAATGTTGTATTATATCACGGGAAAAACGTAGTCAAAGTTGGAATACTAAAAGTGCACGCTGCTAAGAGGTATAATTTTCAGCTGCTCACAACCACACTTCCCTCAATTATCGTATGAGTTCACATGTTCTAACAAACATTAAACGAAGCATCCGCGTAGCGGATACCCAGAGCGCTAGTTTCCCGCACCTTAAAATTTGGCTCTGTCTGTCTGTCCGTCTGTCCGTCACTCCGTCACGCCCCTCTCCACCGGACTGAGACTCTCGGTTGGCATCGTTTTTGGTTGGTGGCTGTATAGATTTTTCACCCATCAAAGCAACTGCAACTATCCTATTGACTGGAACTTTCTTTCCAGAAATTACAAAAGTAGCACTGTCAGCGTAATTATTCGGACTTATCTGGAACGTTCTGGATTCGAACATAATCGGATTTTTCGAACCTAACTGAACGATCTCGAACTTAATCGAAGGATCTCGAACCTAATCGAATTATCTCGAACTTAAATGGATTTCAAAATCACATTTCGCCATTTCAAAATCGGTGCCGTCGACGACACTAGGAGCGCAAACGGCGTGGGCTCTAGAGCAGCTAAGAGGAAGCGAGTGCCGCAGAGAACTTAGGTAGGTGTAGCCACATAGCATATTGACGTATTAATAAAGTCTTTACGGCTTCGGGAGTTCCGCCTGTTGGGAGAACTGGTACCTTCTGGGGCAACCAAGACTTACTGTGCGCGTTAGAGAGGGAAATCGGAGCCGTGCATTGGGTGATATCCACCACTGCACGGAGGGATGGATATCCAAAGACGGCCATACTGATGAGGCCTAGCCAGCCCCCAGAGGAGCCCATTCCCTGCCCAGAGTTGCCAGGACGACCCTCTCGAAGCAAACGTTACAGTAGAGTCACAATTTCGTTCCTCTCTGGCAAAAAGTGTCTTTCCGAGGCGGGGATTTCTACCCCCGGAGGCACAATTCCAGGACACGAGGGCGATAAGGAGGTTGCAGCTGGAGCCCGTTGCCGTACTAAGGTTTAGTCCTGTCGCACCTTTGCTCTCCGGAGTCGCGACCCTGAGGCGCCCATGTTTACCCGCCAGCAGCATGGGAAGTCTCATATCCAGCCGAGGCGCTGAGGCAGATCCATGTGGCGAGAAGAGCCGGCTTGGCCGGGCCACCTGCCTTATCCTCGGAGAGTGGTCGTATATGGGACCGGCACGTTGGATTTGGGGGTGACCCCAGTCCCGTGCTTCTGTGTCCGCGACAGGGCGCGTGCGGACAGCCACGGGGCATGGTCGCAGACCTGCCGAGTCATTGGGGACAGTGCATTGAGGGCTTATGGCTTACCTTTTGTTTAGCGGTGAACTGAGACCTTTTACTTCGGTAAAAGGAAAATGTTTTGCCGCGGTATCTGGAACCGCTTACCGCACGTTTTTTCAACACAAGAAGAAGCGCGAAGAAGTAGACAACTAAGAAAGTAAGAGTTTAGACTAACGTAGGTTTGTGTTAAGTGTTTGTAGGAACAATGGCAAGAAAGCGCAAGTATTGAAGCGAAGAAGAAATCAAAGCAGCCTATCGTGCGCCAGATGGGCACGAAGAACCTGCTGCTAAACGACGACGGATGATGAACCTCAGCGCAGCTTTGATCCGGTATAGAAAGCAGCAGTCTGAGACGAGAGAACAGGAGGATGCAGACTCCATTCCGGCCGTTGTAAGCGCGTTGCAGGCTGTTGAGATCGGATCTGAACAGAACGCAAGGGTTGCAAGTACTTCAACGGCTGTCACAGAACCTCCACGGTCTGCCAACTGTGAGTTTGCAGTAGGCGTCGAGTCTGCAACACATAATCACCCAGAGCCACGACGGATTCCTACGGCCAGGCGTTCCAGAGCCAATATGACGCCGTCTCAATTAGCTCGCGTTCGTGCGGCAGATGCGGAGAGAAAACGTCGGGCCAGAGCTAACCGATCGGAGTCTCAGATAGATCGAGATCGGCAGCAAGATGCACAACGTGCTAGGGCCCGGCGAGCGCTAATGAATCCGGAGAAATAGAAGAGCTACGCGAATTTAACCGGGTTTGTCACAGCAATCAAAGAAGTGAACTTTCGAGCGACTTACAAGAACAGCGACGTGAGGAAAATGCTGCTGCTGCATCTATTTGTCGTAGTGAAATGACTGAGGAACAACGTGAAGACACAAGAGTACAGGATGCTGAAGCGCATAGGACGCGCAGAGAACGTATGACAGAGGAAGAACATCAGACACTGCGTGATGATAACACCGCTGCTTGGCGGGCGATACGAGAAGCCATGACAGAGGAGGAGCGCCAGACAGTACGAGACCGAGACGCGTCTGCTCGACGAGCAATACGAGATGTCATGTCAGAGATGGAATACCAGGCAGTACGCGATCAAAACACGGTTTCTCGACGAGTGACAAGAGAAGCCATGACGGAAGAAGAACGTCAGACAATGCGAAATGAAGACACCGCTGCTCGACGAGCGACAAGAGAGACTATGACGGAGGAAGAACGTCAGTCTGTACGAGAACAAGACACCGCTGCTCGGCGAGCAACACGAGATAATATGACAGAAGAAGAACTTGATCGGCGAAGAGAGGCAGAGCGATTTCGACGCCGGTCTCGAAAGTACCAAAAAGGGCTTGCGTACTACGAAGAGTTCGACCCATCTACCATTCCCGGCGGCCGTCATTATTTCTCCTGATACACGAACGATACCCTGGAGCACGAGCGAGTCTGTCAGCACTGCGGAGCTTGGAAATTTTCCGACGAAACCGAAGGAAGTTGTTGTCGTAAGGGATTGGTGACTGTTCCTCCCCCTCGCGAAGCTCCAGCTGAACTTAGCAGACTGTTTGGCAATCCGAGATTTAAGCAGTCGATCCGCGCATACAACAACGTCTTTGCGTTCACACCAATGGGATCCTCGCGTACCCGCTCTCTCAACGTCGACGAAAGGGTAACTCGAAGTGGTGTTTACAACTTCCGCGTTCAGGGTTCTGTTTGTCATCGCATGGGAGCACTACTACCGCCACTCAACCGTCGACCGATGTTTGCGCAAGTATACATTAATGACCCAGATATGGAAGCACGCGTAGCAAGCCGGATGGGGACGACAGATGGATTGGACCCAGCCATACTGGAAAAAATCGACCAAGTGATGACTGCCCACAACGGGTACACACAACAGTTTCTGAACGCTCGCAGAATTTTGATCGATCGTGCTGGACCGGCGTACCAAGCAGCCGTGGAGCAGTTTGCACGGGAATTAGTTACTGGCGAAGCAAGACCTGGCGATAACCCTGCACTGCGTCTGAATGAATTTCTGCCTCGAGATGAGGAGCTACGACTTCGGTTGCATGTGGCGCGGAACGCAAATCCGGGTACCCACAATGTACCCACTGCATCCGAAGTGGCAGCTATCATTATTGATCGAGCAGCGGCCGAGCATAGAGATATCATTTTGAACACCCGTCAGGGAGGCTTCAAGCGAATTTATGAAACGAGTGAAAGCTACGATCCACTTCAATACCCTCTCCTGTTTCCGTACGGAGAGCCAGGATAGACATACGACCTTCCATATGTGGGCGACCCCGTGGACAGTAACGGTAAACCACTGGCGATGTCGCTTCGAGAGTACGAATCATATGTTCTTCATGATCGGACTGCGAGCAATTCTTTAATTCCCCGAGGAGGTCGCCTGACGCAGCAGTATTGTGTGGAACAATGGGCCAAATGTGAGCAAGAACGCCTGCGGTTCATAGAAAAGAACCAACTTCAGTACAGATTGGAAACACTACAAGGTCTCACCGATGCCCTGCGGAACGAATCTGTCGATGTACACAGAGTGGCGACAAATGAGGAAGTGGCACAACGTAGGTTTACGGCTACTACACGGCAATCACGGGACACTGGGGTAGACTCAGCTGAACCTGAAGCAGAGAACATCGGTCGTAAGGTCATTATACCTCCTACATTTACGGGAGGGCCGCGTTACATGTATCAGCGTTTCCTGGATGCCATGGCTATAGTTCGAGAGACGGGTGCACCCAATCTGTTCATCACCATGACGTGTAACCCGAACTGTCCTGAAATCAAGCAAAATCTTAGACCTGGAGAGAAGGCATCTGATCGACCGGACGTTGTTGCGCGTGTGTTCTTGCAGAAGCTGAAGACCCTCAACAAGGACCTCGACGAAGGTCTACTGGGTGTTGTAGCTGCCCGGATTCACGTGGTGGAGTACCAAAAACGTGGTCTACCTCATGCCCATATCCTGCTAATTATGCGACCGGAAGACAAGCCCGTAACGGCGGAGGATGTCGACCGGTTGACGTCAGCAGAGTTGCCGGACAAGGAGACACACCCTGAACTCTATGAAACCGTCATTTCAAATATGTTGCACGGTTCCTGTGGGCAACAAAGCCCTAACTGCCCCTGCATGAAGAACGGCAAATGCTCTAAGAAATTCCCCAAACAGTTCGCAGAAGAAACGATAATGGTTGAGGATAAGTATCCTACGTACAGGAGACGTCGTCGACCTGAAGGAATTCTGAGCCACAAAGGGAAGGTATGGGATAACGCGAAGATCAACCAGTGGGTCGTGCCTTACAACCCATTTCTATCGCAGAAATATGACTGCCACATCAACGTTGAAGTATGCGCTACAAACAAGGCAGTGAAGTACATCTACAAGTATGTCTACAAGGGTTCGGATATGACGACGATCACTATTAAAGGAGAGGAAATTCAGGCGAACGAGATTCTCCAGTACTTGCTGGGTCGCTATATTTCTCCGGTAGAGGCTTGCATGCGTCTATTCGGCTTTCCCACACAAGGTTCTTCACATGCCGTTGTGAATCTTCCTATCCACCTGGAAGGAGTGAGTCTGGTGACGTATTGAGATCATGCAACGACTCCGCAGCTCCAGAACTTGGTCCGGCAAGGAGATCGAATGAAGTTGACTGCATTTTTCAATTTATGTACGCAAGACCCAAAAGGGACCGCTGACTTGCTGTACAAGGATGTTCCTGTGAAGTACAGGTGGGATGATCGGTTGAAGTATTGGGTACCGTACAGAAAATACGCTGCTTCGCTGGGCAGATTGGTACACGTCTCGCCACAAGACCCAGAGCGGTTTTACCTTAGACTTCTACTGTGCCATCGGCGATCACCCAAATCATTCGAAGATATTCGCACAGTGAATGGAGTGGTCTACGATACCTTTCACGACGCAGCACTGGCTGCTGGGTATTTGGAGAATGATCAAGAGTGGGAAGAATGCTTAGCGGAGGCAGTTTCGTTTAAGATGCCATCCGCTTTGCGCCAACTTTTGGGAATCATTTTGGTTTACACGCTACCCGACCATGCCTCTGCTCTGTGGGATCGGTTTGTGAAGGATTTGTCAGAAGACTTTTTCAGATCCATCCAGGAAAGAGACGCGCAAGATAACATTGACCGTGACGAGGAAGTTAGCTGGCGCATGGCAGAATATAAGTGCCTGATGTGGCTGGCGGACTATCTGATTTCGAACGGAAAAACGCTGAGTATGTATGGCCTTCCTGACCTTGAAACGTACAGCGATGTTTCTGACAAAGTCGCGCGCCAGTCTGCGGATCCTATGGATATCGTCGCACAGGAGGTAGCAGCGTACGAACCGGACGATCTTGAGAGAACTACGACGCTTGCTGATCAGATGAACGAGAACCAGAAAGACATTTTTGACCAAGTCATCGAAGCTGTAAACCACCCAGTCGGTGGACAGAAGCTGTTTTGTGTGGACGGCCCGGGTGGAACTGGCAAATCGTTCTTGCTGGAGCAGATACTTGCTCATGTCCGCCTACAGAGAAAGGTGGCGATAGCAGTGGCTTCCAGTGGAATCGCAGCAACGCTGTTTACAGGAGGACACACGGCACATTCTACATTTCGGATCCCGCTTAAACTGTCTGAGTTTTCGACATGTAGTCTGTCTTGGCAGAGTCAAAAGGCAGAACTGATCCGCAAGGCAAGTTTAATCATCTGGGATGAAGCTCCTATGATGCATCGAGCGTGTTTCGAAGCTGTGGATCGGTCGTTCCGGGATATTATGAAGAACGAGTTGGAACCATTCGGAGGCAAGGTCATGGTTTTCAGTGGAGACCATCGACAGATCCTGCCTGTCTTGAAGGATGCTACTCGGGCTGAAACGCTGGAGGCTTGCTTCAAGTCTTCCCCGCTGTGGAGCCATTTACAACAAGTGCGTCTGACTGAGAACATGCGTGTTCAGACGGCTCCGGACCCAGCAAGTGCCGCTGAATTGGCCGAATTTTCCGACTTCTTGCTTCAGATTGGGGAGGGTCGATATCCGGTTAACTCCGATATCAGTGAGAACGACATATGCCTTCCACGCGACATGTGCATTGTACCAGGCGCACGAGCAAATGATCGATGGGATGACGAAGAAACCAAAGAGAACGAAAATATGGAAGCACCTCCAAACTTCAATCTACTACCGCCAACGGAAACACCTCCTGATCGAGGTGTTGATGATCCTGATGAGGACAGGCGAAAGCGAAATGTCAACGCGCTTATTGATGCAGTGTATCCAGGCGTTGGTGACGACAATCTGCCGGATGAGTACTTCGTTGAACGAGCCATTTTGGCACCAACGAATGCAAGTGTAAGGCGAATTAACGACATGGTCTCGGAGCGTCTATCAGGAGAAACGAAAGAGTATCTCTCTGTTGACAGTCTCGAAGGTGTTGCGGATCCAAACATGTTTGAGCCAGAGTTCTTGAACTCTCTGAATTTCTCCGGCATACCGCCACACCAGATTGTATTGAACGTTGGAACTCCAATCATTACGATTCGTAACTTGAACAGCGACGCAGGGTTGTGTAACGGAACACGACTTCGAGTAGTGTCACTGCGTGAGCGAAGCATTGAAGCTACGATTATGTCTGGGCCGTTCAAGGGAAAGCGAGTATTCATTCCGCGTATCATCTTCTACAATGAAGATGACGACAAGGAATTCCCATTCAAGCTTCGACGAAAACAGTTTCCTGTGGTTCCGGCTTTGCGATGACGATCAACAAGGCCCAAGGACAGTCTATCCACCACGTGGGGATCTACCTCGAGTCCCCTGTGTTCGCGCATGGACAGCTGTACGTAGCGTTGTCGAGGGTGACTTCACGGAAGGCGATCAAGATAGCAGTGGACCCGGAAGCCATCGACGAAGACGGGAACATACACACCAAGAGCATCGTCTATCGGGAGATCTTCGATTTTTAAGTGCATAATTTCATATTTTCATGAATAAAATCTCTTACATTTTATCTTTGTGGTTTTCATGTGTAAAATCCTTGAACCATGTAATATTTTCAACTGCACTGGTCTTTATTAACCTTAACCAAACTACTGGGACCAACCATGTCCAAGCGTCCGCGTAGCGGGCGCCCAGAGCGCTAGTTCACTATCTTTAAAACGACAAAATGTCTGTCCGTCTGTCCGTCCGTGGTCCGCGCACGGAGGTCACAAAATTTTGATTGGCTAAAATTCGAAAGTATACTCGGATAGGTACGATTAACTCGATTAGATACGATATTAATGTCAGGTGGGTCACATTAACCATGACCGCGAGTTTTACATGTTGTTTAGACTACTAAATGTAGAGTACTGTTTAATTACACATTAAAATATAAAGTCGAATACAAGACCCATAAAATCTCATTAGCACGGCGCATATTGGCAAAATGTGTACAGTTGGGTATTGGAGTCGGCAGCTGACCCCCAAACCGCAGGCGTTGATTGCTGTATCTTCACCAAAGTAAGGAAATTTGTTTCTGCAATGTAGATAACTCCTTCTGGCTAAGATTCTTTTGTAGACGACCACCTGTTGATGTCAATGTACGCTGCATCATTTCCATCGCTATCTAATGTAGATCAATGCTGGAGATACGCGGTTATAAAGCTACTAGACAAACATCCGTAGTTGGTCAATGTGATCGTTCATTTTAATTCGTGATAGATTTCACTCGGTAGACTTTTTTGGGGGTCGTATTTTGGTCGGGTCGGGACTTTTGGTCGGGGCGAAGACTATAATGGACTTGCCAATGCACTGCGACCTCATTGCGCGCAGCAAATACATCAATATACCAAGTTGATGTTGCTTCTCCATCTTGTCCGTTGAGAATGAGACCAATGTTGTGTATTTTTCGTAGTGACTACCTGCAGCGTTGTGATACTAATTTAGTCACGCGCATTTGATAAGATTGCAACAGGAACTCAACCTCACTTCAGCTATGCACGTGCCCTTCACACTCTTAACCTGAGTGAACAGTTTATTCAGCTTTACCAAGTGATCTTTCGTTTCAACATTGTGTCTGCGAAATCAAGTTACTTTGCCATCCATGACCCGACAGAGTGTTGGCGCTTCAGCACCGTACTCTTGACGCTCTGTTGCATATTATACACGAAGCTCACAGAAATCTAAAGGATATGGGAAGGGTGTAACGTGCATGTACTACACAGGCTTTCGATACACGAAAGGTTGGGAGTCCCAGGTGAAAATTACGCTGCGTTATAGTGTTCATCGCAGTACTGGATGCAAGCATCGACTGGACGTGTACGCTATCGGCGGAAAGGTTTTCGTCACTGAGCATACGTGTGTTCACATGCAGCACGAGAACAGCGATACTTTAGATGTGATACTAGAGATGAAGAGCGTATTAGATCTTACTAAGCCAGTGCACGAAGTATTGAAAAAGTTAGTGATACGTATTACCCACACGATGAGAACACTCGCACAGTCTTGTCAGGAGAGCCGGTAACCTTCGTGTTTATCGTACTCGCCGAAATCATTACGAGTGACATCTTCTCGGCACGATTGAAACAGATTCGGGCTTATTGTAGTGCAAAAGGAATTGACTATTCTCATTCGAAGTGGCGTGCATTTTGGGTCTACTTCAGAGTCACATGGCTAGAACGCTTTAATATTGAGGGGTGGAACGGCATAGTTTCGATTTAGACCTTGTAGCTACCTACTCTATCGTTTTCACCGTGAACTAAACAGCGCGTTTAGAACACTTCTCAACATATTCACTTGTGTGGCCACCATTCGACATATTTCACAGGATTACATTGCAAAGATTGCGAGTGTTGTGGCTGGTCGTCGAAAGAAAGGTAATGCTAAGAATGAAAATATAAGGAAGCGTAGGAGTAAAGAAAAAGTTAAGAAGCGCAAAAACAATAATAACCAGGCGTCAGAAATACCTAGGGGTGAGTCAGGGCTTCCGCAACCGATCTGTTGTAGCTGGGGCTACAATGTGCTTTTCATCGGAGGTGGCACTCAACGTCAAGCACAACGGAAACAGTGCATCAGTCGACTGCCGTTGCTAGAGAAGTAGAACGACAGGAATTAGCGAGGCTAACAGCTTTAATATATCCACTTCTACATTTCGATCGAGAGCGACAAACAACACGATCTATCTACTAAAAGTTGAAGGACTTTCAGGCTCTAATATAATACTGTTTTGATTGAGGGTGCCGACGAAAGCAGCAGCGGTGCCAGCGTTAGTGGTGGCGACAGTGGTAACGGCGGTGATGAAGGTGAAGATGACGAGTTTGACTTTTCGTTCGACTACTCCGGTGACGAGTACGATGAATTAACAGACACAAACAGCATTGAACACCACCTACACAACAGTGTAAAAGCATTAAGATAGTTCGTATCGCTTGCTAGCACACTCAATCGAAATCATTTACATATTGAAGATGAATAGATTCAAAAAGCTTGTTTTGGTCGGGTCGGGGGTTTAGGTCGGGTCGGGGGTTTAGGTCGGGAAAATGGCCCGACCATAAGTCCCGACCCGATCAAAATACGACCCCCAAAATAATCTTCGTTTCACTCACATAGCTATATACTTGGTGTTAGAGTCATTCAAATTGAACGGAGCTCAATTAATACGAGTAAGTAGCTGCACATCTATCAGTTGCACTCAGCTGATTTCAACAGTGCTCCAAGTGCAATTCAAAAATGTGTCAGAATAGTAACACACCGAAGTACTTTAGTGACAAGATGAAATAAAATCGTACTCTTGACGGTTGGATTTTTGCTTCTCAACTGAGGTGTGGATGAGCTTCCGGTTCTAGCGATGATAATCACCAAGCATCAATAACAGAAGGTAGAGATTCCTTTTCCAAAAGCTTTTCTCAACCCGATACTTGAGATTCAATATGAATGACTGCAGTATATCTTCCATAGCTTCTACACAAGTAAAATTAAACAGGTAAGTTTGGAAATGCGCCAGAACAACATGCATACAAAATACATCATCATATCCTTGACAGCATACTACAGTACTGCTTAAAGTAAGCTGTTGGTGAGTGGAATAATGCGCCGTAACTCGCAATGAAAAAGTTTACAACTAACTACTGGCCAACATTTTCCCTGAGAATGTACAAGTATTTGACGGTGAGCGCAGTTGAAAACAGTGTCACATGAAGTAGGAGATCTCAACACGGGTCAACTAATAGGAGGCGTATCCAATTCAGATGTGTTTTCCAGAGCACGCAAGGCTATTCCCAGCGGCAGAGTCATTGCTATGTCTTCAAGCATTTCGTCTTACGCTCCAAGAAGTGACGACAAAACCGATTGCAATTGCTAAAATAATGTTTTAACTTGGTGCTTAGGTAGGTTTTTTGAGCCCAGCATATTTGCTGTTTCCTTTGAATTTTCAGTGATTGACAGCCTCAATCCATGTCGTTACCATATAAAACCAAACCGAAATGAACAAAGGGATGTAATACTCTTCGATTCAATATGATAAAGCTCGCATCAGCATAAGTTTTCAAGTCGAAATGAGCAAATCCCTTCATATTTATTAGATTGTATGCCCTACCAGTAAAGACATTCAATATTAAAATGTGCTGAGCAATTGAGTGTGGTGAATAAATGGAAGAAGTGCGATGCTGTTAGGATGCATGACGCGGTTTCAGGGAAACTTGCGAATATTGCATCGAAGGTGAAGCATATAATGTAGCTACTACACGACAGTACAACTAGGGTGCGATTAAATGATACACCATATGAGTATGTCCCTCAATTATTGATTAAAACCGGTTCAGGATATAGTTGAAAATTTGCTTTAGCTTAAATTTCCCACTAACCAAAACCCCGCTTCAATTCGTTTAAATAAAACTAAAACGGGATTTTGACTGCATTTACGATGAAACGATCCCACGTTCCAATAATCTTGGTTTAAGCGTCCGCGAAGCGGGCGCCCAGAACTCTACTCGCATCTCGATCGGACGCAATTAATCGGAAACGATCCCACGTTCCAATAATCTTGGTTTAAGCGTCCGCGAAGCGGGCGCCCAGAACTCTACTCGCATCTAAACGAAATTCTGTCCGATCGGACGCAATTAATCGGGAACATTACACGCAGTTTTTTTTCCTTACCGTATTTTACCGCCGAGAACAATCGTAGAACCTTCTTTTGGGGTAGCAGTCGTTTTGAGAAAGCAAAACCTTTTCGATAGTAGGGTAGTTTTAGAACCGCTCAACCACTGAGATCTAACAGACGTTGATTTGACGACGCAGCCTCTCGACCACCTTATTAAATAATAGCGAGGGCCACGTCTTTTGAATCTAAGGACCGCTCGACCGACAACGTTCAAACTATATTAATAAAAGCAATAGAACATTACGCCAGCAGATTTTAACCTCAAGGGATTAGTTCCGACCAGCGCGACTTGGCGTCTCATCATTGGTTGAAAATTTATGTCACCCGCCTTCATGTCCGTTTAAGTACGCCAGAAGTTCTTCCTCATTCCAGAGTCTGCTAGCTCGAGGAAAGATGGTGAATGTAACGCTTGTCTGTTGTATAGTTGGAGACGGCAGCGTGTTTACCGTTGTCATTGACACGAACAAGTTAGTGGGCATCTTGAAGGACGCGATCAAGAAAAAGAACCCAGCGACGATCACGTGTGACGCCAAAGACATGCAGCTCTTCTTGACAAAGACGGAAGGCGGCGCGTGGCTGGATGGAGCTGGAGCGGCAGCTGTGACG
Organism: Phytophthora palmivora; assembly: GCA_008079305.1. Classification (NCBI taxonomy): domain Eukaryota; phylum Oomycota; class Peronosporomycetes; order Peronosporales; family Peronosporaceae; genus Phytophthora; species Phytophthora palmivora. The sequence continues at coordinate 80,856 of VOQZ01001596.1, read as the reverse complement.
CTCGATGGAGCTGGACACCCGCAAGGCTTCGAACTCATGGATTCCTTGCTGTGGCTGAAGAACGCCAAGTACTTTGGAGAGAATTTTCAACCGGGTGAAGGCGAAGTTCACGTGCTGGTGGTGGTTCCACCGTTAGTTGGCGTTTTGCCATTTGCGCAGCAAGTTGATATTGTTTGGAAGGAACCGAAGTCTTTGGTCGGAACGACTGGTGCGGAATGGGATTTCCAGAATTCATTGGATCTCGGCAACCTAGCATCTACTATCGGTCGTCATTATCAAGCTTGGAGAGATGGAAAGACGGACAAGCGAAGTCATCCGCTATTCGTGTGCTTAGATGGCCCCGGAACTGGAAAGTCGAGATTGCTTGACGAATTTCCAGATGTCTTGCAACAGCAAATTTTTCGTGATGAGGCACAAGGAGATCCAGCGATGAGGCAGCTCTTGCGTCAGGCCTACACTTTCAAGATTACTTTTGAGAATGGAACAACCGACAATTATGGCATTTCTGATCCCAGCAAGATGATCGGAACGAGGATGCTACATCAACTACAGGATTCTGTCGATTGGACAACATTCAGAGGGAACCCAGACAATCAGGTGTTCCCTGGAGAAGTTTTGACGAAGTTGTCAGCAATCACTGGTACTGATTCGAGCCAAATGTGCGTGATTCTCTGTGTCGATAGCTTGCAAAAGCTTCAGCACGAACCAGGAAGCAAGCATTCAGAGTTTTATACGGCGTTTGCGTCGCTGTGTGACCTCGTTAATGCCTCCAAGTGCTGGGTGATTGTGATCTGCGCGGCGACTATTTACCAGCCAGTGGATGAATTTCTGGCCGCTTCGCCACAATGGAGAGAGATGCTGCAGACGACATCGTTGAAGCGCCCGACGATCAATGGAAGGGATGTATTCGATACATTCAACAATGACCATGGAGCTTTGACGCAGCTATTAGTGGATGACATGGGCGGGCATGGCAGAGCACTGGAAGAATTATTCAACGTGATGCGGCAAAACCAGGGGAAATCTTTTGAATTCATTCCGGTGATTCACAATGTACTGGCTGCCATTCGACAAGCATACCCTGCGATAGTTGCCCAGATGCACAGTATGAAACAAGCATTTCTTGCGGTGATTTCTCGTCGGAAAGTTGATGGAAACTCGCGCTTTGGAAGTCTAACGCTTGATCAAGTCATCTCTGTCACTGTACTCCCTTTGCATGTGACCATCTCACTCAAGTATCTGATACCTCCATATGGAGATTCCCCTAAAACTTGCTTTTATAGGCTCTAGTATACTACATAGTATACGTCAGTGTAGTTCAGCCTTTACCAACCATCATAACTGCCGCCTCAGGCCAGAATCTAACTCACTTTGTCTTCTGACACTTCCTCACCAAGCCAAGCTTCCCCCTTACCTCTTGACAGGTTATGAGCCCAAGCCAAGCCTCTAGCGACGACTTCCCCAGACTCATCGGCGCCGACAACTTTGATGTCTGGAAGGCTCGCGTGTGCGCAGCCCTCGACGGAAAACATCTCCTCGGCTTCGTGATAAAGCCCGACTACGATGGTGTATCCGAGGACGAAAGCGAGGACAGCGGGAGCGACATGAGCGACACCGACGACCCGCCGAAGATCACGCCGGCGAAGACGACTGAGATCGACTCAGACGCCGTTGACTATGATGAGAGTGACGATGATCTCAAGCCCGCATCAGGATCTGATGAAGACTCAAATGATGGTTCGGACACTGTGGTGAAGAGCAAGGACCTACCAGTTATTCGACCGTTCAACCGCCGCGAAGCACGTCAAGTGTCCAAGCAGTCTAAGAAGGTGAAGCTCAAGCCTCTGAGCCAGCGTGAGCGCCGTCGACAAGAAGCCAAGACCAAGGCGTTTTTAATGAAGACAATGGACAACACACATGTTCGGCTGGTCAAGAATCTTGTCACGTCTTACGACATCTTCACCTTCATCTGTGAGAAGTACGAGGGAGCTGCCTTCCACGGCGACCCTTACTTCATCCAGCACTACTTGATGGAGATCAAGTACGAGGAGGGCTCTGATCTTACTGAGTTCTTCCTCAAGCTCGAGAACGCGATGAAAGCCGCGTCCGAGGCCACCGAATCGGTGATGACGGAGGGTCAGAAGTCTATCTACCTGTTCCACTCCATGCCCAAGTCGTGGAAAGACGATCTCCGCATCTGGAAGGGTCGACGGAAGTATATCCCGTACGAAGACCTAAAGCAGAGCATTGAAGGCAAGGTCCGCGACATTCAAGCGCAGGAGCGCTACACGTTGTTGAAAGGCACCCCCGAGTCGAACGCTACCAAGAATGAGCGTGCGCTCATGGCTAGTGGACCTCCAACACCTCGGACCGAGCACGACAACAATGTCTGCTCGTACTGCAACCGCCCTCGCCACAACATCCGCTTCTGCCGAGGCCTCCAAAAGGACCTTCGAGATGGTCGTGTGAAAGCTGGAACTGTGCTCCCCGCAAACTTTGCGTTCAAAGGCAACTCCAAGCGCGACCACCCATATCGCAACACGAAGAACCGAAACCGTGGGCGTAACGGCGGTAACAACAACTACAAGAAGGACAAGCATAACAACGTTGGTGGCAGTGGAAGAAACGACAATCCCGACAAGTCTCGCGGATACGAACATCGCAAGAAGCGCGAGAGCAACTCTGATGGTGATAACTCCGACTCTGATGACAATCGCCGCAAGGTATACCGTCAAGAGCGTCGTGAGACCGGTCTGATCGCGGTAGCTACCACCATCACCCCACCTTTAAGCTTAACGGCTCAGGCAAATGTCGAACTGGACACCACGTGGACTATTGACTCTGGATGTACGCGGCACGTAACGCACGAAGCCCAGTGGTTCTCTGATATCTCTGCGAGTGGTGGATCCATCACTGTTGGGGGAAAGAACCAGATCCCAATTGAAGGTGTCGGACGTGTTGAGCTGGACGTCATTGACTCCAAAGGCAACTCAAAGACGCTAACCCTTCATGGAGTGCTCTACGCTCCGAAGTTGCAATTCAGCCTCTTATCGGTTCCGGCTGCAGTGAAGCACGAATTTCGTTTTCACTTCGATCGCAAGCAATGCTCCATGCAGACCGACCAACGCTTTAAAATTAAAGCTCCCATGGCCACTAATACTGATCTATATCAGTTTCAAGCCAAGACAGCGGCAAATGCTTCGGCACTCACAGCCATGACGGGAGTGAAGCTGTCCGAGGACTAGACGGCTCTACGTCCGTGAACCCGACAGAGCAGTTTTTCTGTAGAGCCTGCACGTTAGCGAAGTCACATCGCGCACCATTCTATTCTAATAGGGTTGTTGAACGTGCTAGAGCACAGTTGCAAAAGGTTCATACAGATATTTGTGGTCCGCTACCTGTGAACAGCCTCACTGGTTGTCGCTACTTTGTGATCTTCATTGATGACTTTTCTCGATTCATGTTCACATATCCGATGAAAACCCGGAGTCAGCTGTATGAATGCTATGAAAACTTCAGGAAGAAAGCCCTGAATATATTTAGACATGACATTGGTATACTTGAATGGCGTCCTTGTGCTATTAAAGAGCATGATATCCAAGTCCTCCAGGCTGACAATGCCAAGGAGTATGAAAAGCTTGGACGTGTCATATTTCGGGAATACGGGACACACGCCCAGTTCACAAATGCATACACTCCACAGCAAAACGGCGTTGCTGAGCGTCGTATGAGAACCATCATGGAAAGAGTACGAGCACTACTGCTGGATGGCAAACTACCCAAGCAGCTCTGGGCTGAATGCGTTGGTCATGTTACGACTCTTCTCAACATGACACCTAGCTCAACGACATCTGATCGTACTCCCTACGAGCTCTGGTACAACCGCATTCCATCCATGCAATACATCAAGGTGTTCGGATGTAACGCGTATGTCCACATCACAGAGCAATACCGTGACAAACTTGATGCTCGCGCCAAGTTATGCATGCATCTAGGCATACCAGACCATAAGAAGGGATATCGCCTTATGGATCTCGAAACACATGCCATTATCTACAGCCGAGACGTCATCTTTAAGGAAGACGAATATCCTTCCTTGGCTAATCTGACGGATACTCCAGATCAGTCATCCAACGAGTCGGTGCAGCGTACGCAAACGGAAACTCTTGCTCCTGTACCTGTAGCTCCTGCAGTACAATCACCCACTACTCAACACCGACTGCCCCCACTTAGGGAGGCGCTTGATAGAACAGAGCTGAACTACTCTTTTCGAACGGAGACGACTAATCCTTCGTCAACCCCTGCTCCTAAGCGACCCCGTCTAAATGACGATGCAACGGAAGTAACCCTCAGCTCGGAGGAAGACATTCAGGAACAGGAGCAGCGCCAGCAATTACTGTACACATTACTAGCAATTCGGTATGTGTCAGAGCCCACTACGTACCGAGAGGCCTTGGCATCCTCTCATGCTAAACAGTGGCGTAAAGCAGCAAAATCGGAATACAAGTCCCTAATGGATAACAAGACATGGGTGTTGGTTCCCCGTCCAAAAGGACGGAAGATTCTTAGAAGCCGATGGGTCTTCGTTGTGAAGTATACCGGCACAGGCGAAATCGACCGCTTCAAGGCGCGCCTGGTAATCAAAGGTTTCCTACAGGAATATGGCATTGACTACAACGAAATCTTTTCCCCTGTTATCAGGATGGAAGTACTCAGACTCCTACTGACTATTGCGGCTCTCCTTGATCTTGAAATCCATCAGATAGATGTCAAGACAGCCTTCCTGAATGGATTTCTAGAGGAAGAGATCTACATGGCTCAACCGGAAGGTTTCACCACCCCGGGACAGGAGGACCTGGTCTGTAAGCTCATAAAGAGTCTATACGGATTAAAGCAAGCTCCCCGTGTCTGGTACCAAACGTTATCCGCCTTCCTGGTGAAGATAGGTTTCTCCAAGCTTATAAAGGACAATTGCGTATTCATCCGCACGATTGACGGAGTCACTTGCTACATTGCAGTGTACGTTGATGATCTCTTGATCATTGCACCAACACGAGTTCTCGTCAGTGAGCTAAAATCAGCCCTGAAAAAGCGGTTCTCCATGACAGATTTAGGGGAGGTGAAGTACTTACTCGGCTGGTCCATTCAACGTGATCGTAAGAACCGAACGATATTTGTCCACCAACACAAGTACGCTACGAAGGTCCTTGACCGTTTCAGCGACTATATCCCTTACCCAATTGCAACACCAGCAGATCGGAGCGTCAAACTCTCCGTAAGCAGCCAACCTGCCACTGAAGCAGAGAAAGATGCGATGAAATCATATCCGTATCGGGAAGCCGTTGGAAGTATCATGTACCTCATGGTAGGTACTAGGCCCGACATGGCGTTCTACATGCGTGAAGTTAGTCAATTCCTAGCTAATCCAGGAATGGAACACTGGAATGCAGTTGTCAGAGGATTGAAGTACCTTGCTGGTACGAAAGACTATGGCATATACCTGGGTGGTTCACAAGTAGTCACACCAGAAAACCTAGCTAACCATCTAACAGCTTACAGTGACTCTGACTATGCCAACTGCCCCGACACGAGACGCTCGGTTGGGGGATACGTGACTATGCTTTCTAACAGTCCTATCTCGTGGCTCTCACGCAAACACCACACGGTTGTCTTGTCAACGACAGAGGCAGAATATATCGCCCTATGCCATTGTATGCAAGAGATGATTTTCCTCAAGCTACTAGTGAGAGAGTTAGGCTTTGCTACAACTCAACCTAACCTGATTCATGAGGACAACCAAAGCTGCATTAAAATCTGCTATAACCCCGAGCTGCACGGGAGGTCGAAGCACATTCATGTCCGTTACTGTTTTGTGAAAGAAAAAGTCGAGCGACACGAATTTTCCGTTGCCTATTGCAATACCAAAGACATGGTTGCTGACATATTTACAAAAGCTTTAGACAAGCATCAGTTCAGAGAACTAAGGGCCAAGCTCAGGATGAAATCCCTAGACGCTAAGGAAGCCATTCCGTCCAGTGTACGAGAACAACACTAACTGCATGAAGCATGCCTAATACAATGCATTCATTTATTTTTTCCCACTGGGTTTTTATTTTGTCTGCAAGAAGGTTTTCCCTCGTTGAGGTTTCCCTGGTCTAGTACCGAATTACAATAGGCATAAGAATTTCTATTACCCATGCACGAACATAGTAATTGCTAGGAAAGTTCATTATCGATAAGGCAAACCCGCGGAAATCCCTACCGACTCCTATCACCTACTTCTTCTTGAAGACGACGAAAGGACGAATGCACGCCACGAAGTTGATCCAGTCCCATGCCGACTCCACTGGCTTACCTTCCCTCAAATCGTACATGAGGCGAGTCTTGGCAGAGACCTTGAGGACAAACGCGTGTCCAACACGGCTGTGATTGTACGCGACGATGAAGTAAATTCCACGACGGAGAGGGACATCTTCCAGCACGCGAAATCCCCTCTTGCCAGGAATGGCGAAATTCTTCTTAATTGCCTTGAGGATGAAGTCGCGGCCGTCGTCACAAAGCTGGCGAAGAAACCGCAACACCACTTTCCACGAAGTCCCTCTGTGGAGGTCCACACCATGGTCTCGGAGTTCCGCAGCCACAAACGCATCGATGTCACCTTGGGTGATGATGTCCGGGCGACCGGCAAGCTCTGCGGCCCGCTTCAATGCATTAAACATGCACAATCCCAGTGTGTCGGCGCCAACCAAGTTCTTGCCCACTGCGTCGTCTGGCCAAAAGTCGATAAACTTCGGAACCTTGGACGTTTTCCAGCGGTCGATCAAATCTAGCAAATCTCCAAAACCATCTTCCACAAGCTGCATTCTCGGTTCCCATGTCCGCTGGTAGTAGCGCCGAGTCGCCACATAGCGACTTATCCATAGTACGCGATACTGCAGGCCTAGAGGAGTTTCACGCCGGTTGTTGATCAGCCCAACGTTCCACGTGGTTTTCGTTGTGGCATAGTCTGACTCCACAGTAACCGTCTTGCTGCTGTAGTACTTCCCGCAGATAGGATAGTACATCTCACTATCTTCTGTGTCAGACACAGTGCAATCGGTGGTAGGAACAGTCCGTTTGGTGGCACGAACAATGTTTTCGGTGGCACGAGCGGATCGAGTTGTAGCGCTAGCAACCTGGTCGGTTGCGTTAGCTGCACTGGAGGAACTACAAAACTCTGAGTCTGATGCATCAGAAATGCACCGCGCACCGCAACTACTACATACATGACAGTCAGCGTCGTTATAGTACGTGCACACGGAGCACGCCCAGCTGGCGTCTGCGCTAGCGACTGATGTAGTGTTTTCATAGGTGTGTTTGGCTACCTAAAATTTGGTGACAAAAGCTGTAAGGTTGGTGGCAGGAGTACATACATCTGTGTCAGTAGTCACCTGTCCGGTGCCGTTAGCCACATGGTCGGTGGCGGGAACACCACTGGCTTCTGAAGCCTCGATTACCTCCGCTTCCACCCCCACGACCTCTCCTGCGGCGCCAGACACTGTTCCTACTGTAGTCAACAACATGAGAGTCTCTGCTGCTCTCGCACGACCTGCTTTCCGCGCCTGCTTGCGCTCACGAATCTTGCAGGCGCTCCTGGGCTTCCGAGACTTCCTACCTTTCGGCAGGGAAGCAGGCGTGCCCATCGCTGCCGAAGCAACTGGAGTGCGCCTTCCTGTCCTCCAGATCCTTCCCATGGCGTGCTCTTCGAAGGCTCCTTCACAAGCGACAGAATCGCCTGCGCCAAGGAGTTAACTGCTGCCACAAGGCTCGAGAACTTCCGATGGGGGATTTTCGACAGTGACGAGTCGCTACATAAATTTTTGCTGACCTTTAATCCCTTATATTTGAGGGAACCAGAAAACCATGCAAAGAGACAGGGAGGGTGTCACTGTACTCCCTTTGCATGTGACCATCTCACTCAAGTATCTGATACCTCCATATGGAGATTCCCCTAAAACTTGCTTTTATAGGCTCTAGTATACTACATAGTATACGTCAGTGTAGTTCAGCCTTTACCAACCATCATAACTGCCGCCTCAGGCCAGAATCTAACTCACTTTGTCTTCTGACACTTCCTCACCAAGCCAAGCTTCCCCCTTACCTCTTGACAATCTCGTGCGGGTTGATTCGACTAAATGGAACCCACCTCCAATGCCCGTTTGTACTCTATATGCTGCTGGAAACTCATGATATTCCGTGGAACAAACATGCTACTTACGCACCGGCGGAGCGATTAGAAGATTTGAAGCCTTGGCAGCTTTGGGAGCAGTTTAACTGCAAGTTCCGAGCGTTGAAATCAGAAGCTTTCTCTCGGGAGGAACCTGTATTATGGACGGATATACATTATGGAGCACGGTTTGGCGATGGATGCAATCGGCAAGTTATTGAGCGGCAATTGACGTATGCGCTTGCGACAAAGCGGATGCCAACTAGGACCAAAGGTTTCAAGAAAGGAAGGTGCTCGTGTGGTAATGATTCTGGTAAGTGCTTTCTGTATCAGCCTGCAGACGGGTCTCCGTCAGGAGATGCCTTTCTGTGTCTGGAAGATGCGACGAAGGGCTTCTTTCACGAGGTTCATCAGTGTAAATGCGTCAATGAGAAGCTATCACTGGACATTTTCGATCAAGAGAGGTCTAAAGCTGCAGGCCCTGACGATCTATTCATCAAGTATTGCACGAGCGAAGTGACAGCAGATCTATGTGTGCTACCAAATTCCGCGTTTGTCGATGCCACCTGCTGGGAAGCGTACTATGGCCCTTTTGCTGCTCGTGCTTTCTTCATCAAGTCTGTTCCTTTACCGTGCATCAACACGAGCTCCCAGGCCCAACTGGAATTCGTGGAGGGTGTGGGCCCACGCTACAGTACCCGAATAGCAAAAAAGCGTCCATTCACGAGCTTGGAAGATGCTCTTGTCAAGACAAAAATTCCAGCCAAGGTTCTCAAGCGATTCAATTTCAACATGGACCCGCGTTAGCAAATCATCCAACCGCCACGGACTGTGTGCGACATGTTCTTTTCCTTCTAAATGTTGTGGTCGATCAAGAGAAGCAGAATCAGAATGCGTGGTATTGAATACAAGATATCTTCCAAAGTCATTTTCCGTTTCCAATCTGTTGTCTCTCCTTCCCAATTGATTGATATTCTGATTAAGCCAAACGTGAGTGCGAACCCATTCACGTCGGTTTGTCCTACTTGAGCTCGAATTCGCGAAGTCTCTTCATCAACAGTCGATTCTGCTTCCTTTTGTTCAAATCCACAGTGTCAGATGATGCATAGTCAACACAGAATAAAATAAAAATTGCGAATTTTTGTCTTAATTAGCCTGCATTATCTGAAATTGGAATCTCTATTACTGTAGCCCTTGTTGAGGTACTTGGAGAATGAGGGTCACACATGCAACAACTGATCGGTAAGACGTTCTGCTTCAACACAAAAAAATAGTGTATGTAAATGCGAATATCGCGAAGTCCTGCTCGCTTTCGTTCGAGAACATGAATGTGTTGGACACGTTCAAGTTTTTCTTTATCAATGATGAGCATTTATTCTTGATATATTCAATTTTTTATATCCAATTGAAGTATTGCCCATCGTTTTCAGTAATGCACTTTACTGATGTAGTCTTATGATTTCCCCACCGCATGATATAGTTATCGATAACTTTATCGTTTCCATCTTGGAATTTACCTTGTAAAAAACATTTGATATCAGAGTCTTCGGAATCTTTGTAACGGGGTTACATGAAGGGGTACCCTAGAAAGGGTACCGCCTTTAGAAGTAGATATACTTCTGTGGGTATTCGTTTTAATACTCTGTTGTGAGTGGTGTGGACCACACTACTGCCACGTAGGTCTAGGTGGCTGAGGGCCAACCAATCGTATTTGACCTACCTTTTATATGCATAATTAGGATAAAGTATAGTTAATTAGGAGTTTGTATTACAGGCCAAATGAATCTAATTAACTATAAATAAATCAGTCTAAATTCTATTCTAAACTGGCTATTAAGTCCCCTCAGACCAGGGACTAGTGAACTGCCGTTCATTTCGAGTTTGTATACTCTTAATAGCACGCTTCCTCAAGCAAGGTGTTCGTGTGACCCCGTCACACTTGGTAGCACTTGTAGTCAATCCACGCCGACACGGGTAGATTGGCTACCTGAATCCTCAGTGGCTCCTACAAGGTAAGCCAGGATGGATAGAGGGGAATTCCCTCATTTGACCGACTCTCAGTTTGAGTCGGTCCGGAAGATGGTGGGCATCTTTGGAGGAGATGTCCTCCGAAGCTTGGCGGCTGCTACGCCGGCCGAGCAGGTCGAACGCATCAAAGTGTTCGACACGTACGAGAGAGGGCTTATCGCCCACGTACAGGGGCTGCAGATCCCCGTGGCTGAGATGAAGCCAGCCTAACCTAAGCCGTTGAGGCTTAAGGTTAACCCCTACGACGGGAAGGAGGGAGAGAACCTCCACTTCTGGGTCCGAGAGGTCGAGCTCGCGATGGACGCGGCTCTAATCTCGACCGAGCGACTTCGGGTCGCTTTCGCCCTGTCCAACCTGGGAGGTCGGGCGAAGACCTGGGCGTACACGCGCGAAGCAACAACGCCGGGTTGTTTCACAACCTGGGCTCAACTGTGTCAACAGCTTAGAGCCGCCTTCCTTCCGGCGAACTAAGAGTATCGCCAGCGCTCACGTTTCCTTGCCTGTAAACAAGGGAAGCGTGAGCTGCATGAGTAAATCCAGGAGATGCGAGTACTCTCTGCATCTCTGATGGGGAACCCCCTACCTGAACACATCAAGGTGACAGTGTTCATGGATGGCCTGAAGGTGGGCCCGTCCCGCACACAGTTGTTCCGCGTGCATGCAAACACTATGGAGGAGGCGATCCAGATCGCCCTCCAAGAGGAATACAGCCACCGACAGGCTCGTACTCCTACGTCGGTGTGGCAAGGCCACAATGCGTCGTTCACAAGTCCTGGTCTTAAGGGACTTAATAGCTAGTTTGGAGTAAGTTTAAGACTGATTTATGTATAGTTAATTAGGTCCATTTGGCCTGTAATACAAACTCCTAATTAACTATAATCTTTTCCTAATATACATATAAAGGTAGGTCAAATACTATTGGTTGACCCTCAGCCACCTAGACCCACGTGGCAGTAGTGTGGTCCACACCACCCACAACAGAGTATCTAAAACGAATACTCACAGAAGTATATCAACTTCTAAAGGTGGTACCCTTTCTGGGGTACCCCTTCATGTAACCCCGTTACATCCTCCCCCACTTAGGTTGGATTTTCACCCAATCAAAATGAGGCAAATGTGAACCCTTCACATTTCACTCGAAGAGTCGAAACTCTTCGACGGGCCGCCGAGCTCTTGCGCTACGGCTCCCTGCTCTCACAGAGCTTCAGGCACGTTGCCATTACGTCCCCAAGGTCTCCACATCGACCTCAGAGCATGCCCCAAAGGGGAAGCTCAAGTGGCGCCTCTGCGCCCACAAAGACAAAGGCTGCGAAGCCCAAGTCAAAGACGGCTAAGCCTCGCGGCAAAGCCAAGACATCATTTGATGTCATTGCGAAAGCAAACAAGGTGCAAGATGCACCTGACGTGGCAGCGAGCACTATCTCCCTCCACAGACGATCTCCGTCGTCATCACCGGACCACTACGAGAACCCAAGGTCCATTCACATGTCCATGAGCAAGTCTCAAGTCAGCTTGACTGACGATACCCTTGTCACCTGCCCTGGCGACGAGGGTGAGGACTAGAACACTGAGTCCAAGTCCGCGATTAACAATCCGGACACAGGCACCACAGCTGGTGGTGCCGATGACGTCCACGGCAACGTGGACGCCAAGGAGGCTTTACCTCCTAAGAACTTGGCAAAAGGCAAACGACGTGCCCAGGTTACCAGCACGGCTAACCATGCCAATGAGGCCAGCGCCAGGAAGCGCAGCGCCTCTCAGTCGCTTCACATAAGCGACCAGGATCTTGATGAGGCCTATAACGAAGAGCCTCTTGAGGTTGCGAACAACCTCGATGAGCAGCAAGAAGAACTACTTGCTGCTCGACTAGCTAGACAGCCAGTCCATCGTGAGCGTACTCACACTGAGCGTTGGGTTCTTACCCATGCTCCAGGGTATTCCCCCCATGAGGGCCATAGCTCTCTGCTGTTTCACGAGCAGCTCATGGGCCCACGTCCACTTGACAGGAGGCCATACCTCCATGGGTGCGTACGAGCACCACCTGATTAAGGGCGTGTCTCTATTCATCGAGAACATAGAGACCGCCAGGTGCGTGCTTCTTGCACCGCACCAAATTCCCTTAAAGGAATTTACTAGACTTCGGAAGAAGTCTGAGATCAAGGGAGGTCTCCACCCCGTGTGTGGATTCCCTTCGGTGCAGCCGGAGAATACCTCCTTCGTTGCACAGATCACTGGGTCCCTCACAAGGGTTGCCCAGTCTAGGAGCTCCAAGCTGAAGCTCAGCTGGAATTCATATTGATCCAGCGGGACCTTCGGGTCCTGGTCCTGCAGAGTCTTTTCTGCAGGACGAAGTGCATCAAACCCGTGATCGAATATATGCGATCAAGATCGCACTTGACATTGGGCTTGGCGGTCTAGCCGCCGCCCAGTTTGGCAAATCAACTGCCCTGATGTCCTACGTCAGGACGTGGACACTCTCGGTCGCGAGACTCGGGAGCTCCACGGGCGGGTTAACCGCCGAGTCCCAGCTTCCGGCTTAATGGGACTCCGTCGGAGTCTTGATGCTCTTGCCAGTGAGGCGCACGGTCACGTGCCCTCTTATGGGCCGCAGTGGTATTCTTCCCACTCGGCTTATGGGTATAGCTCTTGACGGAGCTCATACCGTGTGACCCCAGCGAACTCTTTTTGTGAGCCGCATGGGTGCCAGCCTGCATTCCATTTTGCAGGCTTTGGCAACCCCTGTTGGTGTTGTCCGCGAGACTCAACCTCGATTTGAAGAGGGGAGCTCGCCCACTCTTGATCTTCTTTTGCCCTCTCAGGGCGAAGATCCTACGGACCATCGTACCGTTTAAGACGCCCCACGTAGAACGTCGGGTGCGTCGCCATTGACTTTGGGAGGTCAATGGTATACGCCGCGCCATGTCTGCCGAGGACCCCAACGGGTCCAATGAAGCGATGCTTCAGCTTGTTACTCCCAATGGAGCGAACCAACGTTAACGGTAGGTTCTTAGTGTTTAAGAGGACCAAGTCCCCAACCATAAACACGGATAAGTTTCCTCGACCATTCTTGTCTGAGTACTCCTCTTGTCCGTTCTGGGTCGACGCCATTGCGTCTCTAACCCGGCTGATAGCATCAGCCTGTTGTCTATAAATGACGACAACTGTCTCAATAAAGACTCTGTCTCGACCTCCGAGACCTGGGAGGAAAAGGCTTTCCGAGCCTCCCCCCACTTACGATGGAGGCCACGGTGCCTCCCCGCAAGGTTAGCGGCACCTGGGGGTGTCGTAACCCATTCAAGTAGAACGGGGTAAACCCCGTTGATGCGTGTACCGCATTGTTGAGTGCAAACTCAACCATAGGAAGCTGGTCCGATCAGGACCGAGGTGCTTCCGCACAGATACTACACAGAGTATCTTCGAGCACGCGGTTGACGCGCTCCGTCTGACCATCCGTCTGCGGATGGTCCGCAGTTGACATCGTCAACTTAGTTCCCAACAATTGGAACAGGGTGTCCCAGAACGCACCCGTGAAACGCGAGTCTCTGTCCGAGACTATGGTCTCTGGTAGACCATGATAGCGAAACCCGCTATCTAGGAACAGCTGTGCAGCCTGTTTCCCAGTGACCTTGCCACGTACCGGAGCAAGATGCACCATCTTGCTCAAACGGCAGACAAACACCAATATGCCGGTGTTGCCCCTGTCATCGGCCGGCAGGCCGAAGACGAAGTCGAGACTCATCGACTTCCAGCAGTCCGCTGCTACTGGTAGGCTCTGCAGTGGAGCCGAGGCGTGGCCCGAAGGCTTCACCCTCTGACATGTTTCACATGTCTTGACATAGTGTGCCACCCACTTATACATGCGGGGCCACCAAAATGTCTGAGAGACCATTTGGTAGGTCTTCTCTCGGCCAAGATGGCCACTTATCGGCGCATCATGCGCCTCCAGAAGTATGTCATACTTCAGATCCTCGTCGTTTGGAACGGCAACCCGAGGAGGATCCCTGGGGTCTACTCTGTAATGGAGTAACCCCTCGGCCAGCTCATAACGATGGAGCTGCGCCCGCTGTCGAGGCGAAAGCCTGTCGACTTTGGCGTCCTTGCTATCGGACAAGAACTGCACCAGTGGTGTGTAGTTCTCGTCCTCCTGATACGCCAAGCGTATCCGATCGTACAGATCTGTCGTGACCCGACTGACATGAGCGAGCTCATCGTCAGGTCGAAGCGACAATGCTTCAGCAAGAACATTCAGCTTGCCCGGCTTGTATTCAGCGCGAAAGTTGTATTCCACGAAGAATGACAGCCACCTCGTCATCCGATGCGACAGATGCGGCGAGTTGGTGGTAGTCTGCAAGGACGCGTGATCCGTGTAGATCTCAAAGGGCCTCGTGCCCAAGAGATGAACTCTAAACTTGACAAGAGCGTACTTCATTGCAAGTAGCTCCTTGTCATGAACGGGATAGTTCCGTTCGGCAGCCTTCAGCTGCCTGGACTGGAAGGAGATGACACGTTCGCATCCTTCATCGTCCTTCTGCAATAGCGCAGGTCTATTGCATAGTCAGAAGCGTCACAGACGACGCTAAATGACTTGTTCTCGTCCGGCAAGGCCAGGACTGGCGCTTACTGTAAGCTCGCCTTGATGCTGTCAAAAGCATCCTGGTGCTGTCGCTCCCAGACCCAGTCGGCATCTTTCGTTAAGAGATCCGACAAGGGTCGAGCAAGTTCAGCGTACCCTGCGCTGTACTTATGAAGATAGTTGGCTAAGCCCAACCACTTCCGGAGGTCCTTCTGCGACCTCGGGGTCGGCCAAGCCGCTATGGCCTTGACCTTCCCTGGATCGGCGCGTACGCCGACCCTGCTGACAAAGCAGCCGAGGACTTTTATCTCCTCAGCTGCAAAGACGCACTTGTCGATGTTGGCATAGAGCTTATTAGCTCTCATGACCTCGAACACTCGACGGAGGTGCTTCAAATGCACCTCCATAGCCGTCTGGCCACCTTCGGCACGGCTATGGACGAATATATCGTCGAAGTACGTCTGAGCGAACGTACGCAATGGTCTAAACAATTGTGTGACCAAGCGATTGAACGTCACTGGGGCTTTCGATAGCCCCTGTGACATCACTAGCTACTCCCAGAGCATCCCACTCGGGGTGCTCACTGCGGTGAGAGGAATGTCACTCTCCCGCATCAGGATCTGGTAGTATCCGTCTACCAGATCCAGGGCACTGTACAGCGTGCAACCCGACATGTTGTTCAGCAACACATCCTTGCGAGGGATCGGCGTCTGCGCCGGTACCGTCGCATTGTTCAGCTTGTTGTAAGCGTGAACCAGACGCCACTTCCCGTTCGGTTTGCGAACGCAGAAGGTCGGCGTCGAGTGCGGGGACTTCGACTCCCGCACCATGCCCGACTTCGCCTTCTCGGCGAAGAAGGCATCTATGACCTCGCACTGCTCGCGAGGTAGAGGCCACTGCCTCGTGACACAATACTTTGTGCCAGGCACGAGGTCAATCTCGTGCCGAACTCCCCGATCCGGCGGGAGTTGGGATGGTGGGTGCTTCGACACCACATCCGAGTACTCTTTCACAAGAGGATACACTGGATCCTCCGGGTTCCTGAGAATCTCAGAACCCAAGCGCGTTGCACGCTGCTTCGTGAACCCCTCCAGGACGTCCTCGTCCATTACGGAGGAAGAGTTCAAATCTTCAGGAGAGGTCTCCGGCTTCAGGAGCACCATCTCCGCAATCTCTCCGGCCTTCAACTCGGCCAGGAAGTCCTTCATGGACAATTCCTCGAGGTTTAGCAGTGCTGACACCTCTGGCAGTGCCTCCAGATGGACGGCACCTGCCTTCACTTGACGACCGGACACGCCGTCGAAGACATGGCATTGTTCTTCGACCGGCCGTGCCGGTGGAGTCTCAGACTCCGAGTGTGGTACTTGGTTATCCACACGGGAGGTGTTCAATGACACCTCCGCGCTCGTACGGGTCTTCTTGACCCCGCGTGGAACT
Organism: Phytophthora palmivora; assembly: GCA_008079305.1. NCBI lineage: Eukaryota > Oomycota > Peronosporomycetes > Peronosporales > Peronosporaceae > Phytophthora > Phytophthora palmivora. Next base: position 64,612 of record VOQZ01001596.1, on the reverse strand, counting down.
CTGTTACCCACGCTAGAGACGCACCTTGCGCTCTCAGTCTTCTTGGTCTCTTCGACCATGCGTGGAACTATGTTACCCACACCGGAGGCGCCTTCAATGCTCTCCTCAGCAGTCTCTGCTGCCTGCGAATCTATGCTACCCGCTTGCGGAACTACGTTACCCGCCTGTGGACCTATGTTACCCACACAGGAGACGCCTTTAGCGCTCTCCTCAGCAGTCTCTGCTGCCTGCGAATCTATGTTACCCGCCTGGTCAGTGCCGTCAGGCACTGCCACAGCCGAAGCCCATACGGCGCGACGACTCTCAGCGTTGGGACTTGCCGTCGCGGCAATCCCACACGCTTGGCAATGAGCCTTGGTCTCACGACCGGTTGCGAGGCTCATCGCAACATCTTCACTGGAGTCAGTGACTCCCAATACTTCTTCGGGCGCATAAGCGCCTTGGCGACCATCTCTGGCGCCCCAGTCCCGGACAGAGGTAGGAACATTACTCACCAAAGCTCTGTCGCAGACTGCAGGCCGGCTAGCCCCAATGGCTTTGCCGCGCCAATCGATCCAGGGCTCGTGCTTTTCGAGCCACGGCATGCCCAGGATCAAGTCGTACTTGTCCATGTCTAGGACAAGGAACGACTCCGTGCTGTCAAAGTCTTCAAACTTTACAGCCAGGTCCATACGGACCCCAGGTACGTTAACCACCGTACCATCGGCCAGCCTCTCCGAGACCTGGCCCCTGCCTTTGCTCTCTCTCAAACCATCGGCATACTTGTCGCCATTCCGCGCGACCGTCTGGCGTCGAGCAAAGTTCGTCGACGCCCCAGAGTCAATCAGGACTCTAAAGGGATCTCCATATCCCCGTACACTCGCGTGTACCACGAGCAGTCCGCCGCTGCTCTTTCTCGTCTCGAGAGCACCCAGGCTCTCAGGGGCTAAGCCTCCATGGCGTGCGCCGTCCGCACTCCTACCATGGGGACTTAGATCTTCCCCAGCAGGGTGCCCCACCCCTACTGGTGACCCCAGTTCCCCTGGCCCTTGGGTCGCGGCTTCTGCCGCGGGCCCCTCGAGCCCCTAGGTTTGGAAGGGAACTTCCTTTGCCCTCCCGCAGGGCAGGCACGTTGCTTGTGCCCGAGCTTCCCACATCCGTAGCAGCGGATGGAGCTCTGTACGGCCGTACCCAGTTCCATGGGTACCGGCCCGGCGCTAGCTCCAGCTGCTGGAGCTCCTTGCACTGCGCCTGACGACGCATTGTGGCCTTGCCACACCGACGTAGGAGTACGAGCCTGTTGATGGCTGTACTCCTCTTGGAGGGCGATCTGGATCGCCTCCTCTATAGTGTTCGCAAGCACGCGGAACAACTGTGTGCGGGATGGGCCCACCTTCAGGCCATCCATGAACACTGTCACCTTGATGTGTTCAGGTAGGGGGTTCCCCATCAGAGATGCAGAGAGTACTCGCATCTCCTGGATGTACTCATGCAGCTCACGCTTCCCTTGTTTACAGGCAAGGAAACGTGAGCGCTGGCGATACTCTTAGTTCGCCGGAAGGAAGGCGGCTCTAAGCTGTTGACACAGTTGAGCCCAGGTTGTGAAACAACCCGGCGTTGTTGCTTCGCGCGTGTACGCCCAGGTCTTCGCCCGACCTCCCAGGTTGGACAGGGCGAAAGCGACCCGAAGTCGCTCGGTTGAGATTAGAGCCGCGTCCATCGCGAGCTCGACCTCTCGGACCCAGAAGTGGAGGTTCTCTCCCTCCTTCCCGTCGTAGGGGTTAACCTTAAGCCTCAACGGCTTAGGTTAGGCTGGCTTCATCTCAGCCACGGGGATCTGCAGCCCCTGTACGTGGGCGATAAGCCCTCTCTCGTACGTGTCGAACACTTTGATGCGTTCGACCTGCTCGGCCGGCGTAGCAGCCGCCAAGCTTCGGAGGACATCTCCTCCAAAGATGCCCACCATCTTCCGGACCGACTCAAACTGAGAGTCGGTCAAATGAGGGAATTCCCCTCTATCCATCCTGGCTTACCTTGTAGGAGCCACTGAGGATTCAGGTAGCCAATCTACCCGTGTCGGCGTGGATTGACTACAAGTGCTACCAAGTGTGACGGGGTCACACGAACACCTTGCTTGAGGAAGCGTGCTATTAAGAGTATACAAACTCGAAATGAACGGCAGTTCACTAGTCCCTGGTCTGAGGGGACTTAATAGCCAGTTTAGAGTAGAATTTAGACTGATTTATTTATAGTTAATTACGTTCATTTGGCCTGTAATACAAACTCCTAATTAACTATACTTTATCCTAATTATGCATATAAAAGGTAGGTCAAATACGATTGGTTGGCCCTCAGCCACCTAGACCTACGTGGCAGTAGTGTGGTCCACACTACCCACAACAGAGTATCTAAAACGAATACTCACAGAAGTATATCAACTTCTAAAGGCGGTACCCTTTCTGGGGTACCCCTTCATGTAACCCCGTTACAGTGCTCGTGTGACACCGTCACATATATTGTGTATGTTATTCGCATGCCAATGTTTTGATAAAATCCACTATCGCTGCTTTGAACTTATAATCAGTATAAGTTATATTCATTGCAGAGGTGACGTGTTAACAACGAAATTGGGAGCTGGAACTCCCGGTAAAGGTCTTTCTGTATTGCTTGCCGCTCTTGATGTAAAAAGCGATGTGAGCTATCTAATCTAACTTGCAGGTGTACCCTCCTGCCGACTTGGCAGTCCAGGGGGAGCACCCTTGTAGCTCGTGCTGCATGCACTCAAGTGCAACCAGATGCACTCTTGACGTCTTCTACTGACACAGCTGAAGGATGCAACGCGATGGTAGTCATGATCTGCTTAACTATGTTTGAACAGGGTCAACTCCAGCAACCATGGCTGTGGGTTGGAGGAGCTGACGAATGATGTGGGTTACCACCATCATACTGCCCCCAAGCTTTCCAACGCTGCAGTCACATCTTTATGTCCTTCGTCACTTGCTGATGTTGTTCAAAATGAGATGTCACGTCGCATGTCGTGCGTAGCAAGTCCACCAACTTCAATGCGTTGAAGTGTTACAGGTTGAGATCCTGAGGATTTGCATCAAATCCCACCATGTCGATTATATCCAATCGCTGATCGCTAATCCGAGTTTTGACCAATAAACGTCCTCGAAAATTTCGACTCGTCATTACATTGTCGCCAGTTCATTCCAATTAACCAATTTGCATAGCGATATGAAACCACTTCTGATCAATGTGATCATATTGCGGTTATGTTTGAATGCACTTGGGATACCACAAACCTCCAACATGTCATCACGACGTTTGATAGGACTGTGCCCTTGCTTGCCTTCTGCGTTGCTGTGAGTGTCAGTATGGGTTGCTTTAGGTAGCAGTAGTTGCAGCAAGCTGGGAAATGTGGTTTTTGGTCTGAACAGCGTAGTCTTGCAGTAGTTGTAGCACATCTTCTTTCACAGTCTTCAGGGGTTCCCACGAGTCTTCGATAGTTTCCAAACCTTGCCAAGCGAATTTAACCTCGTATGGTTGCATGTCTTCATTGAAACGATGATCCACAATCGCTTCTACAGCAAGCTGTATTCCTTGAGAAGCAATGTGGTCGAGTAGCTCTTCACTTACGTTGAGTGTATCATCAGCGTACAACTTCAAACGTGATGGGTGTACATCTATTGTACTTCAATTGACTAAATGTTCGAACGTAAAGTAGTACTCCGCACTTCTAAGCACACGATAAGGTCCGACCCACATCACAAGCAACTTATTGGCGTGTAATTTTTCGTCGACACGTGATCGAAGCACGTAATCGCCAACCGAAAAGTTCATAACTTGCTCGTAGTGCTGTCGTGACCGATAGCGTCAAGACTGGAGAGTGCGTTCTGCTTTCACAGCCTTGTGCATTTTTTGATAGACTCTCGAAGTGTAGCGAGTCGCTGTTCGGTATTTTGTTTTAATTGCTCCAGCGTAGCTACGCGCCCCTTCCCTCCCGGAAAAATAGGGTATCCAGGGTGCTAGGACATGGCAGTCCCGTAAATAGTTCAATTGGGGCTCGGTTGGCAAGCGAAGCTACTGGGGAATGATTTACGCTGGACTGTACTAGTGGTAGCAAGTAGGTCCAGTCGTGCACACTGACTTTAAATTCCAGAGCTAATGCCTTTAGTACTTGCAAAATGTCACCATTCACTCTTTCCACCGATCCATTTTTCCACGGAGAGTAGGCTAGAACAAAATCCTGTCGTCCTTTTAAGCGGCGGTTTAATTCGGCGATCACATTGTTTTGAAGTGTGATCCCGAGTCGCTGACCCATACATTAGGTACACCGAAGCGGCTGTACCAGTCTAGTATGGCGGCAGCAGCCACCTCTGACTTGGGGCTGTCACAAGCCTCCAGATCGACTAAATGAGTAGCCTCATCCTTCATGACGAGCATGTAGCGAAAAGTGCCAAAGGAATCTCCCAAAGTTAGGAAATCCCAGTCCAAAGTAGAGTTTCGTTCAAAAGTATAATGCGTCTCACTGAATGGGCGAGGAATCACTAACCCTCCCTTCACGTGCAGGCAGAGTAGGAATTTCTTACAGAAATCACGCACAATCCCGCTGAGACCGTCAATAACGAACACTCTGCGAATATGGTTTTCCATTACGTTCATGCCGCGGAGCCCATGTCGGCCACAGAGAGCGATGATCATCAGTCGTTGGACCAAGTCAGCACCTTCTGATGGGATCCAGATGAAATCATTCACTCACCACAAGTCATCACTTTTGAGGGTTGCATACTTGTGGTACTTTGTATTGTGCTTGCAAGGTGCTAATTTCATCCATAGTATGCCACACGAAACCGTCTTGATCCAGTGATCTTAGTGGTGCAACCATGTTACTCGAGTCTCCAATGGTTTTACCAGCGTCACTACACTTCCGTTTGTGCCGTATGACGCGCTTGGCGGACTGGATTCTTGCCGTGGGTAGCGGTTTGCCTCCCCACCTCGAAATCAGATCCATACGTTATGGACACCCTCGATATGCTCAATTGAGTACCTGTACTCCAAGAGCTTTGTGGACCACCGTAAGAGTTTTCCCCTAACATGCTTTTTCAGTTCTTTCCCGGGAGCGAACAGATAAACAATATTTCGATGGTCGCAGTACAGTTTGAAGCCGTGTGGTCGTAGTAGTAAGTTCTCTAGACGCTCACAAGCATGAACAATCGGGAACGACTCTTTTTCTATGACGCTCCAGTTGAGCGCAGACCCACTGAAGCTGCCACCCATACAAACGAGTAATTCATTGTCTTGTTCATGGATCTGAGTATCCGGGTTCCACTGCTTTACTTGGGAGATCACTAACCCCCACCCGACATCTGATGCGTATGACATCACAATCATCTGCTTAGATGTGTCGGGGTATGCTAACATTGCGGAATTTGCCAACAAGTCTTTCACTGCTGCAAAGCTGCTCAATTCCTCCTGTGTCAATTCAAGTTAAATCCCAGTTGCCGCTCTCTTAGCCTTTTTAGTACCAGCCAATGCAATATCTAGGCGTTCCTGCAGCGGTCTCGCGACACGGGAGTAGTCGACGAGTCCTGCACTCATCCAACTGCTCGCGCAAATAAACCGTTGAAGTTCAGCAGCTGTGGTGGGCGGTGACATTTCTCGCAATGCCTGGATGCGAATGGGATCATGGCCGATCCCGTCCTTGTTAATAATGCGGCCGCACCAACGCACCTCAGTTAGTAAGAGAGAACATTTCTTTGGATTGAGAATAAATCCATGCTCATCCAACTTTTGGAGAATAGCATCGATCGATTCCACTAATTGGTCAGCAGTCTCCGCAAAAACTAAAAATCATCGATCCATACAATGACACACTTTCCCACCAAATCTCCTAATACCATCCCCACAGTTGATTGAAAATGCAAAGCCGCGTCATTACTTCCGTGAGGAACTCTGATCGGTGTGAAGACACCTTTGTCGGTCATGTACGACAGATACTCCCGGCAGCTCTCGTGCAACGGAAGCTACCAGAAACCCTTCAAAAATCAAACAATGCGTAAAATGCCTTTCCTCGACAGTGCTCTAATGCCACTTCAATACTGGGCATTACCCCAGCGATTGGCTCTGTGAGTGCGTTAGCTGGTCGATAGTCCATGGTTCGACGATAGTCATTGGTGCTTGGTTTCTTTACAGGCAGAGCTGGACAGCACCACAGACTCTCTCTGTTCTCGTATACCCATCCAAGTTCTACAAGCTTCTTGTTAAAAGCTTCTAGAATTTCAGATTTTTCCGGGCTGTTTTGGCGAAGTTTGCACCGGTATGGTGCCGCATTCTTTTTTTGTCGGAGTTGTGGCGGAGTGGTTCTGCGAAATCGCAAGATCGCAGGAGTCCTCTTGCAAACTGCGCCCGAACTGCCGACTAACGGAGGGGGTACTCCGATCTTCCGTGAAGTACTTGATCTCACCTTGTGTACCCGTCGGTGGGACTAGATCGCTCCTCGGGTGATCTCGATAGACGCGCTTGTTGTCGATCTTGCTGTCTGACAGGACAGCGGGAGAGGTGGCAGCAGCGGGGATACTTCTACTCGCTGCGCCATGTAGTTACCGAGCTTCGATCTTGGTTATACTTGGTCGATCTTGCTCTGACCAGTGTCGATCTTAGCTCGGGGGGTCTTGTGGTCGGTGTGTGACCTTTATCCAATACTTCCAATACGTGCTTGCCGCTTCCTATAGCGGGGTCTTGAGATTTGAGGGTTGACGAACGTCCAGCCAAGCAATCTGGGCGTAGGTTTTCTGCTTAATGTCGATCTTGATCTTGCGTGACGTCGGAAGGGCCAATCTTGTATATCCCTACCCGGAATAGCGAAGAAGGATGAAGACTTGTGTAGTAGAAGGTAAAAACAACTCTGAATTAATGGTTAATATCTTATGCTTCCCATCTGTGGCTATCCATACTGCACTGGCTTCATAATATTTATAATAAAGTCAAGATCAATATTACCTGTCAAGATCGATATCGCGTGGGTACAATCGTCTTGGGCGGAGATGATGGCGCACGCATTCACTTGGTCATTATAGTGAGTGTCACTATATCAAAGATCACCATGGAGAGGGATTGCTCTTGATCTCGATTGACGGGACGAGATCGAAGTCGGAAAACTTATTATCTGCTTCACCACAACCGTCCACTGCACGAGTGACGGCAGCACAACTGCTTTCGCTCGCTGCATCACATCTTCTTCCCGATCGACTATCCTCCATGGCTCAAGATCAAGATTCCACTCCCACTTCTTCTGCCCCAAGATCGACATCTTCGCTGGATCAACTGAACATACTGACGATAGCGGCCACTACTGTCGATCCTGACCCGCCTTCTTCTCCTTCGTCTCGGCCTAATTCCTCGTGTCCCGAATGTCGTCGGTTGTCTTCAGCACCGACGGCACACGTTCATTGATCTCACCTGGATCTGCAGGCCGTTCAGGCCTCTTTCCAAGACATCCTGTCTTCTCTCCGGAATGTGGAGAACGCCATCAACCAAGAGTCGATCTTCCGGCAGCTGCAAGACGACCACGAAGATCTCCAACATTCCACCACCTGGGCGATCTTCATCGCCATTTGGATCACTTGCGATCCCAAGCCAAGCCATTCGCCAAGTTTTGCCAGGATCGATACGACACGCTGATTGACGAGCTGGAGAACTCCAACATACAGCTGGTGGAGAGCAGATCGGCTGTCGAAGAGGTTGAAGAGAAGCTGGACAAAGTTTCTAAACTCCGCGATGATTACAGTGAGCTACAGGTCACTTCCAAGAGCACGATCATATGTCTGGAGGACGAGATCGACACCTTGAAGCGCCAGGTCTAGAATCTCCAGGCTCAGCTGGCGGCCTTAACCAGTCACCCCAATCTTGGTTCCCCGTCTCCACCTGCACTCGCTCGACTTCTGTTCAATCAAGATCAGGAACTGGCAGCTGCTCGTCAACGTGACCAGACTCAAGATCAGTCGTTATTAGAAGTTCGTCAACACTTGCAGGACCGAGATCAAGACTTGCCCAAGGCTCAGCAGCGATGACAAGCGCTGGAGCGGTCAGAAGATTCACTAGAAGCGGCGGCTCTCCAGCTCCAACGTCAGATCAGTGCACAAGATTGACGTATCACCCGGCTCCAAGAGGAACGGGACCAGTTCCGGGCAGACTGCCATGAAGCCCAATCTGAGCGAGATCAGGCGGTAGCGAAGCCAAATTCCACGTCCGAGCGTCTGGACAAGGCTCGCGCCGAGCTTCGTGCTCGTGGGAACCATATTGATTCTATGAGGTCCAACATCTCCCGCTTAGAGCAACAGGTCGCTGATCTTCAGACTGCCCGTTCCCAAGTTGACCACCAATTCGTGAGCCAGAAGCGGGAGCTTGCTGCTCTACGGGTCGAGCATGCTGCTCTCTCGGCTCATTACAAGGACGCTTATAGTCGACTCTGGGCTGTGGCTCGTTCCCTCAATCAAGATGTCGCTCTTCCGACTCCTGCAAGTCTGACGCGTCCTCGACCTGAATCCGAATTGTCGCCGACCCGATCTCACAAGACCCGACGGCTTGAGCTTTCGTCCTCCAACTCCCCTGACGATCTTCCCGATCCTGAGGATCAAAATCCTGAAGTTCCTGAGCCTGAGTTTTCTGATCTCCCTCAAGAGTCCGAGATCGAGCAAGAGGGCGGCTCTCCTGAAGATGACGCGGATAATCCAGAGATGTTAGCCGCCTTAGCTGAATCTAGTTCGGATCTCCGTCGATCCAAGTCGTCGGATGGAGATCTGGGCGCTTCAGGAACTGCCGGCCACCCTATCGACTTGGGTGGCGAGGGAAGCGATACTATTCCCTCCGATGGTTTATCCGAGCAATCTCCGGACATCGATCCACCCGTTGACAGCCCCGATTCTATTCACGATGACGGTGATCTCGCGTCTGGTGCAAGCAAGTCGCTTCCTGATATCCAGCAGTCCTCCGAGGCCACTACCCTGACTCCAACTTGTCCCAAAGTCCCAAGATCGGAGTGGATTCCCAGTTTGATCACCAGGCATCTTTTTCGCTCGGCGGACGTCTTTCCTTGGGACGCAGATCGCGTGAGTCACTTGAGCATCTCCACTTTGAACACACAAGTGTTGGGTCACCTTCTGCTCGGTGTTTCTGAATGGTTATTTCCTGACGTGGTTCCCTCTGCAACACCTTCTCGGATCGAGATCGAGGATTTTATGACGGGACCTGCCGTGGATGCCCTGATGTCTCTCAATCCTCTGCCGTGGGCGTCTTTGGAGTCCGCCGAGGGACCTCTTTCGTTCATGATTGATTTTATGCCTCCTGGGTTTTGTGAGAAATATCTGGAGTATGAGGAGAAGCATCTTCAGGCGCTCTGGGAGTCCAGTCATTTCCTGCCGATCTCAGAAGACATGTGCGTTGCAGACGCAGCTCTGTCAGCTTACCACGAGAGTCGTCGCCAGCGTCGATCTCGGGCCGGAGCCGCCTGGAAGCAGTTCCTGTTTCGCCATCTCATCCCGGTTCTGCGTCAACAATATTGCGATCTGGGTGTCTTGCTGGACCCTTTTTTCCTGCATTTCCCCAAGCCGCGTCATCCCAAGATCTGGTATCCGGATGTGTCTGCTGCGTCGCTTGAGGACGCGCCGTCCGTCGTCGATCTTGCAGAGCCTTGGCGTCTACAATATCGCCGATCTTCTGCGGACCACCCAGCGCCGCGTATTTCTCGTCTTCAGGACAAGTTCGTCAACACACCCTCTTCTCAGTCAACCTCCAACACAGCGGTGCTATAATCTTCTGTTTAATCCATTTTTCTTTTGTGATCTCCTTCTTTTTATGCGTCGTTCTTGAGATATTGACGCCTCTTCGATCTTAGTGACACATAGCCATCTAGTCGGTTTCACATGTTTCATATTCACCACCGTCCACCTGATCTACCACCGTCCGGTAGAACCTTCACCTGTTTTTCGTGATGTGACCAGCTCACTTCACGATCTCACCTCCTTATGGCTCCTCATGTGATTGCATGACCTCGAATCGATTTCGGTTTGTTCGATCTCGCAAATAGTCATACAGTAGAGCTCCACAGTTAGGATTGGCTTCATCTACCCATGTCGGTTCGTCATATACTTTCCAGTGTACCAAGAATTCTCGTAATGTACGTCCATATCGCGTACGCTTCCCGGATCGCATGTCTACGATCTTTTCGACTTCATATTCATCACTGTCTAGATCTCGTATCCAGTTGTCTTCAGGCAACAGCGCTTCATCAAAATCGAATCGATCTTGATCTTGTATTGTCAACCGCGTCTTGGGACGATCTGGGAATTGCCGTACAGGCTTGATCTTAGAGACATGTACCACCGGGAAAAGTCGGTATTCGGTACCGGCGATCTCAAGACGTACTGCATGTTCTTCCACCCACTCCAACACACGGAAAGGACCGTGCCATATGTGTGCCAGCTTACGTGCATATCCTTCCTTGACTCGATCTAAATACAGCCACACTTGAGTTCCAACTTCGATCTTATGTGGCCGGACCGTTTCATTGTGTCGATCTGCCCTTTCTTGGATCGCATCTCGTAGCTTCTCGTTAACCTGCCCACGAGCTTGCTGATATTGCTTCTGGATACGGTATCGCCATCGACGAGGTTCACGATCTTGTCTCCTCATCGATCCTAATGGTACCATTGCTTCCAACGTAGATCGGATCCCAGCCGTGTAACAGATAAAACGGGGTATCTCCTCGGACACGATCCTGGGCAGTATTAAGTGCGAAGGTGAGGCGCTCTGCATAGTCGTCCCAATCTCGCTGATCGATATCCTCCACATACATCTTGACTGCACGTGTCAATGTTCCCATCATCCGTTCGGTTGTACCGTTTGCTTGTGGGCGGTATGCCATTGTTGCTCGCTGTCTCTGTCCCACGATCTTGTTGAACGATCTGAAGAAGTCAGACATAAAATCGGGTTCTCGATCATGTCGGATAGCCTCGCTTGCACCGAATCGACGAAAAACACATTCTTCGTAATTCTCGGCGACGGTCTGAGCTGTCCGTGATGCACTAGCTTTCGCGATCACGTATCCGGTAAATAGATCGATCCAGATCAACAACTCGGTGTAGCCCCTTATACGATCTTGGTAGCGATGGTATATGATCCAAGCCGATAATCTGGAACGGGTAAGTAGCTTGTAAATTGCCAGGCGATTCCCCGTGGATCGTAGGTCGTCCTTTCCCTGTCTCACAATCTATACACTGACCCACGTAGCGTTGTACAATCTGATATAGTCCACGCCAGTGGAAGTGAGCTCTGATCTTATGATACGTCCGTCCAATACCTTGGTGACCACCTTCCAGACTTGTGTGATAGTGGTGCATAAGATCATTTTGCATTTTTTCGGGCACCACAAGCTTGGCCATAAGATCGCGATCTTCGTCGGACCGCTTGGTCGGCGGAAAATAGAACAATAATCCTGACTCATCCGTCTCATAGCGATCTGCGATCTTAGAATAGCTTTTCGCTTCAGACGAAGTAAGATCTTGTACGTCCCCTCGCAGGTAGGCCTTAAGATCTACGATCCATTTCTCCTCGTCTTGCGCTCGGTTAATACGTCCCATCCGCATTCTTTGCACAATCTCTTCTTGTAACACCTGAGGACGACATTTCTTACGCGATCTTGTGACAGCAGCGATCTTGACTGTAGCTGCATCATCCTTAGCTATTAGCAACTCATCCAATTTATTGAGAGTCGCAAGATCTTGGCGCTCCTCTTCCGTGACAATCACCACTCCATTTTCGCGACGTAATGCGGCACTCGCCAAACTGTCTGTGCTTTGATTCCAGTCACGCTTCATATGAAGGAACTCATGGTTGGGCCAAGATCGGAGACGTTCCAGTGCCTGTTGTCTTAACAACGTTAACCCTGGGGCTTTGCACTCGAACTCACCCTTCATTTGCCTGATCACCAAGTTAGAATCTCCACAGATTATCAGACGTCCCCTGTCCATATCTGACAGGAGATCGAGACACAGGAGCAGACCATGGTACTCGGCTTCATTCACTGTAAGATCGAGCTTGTACTCTGATGCTGCTGAGATCACTGTCCATTCTGGTAGGCTCCACACTATTCCACTCTATGCTCCGCCACTTCGTTTGACACGTGCAGATCCATCGAAGCTAACGACTAACAATCGTTCACCTGGCTCCACTGTTGGGGGTGGCATCGATATCACTTGTCGCGGTTGTTTCCTGGGAGCGATCGAGATCAAGATCGAGTCCACTTCCTTGCGGGGTGTAATACTTGCCGCGATCACGCCTAAGATCTCATCTTCCCTTTGGTACATTTCACGATCTCGAGAGTCCAACTCGATAGAAGTGCAACCCATCGTCCTAACCGTCCTTGCAACCCGGATGAGTGAAGTAGCCACGCCAATGTAGAGTGGCGCGTCAATACTTTGATCGATCTTGTCACGAGTTGAGTATAGCAGATGTCTAGTATCCTGAACAGAGCCAACACTTCTTTGTCGACCATACCATAGTTAATCTCGTTCGGCTTGAGCGTGCGACTAGTGAAAGTCACTGGCTTATACACTCCATCGTGCCCTTGCATCAGAGCAGCTGAGATCGCCCACTTACTGGCGCATACTACCACCACCGGTTGTCGATCTACATCGAAGTGTAGTAAGATCGGTGCAGTTACGATCTTGTTCTTCAATATGGCGAACGCTGTCCTAGCTTCTGTCCACATGCCATCTTCTTCCCCATTGACGTTCTCATCGTCCCCAGTCGACGTTGTCCTTCGAGCGATCTCGTAGAAATCCGCCTCGCGGAGTTCGTACAGAACTGATGCGTAGATCGCGAAATCTTCAATAAATCGGCTGTAGTAATTGAGACTTCCCAAGAATGATTGCTTCGATCTTAGGCTGGTGGGGAACGGTAATTCTTGTAAAGCCGACAAATCTTTTGTGTGTGTCTCCAAACCTTCAGCTGAGACACGATGTCCTAGATAGTCCACCTTTTGCTGACCCCAGAAGCTTTTGGCGACACTGATGGACAGATTCCACTCGTCGCAGGCGTCCAACAGCTTTTCCACCTTTTCGCATAGCGCGTCCCACGATCTTCCTGTTACCAGTATGTCATCGATGTAAGATCGACGTCCCAACACTGACTCATATCTTTCAAGATCGGGTTCCCCCGTCTCGAATACGTCCTTTCGGTCAGATCGATCTTGATCTTGGGTCACTTTCACGAATCCATTTAGTGCATTGTCTAGGAGTCTCTGGTAGATCTGGGGAGCGTTTTTAAGTCCGAACGGCATTCGATTCCACTCAAACAATCCAAATGGAGTAATACATGCCGAGATCGATCGGGCTCGGTCCGTCATAGGCACTACCCAGAAACCGCTGGCCATATCCAAAGAACAATACCAGAGAACTTTATCGAGATCATCCAGCAAATCATTGATCAGAGGCATGGGATACACCATGAGCCTTGTCAGACTATTAACCAGGCGGTAGTCGATACATAACCGGATGTCGATCCCATTCTTCTTGATGATCACAACTATAGGTGACGCCCAAGGGGATGTCGAGTGTCGGATCATCTGAGCCGATAATAGTCCCTTGATCAGTTGGTACAACTTTTCGCGGAATTGTATGGCCACCTTGCGACAACGTTGAGCGACCGGCTTTGCATTTCCCACATCTATGTCACATACCACTCCCTTCGCCGCTGGTGGTAATGCATTGCCCTTTCCGATAAGAAGGTGCTTCCGTTTCCAAATAATCTGCACAAGACGCCCGATCTCCTCCGGGGTGTTGGTATTGGCATCGCCTATTTCAAGATCTTCGATCTTGACTTCCTCCGTGGTCGCGGTCACCTCTGGTAGCACAGCCATTTGATCTTCCACATCCTCTGCGAATAGAGTTCCACCTTCCTTGATACAGACTTCATCATCCATTGTAGGATCGCCTATGTTTGCCTCGATCTTGGTGTGAAGATTATTACTATTAACAGGATCGATCTTGCTTTGTTCAGATGTATACTTGCTCGTCGGTGGGCTTGCGTCCCCGTCCCCTGTGATCTCGACATTCTGGATGGCTTTTACCGGCCGTGGTAAGATCGCAGTTGATGTTACGTACTCGGGACGCTCCACCGTTGGCTCGGTGATCCGCTCGTTGGTATCCGCTTCACTGATCTCATCCATAGTTGCCTGATATGCGAGATTTTGCCATTCGGCGTATCTCCTCGATCCGACGGATACATGTCCCGGAATTCGAGGAATTCGATCCCCACTCAACCACATCGCCACTCTCGATCCTTCATGTAGAGTTAGTGCACGATCACTCACGTTGGTCACCTGTAGATAGCGTGTCCTTCCTGGTCCGACTGTGATCGTTGGCACCCATCGATCTCCCCTGGTGACCCATAGCTTATACAGGTTAGACGTCTGACCGCGTAGCCTGATCTCGGCTGTCTGTCCGACATCGATCCAGTAGTGATCGTTCCAGCACACATGTTCGACCTTGTCGCCGTAGAGTGGACGCCTGCCAGCCATCTGAAGGCGGACTTCGTCGGGCAAACATATTGTCTCATCAGCGAGATCGAGGCGGATACCCGCTGGCACCATGAAGTCCATTCCTAGTGTCCATTCCTAGTATCAGATCTTGACCTCCAGTGGGCGGACCTACCCATGCATCGAAGAAGTACACTAGCGATCCTGCCAGCGTGATCTTGAGACGAGTACGACCCTCGATCTTATATGGAGATCGTCCAACACCTTCGCATTCCAACGTTTGATTCTCATCAATGTGGCACCCGACCTTACGAGCAAAGGTGGCATCCAGTATGGACACCTCGGCACCACTGTCAAATAGCAAAGTTGCTTTTATGTTGTTGATATTCCCCATGGCCTTAGATTGCCTGAACTTCTTGTCTGGAACATGATACTTCCAGTAACCTCGCGATTCCCCAGGGGAAATCTCAAGGGCCATCATCACACTCGATCTTGCATATTCATCGATCTGGCGTATACTTGACACTGTAGCGGTAGATTTCTCCAGAAGATCACATGTATTGTCGATCGGATTGATCAGCTGATTAAATGTTGCCTCCGATTGTTTCTCGACATATGCATAAATGCAATACCTAGAACGCTCGTCTCGTACCAGTTTCAAACCCGGCGAGCGTCCTAGTTTAACATCTTCTCCGCCGTCTCTGGCAACATGCCGGCGTGCTTGATAGGGTTGTACCATTGTCGGATCAAGTTGTAAAATTCCTCCATGGTACACTTTCCCGCTTCGTGGATGTCACCACATGCCTTGCATGTGAATAGGCAACGATCTGAGGGATGTCCTTTACGACCGCATTTCTCACACGTCAGACGTCCCCAGCACCCAAGATCACTATGTTTACGTGACCCACAGTGCGAGCATCGCTTAGGTAGTGACCCTATATCATGTCGATCTTGTTGTGCACGATTGTTTCCGGTCTCCGCGCGACTGCGATCTTGGTTCCTTTGATCTTGATCTTGCTGCCCTTCGTTGTTTCCAGATGCTGCGAGGTAGACACGACGTAATCCTGCTTCGCCATCCGATCCACTAGAGCCCTCTTCGGACTCGCTGCTATCTGAGGTCGCATTGACAGCTCTGACGGCCCGAGTTGAAGCAGACGGGGCTGCTGCACTGTTGTTCTTCTGACGAGGCTTGATTGATCCATATACAGCCTTACTTTGTCGTACCTTTGCTCGTTGCCAAGATCGAAGTGCTTCTTCCAGGGTGTCAGCGTCTGGAATTCTTAGTAGTGCCAAGTGATCTGAAAGATCGCGGTCATCAAGAGTTTCGATGAAGTGCTCCACATGTTCACGTCGAACTTCCGAATGTCCATCCTTGATCTGGAGGCGGGCCCTAAGCCCTGCTACATTGAGCCGATACAAGTACTCCAACGGAGATTCGTCCGATCTCTTGCGCGCGTGGTAATATTACCTCGCGACTGACACTCCTCGCCCACAATATTGAACCTGGAACTGCGGAGCAAATCCTTCCAGGTACTGCGTGTTGTGCGACTATGCTGTCGGTACCAGTTTCGCGCCGATCCTGTGAGGAGATCGCCGAACACCAGACACTTTTCTACGTCTGGGGCTTGATCTCGCACAAAGGCGCACTTTACTTTGTTAAGCCAGGCCCCGGCTCGATCTTCATCCCCTTCTTTCCCCGTGAACTCCTTGAGTTCAGACATGGCGGAAACTCGTATACGCGGGACACTTGTCGATCTTCCGGTGGTCATAGCTGATGCTGGTGCTACGGCCGCACGCTGGGAGGATCAAGATCGAGATCATCTGGGTCGTATTCATGAAGGTTTGGGTGTTGATCTGGCGACCCCACAGACTCCATATCCACATCTTGATCTTCTGCTGGTGCTAAGATCACGGGATTGATAGGGCCTTCTTGGAAGTACGATTCCAACTTCGCATTCGATCCTTGTGTCATGTTTGGTGCGATGACATCCGTCACTCGCTTGGTCTCATGATCTCCACGCTGCCGTAGCATAGCAGCACCTGACGGTCCTAGCGCCATTCGGGGTGGGTCATCTGCACTATCGGTGTCCACTTCCTCGGTCGCCGACTCATAATGCGACGATGTTCCTGTCTGATCTTCCAGTGTGAGTGCTGGTAGCGATTTTAGCATGTCGTCTGTCGATCTAGTCGTGATCTTGGGGGTTACACTCTTTTCACCCACCAAGGGCTTCAGTAAGCCGAAGATCGACATCAGGGCTGTGTTAATCGCGCTGAGCCTCGTATCGAATAGATCGTTGGCGTTGAACGATCCTGCGGTAATCCCACTTTCCTTGATCAGATGTAATGACGCCTTCGCCGCTTCAAGCTTGCTTGATCTTGCAGTTGGTTTCCGCACTGGGCCTTTTAGATCGCTGATGATCTTTAGCTTGATAATCTGCATAACGGGATTCTTGATCAAGAAGGTGTGAAGTTCCTTCTTGTGGTATGCGATCTCGAGGGACTCGTCGGTCCACACTGTTTTAAGATCGTCTTGGTCTTCAGCGTCCGACCCTGGCGCTTTCAACTTCTTCCGTAGGGGCTTCGATCTTGCTGACTTCTTTTTTTTGTGCTTGACTTGGAGACGAGCGTTTGGATGGCTTTCGCCGGTGGACTTTCGTCCTGCAGATCGCGACTTGAGTCGTGATCTGCGGATCGATCTTGATTCAGCGGTGTTGTTGGTGATCCGATCTCCAACGACGCTGGTTTCCCTGATCTAAGATCAGCATTCGCTTCTTCATGGGACTCACGGTGAAATCCCGAGTCACCCAAAGATCCGGGCACGCGCACCATTGTGGCGAAGTGGTTCTGCGAAATCGCAAGATCGCAGGAGTCCTCTTGCAACTGCCGACTAACGGAGGGGGTACTCCGATCTTCCGTGAAGTACTTGATCTCACCTTGTGTACCCGTCGGTGGGACTAGATCGCTCCTCGGGTGATCTCGATAGACGCGCTTGTTGTCGATCTTGCTGTCTGACAGGACAGCGGGAGAGGTGGCAGCAGCGGGGATACTTCTACTCGCTGCGCCATGTAGTTACCGAGCTTCGATCTTGGTTGTACTTGGTCGATCTTGCTCTGACCAGTGTCGATCTTAGCTCGGGGGGGGGGGTCTTGTGGTCGGTGTGTGACCTTTATCCAATACTTCCAATACGTGCTTGCCGCTTCCTATAGCGGGGTCTTGAGATTTGAGGGTTGACGAACGTCCAGCCAAGCAATCTGGGCGTAGGTTTTCTGCTTAATGTCGATCTTGATCTTGCGTGACGTCGGAAGGGCCAATCTTGTATATCCCTACCCGGAATAGCGAAGAAGGATGAAGACTTGTGTAGTAGAAGGTAAAAACAACTCTGAATTAATGGTTAATATCTTATGCTTCCCATCTGTGGCTATCCATACTGCACTGGCTTCATAATATTTATAATAAAGTCAAGATCAATATTACCTGTCAAGATCGATATCGCGTGGGTACAATCGTCTTGGGCGGAGATGATGGCGCACGCATTCACTTGGTCATTATAGTGAGTGTCACTATATCAAAGATCACCATGGAGAGGGATTGCTCTTGATCTCGATTGACGGGACAAGATCAAAGACGGAAAACTTCTTATCCGCTTCACCACAGAATTTTAAGTGGAGGAACACGAACCGGGGGGTCATTCCCTAATTCTTGCCTCCACCCTACAAACCGACGTAATGTTGTGTATAGTCTGGACATGATGTAGTCCGACGGCATCATAAACTAAAGCATATACCACGTTCATCACAATCTCATCTGAGACTGGTGTGCAAACCGGCATCCCCTCTGGTTCGTCGAACGTCTCATCATCATCTCCACGTGACGCAAAATATTCAAGCTGGCGGTCATTGTCTATACAAAAACTCCTCTTCTTCCGACTCAACGATAAGACAGCACTTTGCGTCTTGACATCGGACGGGTCCTGCTGGAGCGTTCAAAGTGATGTTGATATCGATGACATGCGTGGATACCAGTAGAGTACCTCCAATCACCCGTGATTGAATAGGGTCAGTCAGTCGCACAAGGTAAACACTATTGTCTAGCTGACAAAGTCGGTCAACATGACGTCGAGACACCATGTTGAAATCTGAGCCGCTATCTGCGCAATATGGCAGGTCAAGCACTCCATTGAGTATCACGTTGGTTTTCCGTTCCCGTTGTAAATTGTGATAGGTTCAACTTGCTTGGCTCGGAAGCGATTGCTGCTGACACTAGTACTACCAGTATGTTTGTTCTTTCGTTTGTCTAGGATTGCCACTTTTTCAGTCTCGTCAATGTTAGGGCATTCACTGAGTCAATGGTCTTTGTGACAATAAAAGCAGTCCGACCGTGGTTTGCTCTTTATCACATGGTTTGAACCGATTCCCGATGCAGTGACAGTGCGACTTGTTCTACCACCGACTGAGTGATTTGCTCCACTAGTATTGCGATTTGCACCGGACTCATGACTCGACTCATGGCCCACGACTTGTTTCGCTTCCACCTCCACGCAGCCGTTTTTCCTGGCTTTGTTTTGGTTTTTCGCCCTTAGTTGCCAAATTGATTTGCTGCTGCTTCCTTTTAGTAAGTAAGGAAACACCTTCTCCTGCTCTAAAGCTTTTTCCTTGACCAGGTGATACAGCTTCTGTTCATCACTCTTCGACGAGCTATCGACAATGCGTTGATGCACATCAATAGAATCGCGTAGAGCTACAGGCTCGAGATGTTTTTTTCAATAGTTTTCACTTCTCTTTACTTCCCGTCGACGTAGAAAAGTGGTTGTCAAACCATTGTGCAAATGATTTCTACGCACAACATGAAATATTTTAGTACCCGGGCCTTGACGTCACGCTCTCGTAAATCAATCTTCAATATGTCGTTGAATAGTGCGTCAATGTCGACAATTTGGTCATTCATGACGCTTCCTACGATCTTGTTCAATTCGCGAATGATACGCTCCTCCGTCACTATGTCGACTGTGGTTCCCCATTCATACCTACACAGTGACTCGAGAAGGCGGGTATCGAAGGAGTTTTTTACGCTTCTTAGGGCCTTGATTTTATCCTCACCAGTCACATTACAGCACGCCTCAATGGCGTCCACGTATTCTCGTCGCTCTTGTTGCCATTTGACTAGTGCAAGGTGAGAGATATCTCTCACCATCGGAGGCATGATCGCCAAAGCGGTCATCGCCATTGCAGGGGAGTTGGTCTCGACTGAGACCGTTCTGCTGTTTAAGTTCGTAGTAGTAGTAGTAGTAGTCGATTCCAAGAAGTGTCGTGGGCAAAAACCGATCGGCCACTACGAGTCTTCATCGTTTACACTTGACGCTAAAGTTAACTTTGTGACGTGTTAACAACGAAATTGGGAGCTGGAACTCCCGGGAAAGGTCTTTCTGTATTGCTTACCGCTCTTGATGTAAAAAGCGAAGTGACCTATCTAATCTAACTTGCGGGTGTACCCTCCTGCCGACTTGGCAGTCCAGGGGGAGCACCCTTGTAGCTCGTGCTGCATGCACTCAAGTGCAACCCAGATGCACTCTTGACGTCTTCTACTGACACAGCTGAAGGATGCAACGCGATAGTAGTCATGATCTGCTTAACTATGTTTGAACAGGGTCAACTCCAGCAATGTGGCGAGGCCGATGAAACCTTTATCGCCCATGGGGTTTGTATAGCGCAGCCCAAGATGTTCCTCAGGGTGTAAACCCAGAGAATCGACTTGAGAGTCAACAGCAAGGTGATTGATCCAGAGGTTCGCAGCCGCGAAGCTTTAAACCCAGAGAATCACTCCCCTTGGTTGGCGTGGGTACCTCGTGTAATCCCTGTCGGCCCGTTTGTCTTCGACGGAACGGCACTCCACCGATTGTAAGTGTAGCCTTGAAGAAGTACCGGAGTGCACGTCTAATCCAAAACGCACCTCCACACCAAAAGGCAACCCAGAGAATCAGATTACCCAAGACCCAGAATATCACAGATTCAGGGATCGGGATTTCAATCAACTCCGGGACGTGGAACTCAGAAGACACCTTACCCAAATGCCCTCTTAGCTTGATAAATCAACAAATACAGAGTATACAAACACTACAACTAGCCGTCACTTATTCTTTTGGACCCTCGGACGGTGGGTCACTCCTACACTAGGCTCACTCGAGTCCTAAATTCAGGGGCCTAGCTCCCCTGAGACTCCCACAAACGCGTACCACCTCCAATACAGGAGGAAAATACAATCACTATCAATAACCTTCCCTTCACACAAGCAGTCAATACAAAATTCTGGAGGCGACTACCTAGCACCCCAGAATACCCTTCGGTAATATGAAATGGGCTACCACGAGCACAGCAAGTGACCCAACTAGGATATGGAATAGATGGATCACTCCAGGAAGCTCAAGGCCGTCACTGGTCCCCACCTAACTGGACTTGAGTTTGATGGAGTCCACACAGACGGTCGTCCTTCACCGTTGATGTGCCCTTAGCGTCCCGCGGTCGTAGTCTCGGGTCCTCCGGAATGGTCGTCGGCAGGCTTGGCCGAAGTCACTTGCGCAGTACAGGGAAAATTGAACTCTGTTTGTCTTTTATCAGCTATTTCTTTTTCTCTAACTCTTCTGCATTCTTTTGGGCAAATATCTTCTGTTCACTATGCTTGAGGTCGAATATCTTGTCTTGAGTATACCATGGGTTCAGCGGTCCAAACTTGCGATCGTCTTGCGATTCCATTGTTGTCGAGGTTCGAAAGTGCCAAATGTGGGTCCTTGGGCTTGGTCTAGTATGACACGGGATTCCCTCTCGATTCCTTGAAAGTGTCCAATCTGCACATCCAATATGATTCTTCAAGGTCACACATCACTTGATTGCAAACTGGCTTCGGACTGACTCGAAATCCAGAGAATCACCTGAAACTCAGGGTTATCCCTGAGATTTCTGTGAAACTCTGGGGGTTGTGATGATCTCTGGATGTTGGCTTGGGAGATACTTGATTTTGGTGTTTAGAGTCTGGATTCATGATCCAAACCCAGAGATTCGTCTTGAACTCTGGGTCACCCGTACTCAGGGGGGTGAACTCTGGGTAATAATGCAGTACTCTGGATATTAAGTCTGTTGCGTCACAGACTCACATTTATCTCCATAAATCCAAGCACTTAGCGGGTTTAGCGGCCTCCTGCGCATGATCACGGTGGTAGTGGGTTGATTTCTCAGGATAATATGATCCTTTTGTCGTTACTCTGGTCCACAGCAAGATGAGGTGTACTCTGGGATACGTTCTCCAGAGACACTTTCCGCCAGACTTTAGGCACTCATCGTAAGGGAAAGTCCGCGGCTGGACTGAGTGTTCTTTGCACCCCTGGGTGTGCACTCCCAGGAATCACACTTCCAGCCAGTTGGGCCCATCTGCGGTCAAGTACTGGATTCATCCCATAGCATCGTTTTCTTCCCACAAACGCCATCCGTGTCACACGGGTACAGCCACGCCGCATCCAAGTCATCCACCAATCACAGTCCAATACACTCTCCAAGTCACAGAGGTGACGGCACGTCGTCGGAAATTTTCTGAAAACCGCTTCGTGTCAACCGCCCCTCCTGGTCCGGGTCCATCAAAGAGGAAATCGCTCCGAACTGGTGAACCATGGCCAGGCCACGAAAACACAGAGCGTCAGCCGCCGTTAACATCAACACGGCCGTTGCACTCTGTAGACTCCCTGGGTTCCACACACTTCGACGACACCCTGTCTCCCTAACGGTTGGTCGGGACCTATCTTCAAGGTTCTCTTCTCAAGCACAAAATCTCCAACGGGCAACACGGGGTCATATCCCCATTTCACAAATCGTCGACATGGGCACGTCTCCACCCACGGACAGCAAACAAGCGTCGGCGTCGGCCCAGGATGCGGCTTCTTCCAGCAACGCGGCCCCTCCGGCGGTCGACAATTCCAAGCAGGCGGGTGACTCTCAAAAGGCGCCACCCAGCGACACTCTGGTGGACAAGTCCGAGGCGAAGGAGGTCAAGGAAGTCCCGCCCTCTGATGCCGCGAGCAAGTCCTCTGGCACCAACATGAGTGAAGCTGATGGTAAAGTTTCTACGGACGCTGCGGCTGGCGACAAGGATCCTGAATCCAAGGCTCCGGAGGTGAACCAGGAGGACGCCCCTGAGTTCAAGACACCACGGCATGCGACCTTGGAGGACGTCCGGGGGCTAATTTTCTCGGGTATGCTTCGGCAGGAGGAAGTTGATCTTCCTGATTTCTTGGTTCCTGAGTGTCCTCCGCACTGGAAATTACCGGATCCGCCTAATCTCAAGACCAATGCGTACCTCGTGGGGGTTCCTGGTATCGTGAACGACATCCGCGCAGGTGCATTTGCCATGGAGGGTTACGGGGGTGCGACTACTCTCATCGGTTTTGAGGAGCTCTCGGATGAAGATCGTCGGGAGCTGAAGGAAATTTGTGGCGTGAAAGGTGGGGTCGATGTTCTAAACCCACGGCGTTCACCTCTTTCGTCGTACGATCTGGACAATTCTCTGAATTCCATCGGGATTCGGCGTGAAATGGCTTCGCTCCTGCGCCACTTCAACAGCACGCGGTTCGCAGAGCGAGTGTTCAAGACAACTGGTTATTTGCGCCAAGTCCTTGGGGCGTACCGAAGCATGCGTTCTCTGGCCGTTGCTCAGCAAGGACCCACTGCCATTCAACAGGCAGTCAACACTCGGCGCAAGATCAAGGAGTTGAAACGCTCCTGGAAATTCACCTGTGACTACTGGTTTCTGGAACTTCAGGAGGCTCTGGGCAAGTTGGATTCTACGAAGTCTGAGCGCAAGATCGCGCTGCATGAGCAGAAGACTCGGTACCAGGATGAAATCGATTTTCTGGAATCTGAGAGAGCAGAGCTCAAGGCGCGCCTTGCCGACTCTGAGGCACAGGTGGATGCATCCTGAAGTCACGCCTCGAGTCCGCCACTGTGGATCCCAGGAAGTTCTCTGACTTCTTGCAGGAGCACACTGACTTCACAGGGAATTGGAAGCGTCTCCATGACCTCTTCGAGCTCTGCGTCAAGGACGCGAAACCTCCTGAGTCCTGGGATACAGTTGTAAATGTGGCTGCTATGGACAAACGCAAAGCTGCGGTAGCTCCTTACCCCGAGAAGAGCCAGCGCATGCCCCCATCCTCAGGGTCTGATTCCACCAATCGCCCCGAAGTATTGGATCTTACGGGTCCGGGTAGAAGTTCTCAGAGTGGTTCAGGTGGCGGCAACAAAACTCAGGGTTCTAAGGAGTCCCAGAGTTCCACGAAGCCCTCCAAGTCCAAGCAATCCCAGGATTCCAAGACGTCGGGCAAGCAGCCACAACCCGCAGCCTCTAAAGTTCGCAAAGTCCAACGTCGTCCCAAGGACCACCAGCCTGGCCGCGACTCAGTGCGTCGTGCTGGTGAGAAGACTGTGGTCTCTAAGGAGGCCGCTCACTCAATGTTACCTGGTGGTGTCGTCTGGAAGGAAGTTCGTCCGGACGTGCGTCAGGCTATTCTCGCGGGTCTCAAGTACGACACTGCCATGGAATGGATTGGCAGCGATCGAGCAGCTCACGGACACTTCCGACAGCCACAATTAGTCAAGATGCTTGTCAGCATGATGTACTGGCGTCGCCTCGACAAGACACCGTGGAGCAAGTACGTCCCTGAGGCCTATTACGAGATGGCCAATGAACGCTTGGATCGGCGGCTCCGACGCGGGGACATCCCGGCGCCCTGGGGAAACCTCGATGATCATGTGGTATACCCTGACGAGGATGCAGATTCCACAGTTGATGACATTGAGAATGACCCAGAGTATCAGCCCCCAGCCCAAGAGCCAGGAGAGAGTGCCTCCAGCAGCAGTTCTGAGGAGGAGGACGAAGAAGTCGCCCCTGAGATCCCGGACGAAGATGACGACTCTGAGAACGGCGAAAGCGTCCAATCCAAAGAGGCTCTGGAATCCAAACCCCCAGCCAAACGCCCCCGTTCTGACCCCAAGGAGACATCTCAGGATTCCAACCCGAAACCCAAGAAGCAACGTCACAAGGCGACCAAGAAAGACACTTCTGCTCCTCAAGGTTCCAGTGGGTCTCTGGGGAACAAGGCTATCACACGTCCGAAACATCCATCCGCTCTGGCACGGAAATCATACGCAGAGTTGACTGTGGACGATTTACAGACTGCTAAGGATCCCGAGAATGGTGAGACTTCTTGGCGTATTTACGGAGTTCTGGTGCAGTATCCAAGTTCGACTAAGAGTGCCTCGTGCCAGACTCCTGGATTCCCAGAGTACGAGATTCACAAGTACTCGTATGATGTTGTCCATGATCGCTGGAACCGTGGAGCCTATCAAGAGATTTTGGACTCTGAACCCTGGGTAACCATGCTCCAAGGTCGCATCCGGGTCTTTTACTTCCACGAACGCGACATGTTGTACGCCAAAGCGCTCAAACTAGTGGAGGACATCGTGGATGTCATGCACAAGCATGCACAGGCGATCTGGGAGCGCGGACACTGGGTACCTATCCCGACTGAAGAGAGGGCGGACATTGTCCTGGAATCTCAGCGGAAATCACGCCGAAATGCGCTTCGCCGGGCATTCAAGACACTCTTGGACCGTTCTCACGATACTCCAGGCTTTTTACCGTCATTGTGGAATGAACCAGGTCTCTGGCAATTTCCAGACAAGTGCTGCTACTGGATTTGGGAGGATCCCAGGGCCGAGGAACTCGGGGGACCTGCGTGTGAGAGCCTCGACCTTCAGCTAGCGACTCTGGATATGCGGGAACCTGCTCGAGTCCAATGGGCACCGCGATCGACGATGAAGAGTGGCTCCAATATGTGCCAAGCAACGTCAAGCGTCACGTCAAGCCCGTGGCCATCCGCAAGCTCAATCCTTTATCTTTCGCGCACTCGTGAGGAACCAAGACATCTCTTAACCCTGGGATTAACTTAAGTTTATATGTCGTAGCATAATTTTCCAATGATACCCAGAGTTTTCACCTCAGCGTTTCACCTTGTCTTCCTCAGAATGTCAACATCTTCTAACTTGTTCTTTGGGTTGCTCACTTGAAGTCTATCACCTCTGTGAAGCTCATCGGCATCACTTCGCTCATTAATACTCCATATGATGTCCAAACTTCAGCAGCGTCCTTATCCATAATCAAATCAAATAAAACCACAATTACACTTCTGTCTCCAATCTCCACACATTCCTTCGATCTTCCTCAGAGTTTCTCGGTATAACTCAGGGTTTTATCCCCTGAAACTCACTTGCAACTCTGGATCACAATCACCTCAGGATACTACATTCCTGGGTGATCGTCGCCGGCCTGCATGGCCTGGAAACGGGCTCGAGCTCTTGCACCTTGATTAAACTCGTATAGCAAGGCACCACAGTTTAGCTTCGACACGGGGAGCCACTCGGTCTCGTCATAACCTTTCCACTTCACGAGATACTCGCGTATCCGTCTTGATGTCCTAGTTCGTTTAGTCCATCGCAAATCCAAGATTCGTTCGACTTCGTATTCATCGTTCACAACATCTGGTTCCCAGCTATCTTCGGGCAACAGCGCTGCGTCGAAGTCGTCGTCTTCACTCACCTCCATCTCCACAGTGGGCCGTTTCGGGAACAGTGCTCTGGGCTTCAGGCGACTCACGTGTACCCAGGGATTCACGCGATAGCCAGTGTTCTCGACTCTGAGTTTCACACGGAAATTATTATGGATTTCCTGGATTCTGAAGGGGCCATGCCACACATGGGCTAGCTTGCGACTCAACCCGGGTTGTACTTTGGGTATGTACAACCAGACAGCATCGCCCGCCGCGAACCCCGACCTCAGTCGCTCCGACAGTTTTTTCCACTTCCTGGTTTGCTCGGCAGATCGTACCCGCTTAGCCTTCCTCTGAAGACCCTCAGCGCAAGCTTGCGCATAATTGTAGTCACGCTGCAGTTTCCTGCGCCATTCGTACGCGGTGCGCTCCTGGACACTCGAGGGCCTGGGCCCTATCATCGCTGAAACAGTACCATGTGCATCCCAGCTGTGTACCAGAAAAAAACGGAGTGTCCAGGCGAGTAGCATCGAACGACGTGTTCAGGGCGAACATCAGACGTTCCGCATGGTCGTCCCAGTCACTCTGGTCCGCCTAAGCCATGTAAGCTCGGATGCTGCGCACGACCGTCTGCACTGACCGCACTTGTTGTCCGTTCGCCTGGGGGCGATACGCCAGAGTGGCCCGCTGCTTACTACCCAGAAGTTCACGAAAGCGTGTAAACACTTCACTCATGAACCTCGGGTCTTGATCGTGCCTCAGCATCGAGCTCGCTCCGAACCTCCTGAAAACTTGTTCTTCGTATACCTCAGCGACGTCTTGCGCGGTAGTAGAGCTCATGGGTTTGCACATGACAAACCCTGAGAACGAGTCCTGAAATAGTAACAGGAATGTATTCCCACGGTCTGACTTAGGCAGATGCGTCACGAAATCCATTGACACGACTTCGAAAGGGCGCCTGGGTTCGATGTTCCCAGGGGAAGGCCCAGGATTCTGAGGGCGCCCTTTGCCGCTAGCGCAATCCACACACTCTTTGACAAAGACTTCCACGTCGGCATACATGCCATGCCAATAGAACTCAGAACGCAGCTTCTCGTACGTCCTCGTGATCCCCTGATGTCCACCCTGAAAATCTTCATGTGCGTAATGCAGGATGTCAGGTTGGAGAGCTTTCGGCACTACCAGTCTGAGTTCGTCGACCATGTCCCGGGGGCGATCTCTAGTTGACTGACTCAAGCGATACAAGACTTCTCTGGAATCCAGTACAAAATCATCAGCGACTTTCGCGAGTTTCCTGGCTTGGGCATGCAGCAGTTTCTCAGTGTTGCCTCTCAGAAAGTCTTTGAGTTGCAGCAAATAATCATCCTTATCCTGGTGCACCTTGATGCGGCGCCATCGCTCGGCCTGGTATTCCAGGGGCCCCATGGGTTCGCCTTGAATTTCGGACTCCTGAGTTTGTGCGCGAGTTATGACGGCGAACACTTTGGCCGCCGCAGGTAGCGGGGCGCACTCAGGTCCTGGCACATTCAGAGTTTCCACACCCTGAGGGTCGTCCTTCTGAATTCCAGCATTCGGCAACACTTTAGGCTTTACCAGCTTCTCGTGGATCTTTGACACCAACTGCAGATGTGTTTGTTCGTCGGCATCCTCCACTTTCCAGGACTCTCCAAGCGCAAGGGTCTTGGACGCCAGGTAATCTGCTGCCTGGTTGAACTCTCGCTTTACATGTACCAGACGCACAGAGTTGAACTTAGTTTTCAGAACCTCATACTCGGCCAACTTCCTCTGGAGATTGGGCTGATTGTAGTTGATGAGACCCTGGGCTTGCTGAATAGCAATCCTAGAATCTCCGACCACAACGATATCCTGAATCCCTTGCTCGATCGCCAGAGTGAGGCCCTTCAGGAGCCCATGATACTCAGCGTCATTTACAGTCACGTTTCCCAGGATGAAACCCTGAGCGTCTAAGATCTCCCACCCGGGGAGACGCCATAGGATGCACCCACAGCTCTCTTGTCGCGTGGACGTCTTAGCCGCACCATCGAAACTCAGAATGTAGCCTTCGTAATCCGCTTCCAGCATCTCTATACTGATAGGTACTGGAGGTTTGACGCGCCCCTTGGCCGGGATCAGGTTCTCCGCGACTTCATCCAAGTGTTCTCTGGGGGTGATGCCCGCACCTAGGATCGCAGCGAGACCGTCCTCGTCGCGTTGAACTCTGCGTATTTCTAGATCCCAGTGAGATAACTTCAGTCCCCACTTCACGGTTCGACCATCTGCAGACTGAGAAGTCAGCAACCATTTCAACACAGAGTATCGCGTGTAAACGACGATCTTAGGACTGCCTTCAACCAGAGTACGAAACACCTCCAGGACTCTCAGGACAGCAATCACCTCCTTCTCAGCAATGTGGTACCTCAGCTCAGCATCATTCAGAATTCGTCCTGTGAAACGGACCGGATGCACGATCCCGTCGTACTCTTGACCCAACACAGCGGACGCAGCCCAGGGGTTTGCGTGTGGAATAACCACGAACGGCCTTGAGCGGTCAGGATGTCTGAGCAGTGGAGTTGAGACAATCTTGTGCTTCAGGATTTCAAAGGCCTCTTGGGCTCTAGACAGATCTCTCCTAGATTTCATCTGCTCTTCGGTCAGCTCGTACAGGACGGCCGCAATCACGGGTAGATCTTCAATAAACTTATTGTAGTAATTCAGACTGCCCATGAAACTCTGAACCCCCTTCAATGTCGTCGGAAACGGTAAATCTTTGACACCTTTTGCGATCTTCGGAATTGCCCTGATACCTTCAGCACTAATCTCGTGCGAGAGATACGGGATGGACAACTTTCCGAACTCACTCTTAGGAAGACTCACGGAGATGTTCCAGTATCGTTGGCGAAATAGCAACGCATTCAGGTCCTGGCATAGTTGCTCCCAAGTAGGAGCACCATGGGCGATATCGTCGATGTACGAACTTCGACCCAGGACAGGTCCCATCTGAGAGGGAGCCGGGATATTACGCTGAAACACCGTCATCTCGTCTGTCAACACTGGGAGGCGAGGTACATTATCACCTGAAACTCTGGGTTCCCCAGAGTTCAGCCCCAGAAAATGTAAGACATCCTGATCCACCTCAGCCTCTTCCTCAGGGGGCAACCGTAAGAATCCCCACAGGCAGTTATTGAGCACCGCCTGGTAGATCAATGGTGCATTTTTGAGGCCGAATGGCATCCTGACCCACTGGTAGTGTCCGTAGGGACAGACGAACGCAGAGATTAATTTGGCTCTCTCGGTCATCTTGATAGCCCAGAAGCCACTAGCCATGTCCAAACTCATAAACCACATAGCCGATTCGAAGCCAATCAGGAGATCATCAATGAGTGACAAGGGGTAAAGTGAGAGCTTGATGAAGCTATTCACCACACGGTAGTCGATGCACATCCGGATATCCACACCATTCTTCTTAAGGACGATCACGATCGGAGATGCCCAGGGAGATGTAGAGGTTTCAATCAGTCCGTTCTCCAGAAGCTTCTTCAGAAGTTCATACACCTTGGTCCACAGATGCGGTGCAATAGACCTTGGGCGCTGAGCAACTGGTTTAGCGTCACCCACATCCAGGTCACACACCACTCCACGAGCGGGTGGGGGAGCTGCATTGCCATCTCCCAAGAAAATCTTCCGATGATACTCCAGAATTCGTCGCACTTGGTCTTCCATCTCAGGCGTCGTCCTCCCGGGGACTCCAACATCGGCCTCCTCGATTTTGCACTCAGGGGTCAAGTCTTTCATCTCAGGAAGCATAACCAACTGGTCACGCAACTGAGAGAGTAACTCGCTTCCTTCCCGCATATAAACCGCAGGCTCATAGTCAAGGTCCTCGGTTGACAGTCTCATGCAACGCTCGTATTCCTGCTTCAACTTATCCAATGGGGTCCCCGGCATCCCAGAGATTGGGATATCCCAGTATTCCTCAACGGCATTCAGCGAGTCGTCATTATCTGCAACAGCGAATCGCCTTCTTCGCCTGGCCAACCCTGAGTATCACTGCCAATTTCAACCTCTAAACTCAGGGTTTCGGCGGTCTGTGAAGCAGAGCTAGCCATCTCATCCACAAGACCATTACCCAAGTCATGTGTATCCACAGCCATATCTCTAAATTCTCGAGAGCCCTCTGGAGACACTTCATCCGTCTGAGTTGAAGCATCTTCTGCGAAACGTACTCGACGGATTTTTGGTCTTCTGAGAATCGAGGCAAGCAACGCTGTATCAGGCCCCTGTGCAGGTCGCGATAAAATTTTCGTAGGCCACGGATACTTTGGAGTATCAACACAGGGTGGTTCCAGCGCAGTTAAACGCTCTGCACGAATCCTGCCCTCACGTGACTGGACATTTTCCAGAATGAGGGTCTGCCATTCACGATATGCGAACGACCCAGGACGCACAAAGCGTCCGGCACGCGAAAAAAAACATACTCCACAATCCGGGCGACTGGAGTTCTTTTGTCAATCCAGACGTCCTTGTCCGAAATATTGACCACCTTCACAGCAACCGGCCAGGATTTTGCAGCGTATATCAAACGAGTCACCCAGCGATCACCTCGTCCTGTCCACACAACCTCACGTTGTGGATTCGTCAGTCCATACGAAATCTTCACCACCTTGGATTCCCCAGGGGCCAAGTACCAACTACTTGTGATTTCCACAGGAATGTCAACACCCAGACGCTCTTCTGGGTTCCATCCACACATCACGATCGTTTCTTCATCAGGAAGCGTCACAAGACCTTCATGAATACCAATCCTCACTCCGGCTGCAAACATGAAGCTCATACCCAGAAGAACTTCGATTCCTTCGCCAATATTAGCGACCCAAACATCCAAGAGGTACACCACTCTTGAACCGAGAGTGATCTTCACCTGAGCACTGGCGCCGATGTACGTCGGAACACCTCCCATACCGGATACCTTGGTTTGTTTGTGCGACTTGAGACGGAGTCCGAGCTTACGCGCTAAGTCGAAACTCACAATGTTCACAGTCGCACCTGTATCCAGGAGAACTTTCGTCCGACAGTCGTTCACAGCACCATGCACCATCGCCACATCACGTTTCTTTGGGTCAGGATCATTGTCTTCCCACCATCCATAGCGTTCCCCAAGGTTCAGTTTGTACTCCCTAATTTCTTCAGAGTTCACTGTCCCAGAGTTCACTTGTTCAGGATGTTGAATTTCAGGGGAAACCATGAGATCTTGAATCAAAGTAGTCATGCATTGTTGGTTATCTTGGGTTCTTGCTCTCAGCTCCGGGCCTACATACACTAGAACACATAACTCTGGGGCCTTCACCGGCCCGACGCGTACTGGGTCCCCACCCAGCGGGCTTATTGGTTTGACGGCCGCCCAGAGTTTGCTTCGCCATCCAGGAGCTTATCCAGAATTTGGCTTGGCATGTCCTTTAGTGCACCTTGGCGTGCGAGTTTCTTCACGGCTTCCAGGGTCTTCCAGTCTTCACACGGTTTTCCGAGATGCATCTTGCCACAGTTCTCGCATGGTTGCGCTCGACACATGTGGGTTGGATGGCCTGTTTCCAGGCAACGGTCACACTTCCTGTCTTTCCAGCAGTCTTCTTCAGGATGTCCCCATTTGCGGCACTTCTCGCAGAACTTATCCCAGTTAGGGTTCTCGCGACGGAGAGACCGGTATCCAGAATTCGCACTTGATCCAGAGTAGGCGTTTGGTGGACGCCATCCCATGTTATCCATCACGCGGTATACCTCGTTTGTCAAAGTCTGAGTCCACTCGACGCCCTTTGTGTTCGGCAGATTCCCAGCGCTCGGCGTGATAACTTCTTCTCCAGAGATCTCACGAGTTGACCCTGAATTCGCACTCGAAATCCTTGCAGCAACGCTGGGTTCGTCCACAACTTCCTGGAAGCGCGCATGAATCTCAGGGTCTTCATCTGACTCGGAGTCAGAAACCTCGCCCCTAGTCACATACGCGCGCCCGGCACGTTTCGGCTTGAAACGTCCCTGAGGGATATTGTCGGCACGAAAGTCGCGAACTCTCGGTGGCGGAGCATCTCGGTCGCTACGACTCCAAACTTCTTCGTCCTGCTCCAAAGCATACTCCAGGTCAGCAATATTCCTGAATCTTTGACCTTGCAGCGACGTCTTGAGACGCGTGTCTTTGAGTTTCGTGATGAACCTCCTAATATGCTTCCCCAGACGCTTCGAGGACTTGCGAAAGTCAATGTCAGCTTTGCCGGCGGCGGAATTCAGACGATAGAAGAAATCCAGGGCGCTTTCTGAGTTCTTCATTTCCATCGTGAAATATCGTTCAGAATACGACGAACGCGCCTTGCAGTATTTTTTCCTGAATGCAGACGCCAACTCCTTCCAGTCACGCTGAGTATGCTTGGGTAACTGGTTGAACCAGTCACGCGCAGCTCCTGAGAGCTTCAGCTTGAGTTCCTGAGTTCGCATCTTTGTGGACCAACCTCCCTGAGCTGCCATGTTCGCAAAACGCTCCCACCAGTGCACCCGTTCTCTGAGTGACGCCTTATTGTCGAATTCACCCAGAGTATTCGAGTTGATATACGGCCGGAATGTCAGGAGCGTAGTGCCAGCCTGAGTCTCGGAGGCCGCCGTCAGGTTAACCCCAGGGTCCTCGTCCGAACTATCATCAGAGCTTTCAGAGGACGAGTCATCGTCACTGGAGTCGGAACTTGGGTCTGAGTCTGAAGGCGGATTTACATCCCTGCGCTTCTTCTTCTCCTGCCGATGCTTCTTGGACACAGAGCGCTTGGAATCTGTCTTCGAGTCTTGTGAGGCCTTAGAGGCCGTTGTCCTCCTGGGATCTGACACCTTCCCCACAGGTACAGGCTCGGACTTGACGTCTCGCGCTACCTTGGTCTCAGGAACACCATGTCCTCGCTTAACATGCTTCGTTCTGCCGGAAGTGTCGGCGGATGACTGCACGAGGGTCGTTCTTCGCTGAGAGACAGCGACTTCGGAAGTGTTCTTCAGATCAGCTGTTCCCTGTCTCTGGCCTGCGACAATTGCGTTTCCACTAATTACACCGTCGGTTTCCTGGGATCGGGTTGCGATTTCAGGGTTCTGAACCACCGGCGACCCCACATTAGTTGCCACATCAGGGGTCACAGTCGCACGCCGCCCTTGAACTTGAGCCAATGTTGCACGAAGGTCGCGCACCTGGCCGGCATGGAACCGCTGAATGTTCTGGGAAGATTCTCGCTCTCGCTCTCTTTCTGCCTCAAGCTCATGGACCTTCTGCTCCATAGTCGACATTTGCTCTTTCCAGCTCGTGTGGACTTCGGAGGCCCAGCGCGCACGCTCCGCATCCGCTTCGGCTTCGCGCTGTTGCCAACGCTCAGCATAACTGGCGTCTAGGCGCTCACGCTCGAGACGTACAGCCTCCATGACACTCTGGGTCGCACCCTGAGTTTCGGTCGGACCATGGGTCTTGTGCGCTTCCGCATCCTTCATACGCCGTTCCGCATCTCGCCGGGCAACTTCTGCATGTACCAAGCGATCCGTGAGTTCCTGGATCTGGCGACGCGCGTCCAAGTCACGTTGTTCTCTGAGTCGCTCACGCTCCAAGGCGTCCAGGCGTTCTCTGGCGAGAAACTCGCGTTGTTCCTGCTCCATACGGGCTTGCCACTCCTGCTGTTGTCGCAAGACATTCAGCTCGATTTGGGCGGGCCCCGATCTTGAAGACACAGACGAAGCAGATCTAGATGCACTCGAGCGGCTCGAAGCAACTGATTTCCTGGACCTCGTCGAACGCCGAGAATGCGCTTCACTCTTGGAACTTCGATGCTGGCTCTGCTCGTCGCCACCGACGTCCCTCGCACCGTTAAACCCTGAACTCGGGTAAGGACCCCTGAGTTTTGGCTCAGCGGTAGCTGCTGAAATCCTGGGGAGACCAGTCTTCCTGGATGCGGTCTCTGGGTCAGAATGCACTGACGACGCCATCTCAACGTCTTCTTGATCAACCGGCGCAAGGTTATGCGGAATAACCGTACGGGTGACTTGGAATCCAAGGTCACCGGCAGTAGTGAAGCCACTTGCACTCTGGGCTACAAGCGCCAGAGCTCCTACTTGCTGTCCAAGTGATCTCATCGACGAAGACGAAGAGCTACCGCAAGACGTCTGGGCGCCTGAGGCCGTACTCTCATCTGAACCGCGTGAGGTACCGATGACACTTGGCACCAGGTCCGGAACAGCATCCTTGGCTTCCGTCTCCAGAGAATCACGTCCATTGGACATGGAATTCATGGGAGTGGAATTCTGAAGCGAAGTACCAGTTGAGGACTTGTACGCTGGAAGAGAGGACAACGACGGCGTGGATAGGGCCGAAGGCGTCGACGGGACTTGTGGGCGAGGCGGTCCATGTTGGGAACGCTTGGATTGCGGCTCACCATCACTTGACCCTCGCGGACTTCGTGAAATCCTGAGGCCAGTGACTCTGAACCTCAGAACGAACTGATGACTCAGTAGATCCGCGTCGTAATCGGTCATCAATAGATCACCGTCTCCATCTTCCTTGTGGTACTCCAATCTTGGCACTTGCTCTTGAACACTTGGTGCGGCGTGATCTTCAGAGTTCACCTTAAGTGATACTCCAGCTGTCACCAGTCTCCATTCCACTAGTTCCACCGCAATGAAATTCTGGACTTCCTCCATGACTGAGCGTACCAGACTTTCCGGAATCCTGGAAGCACGTGTCGTGGACCAGCTAGGGATCAAGTTGACAAACTCGAAACCCGCTTCGAAGAACAGAGTCTGCAGGATGGCGACACACTCGCGCGCGGTCATGATACTCTGGGGAATCGTAGTTGCCGTAAGATCCTGGGCAGTTCCGACACCCCAACGGGTAGCGTGGAACTCAGAGATCCAGGCCTCATCTTGATTCGCCAGAGACAAACGCCACTGGAAGTAGTCTCCTGTTGCATACGCGGCAGCGAAGTATGAGTTGGCATCCGGTTTCGGCGTCGGCCACTCATAGACGACACTTGGGGTGTCACCTTTCCAGGGTTCGCTTCTTCCCAGCGTCGAACCTCACGGCGGACATACAGTACCATAATCTCAGTGTCTGACGCCGCTGCTCTCGATTCTGGAACAGGGATAGCAGCCTCCCAAACGCCGCCTTCAGGTTCCGCTTGCGAACTCAGCGCTGAGCCCCTGGGTTCAGGTGGTGCGAACCCAGAGTTCACTTCAGAACTCAGGGTCGTCGCCTCCTCCTTCACTTGTCCAGGCTCCGGCTTCACTTCCACAACAGACTCGTCCGAAGATGAGACCAAGTCAATCACCTCCGGGGACTCAACCACATTGGCGCCTCCCTCCGACGCCTGAGCACCACCCTCGCGGGTGTGCTCCTCTGGGACTTCAGGGGTCTGCGACCCAGAATTCGTCTCCGATGAACCTTGAGACCCAGGGGAAACTTGATCCTCTGGGGTTTGCGATCCAGCGGCCGACTGATCTTGAGCAGCAGACGCCTCGACGTCCCGACCTTGCGCTACCTCGCTTCCGCGAGCAGCCCTCTTCGCCTTCCGAGCGTCGCGGACAACTGTTTCCAGGTCCTTGTGCTCCTCAGGCCCCAAACCTTGAACACGACGCGACTGACGTGACGCCTCACCGCGTCCTCCGTCACCACGCCCGCTCTTCTTCGCCCCTCGTCCTCCAGGCATCTTGGTAGCTTGAAGTTGACGGGCACTCAACTCTCCTTCAACACTTGACTTCGGTGAAATCCTCGACAATCGAATCCGGGCACGCGCACCAGCTGTGGCGAGGCCGATGAAACCTTTATCGCCCATGGGGTTTGTATAGCGCAGCCCAAGATGTTCCTCAGGGTGTAAACCCAGAGAATCGACTTGAGAGTCAACAGCAAGGTGATTGATCCAGAGGTTCGCAGCCGCGAAGCTTTAAACCCAGAGAATCACTCCCCTTGGTTGGCGTGGGTACCTCGTGTAATCCCTGTCGGCCCGTTTGTCTTCGACGGAACGGCACTCCACCGATTGTAAGTGTAGCCTTGAAGAAGTGCCGGAGTGCACGCCTAATCCAGAACGCACCTCCACACCAAAAGGCAAACCCAGAGAATCAGATCACCCGACCCAGAATATCACAGATTCAGGGTCCGGGATTTCAATCAACTCCGGGACGTGGAACTCAGAAGACACCTTACCCAAATGCCCTCTTAGCTTGATAAATCAACAAATACAGAGTATACAAACACTACAACTAGCCGTCACTTATTCTTTTGGACCCTCGAACGGTGGGTCACTCCTACACTAGGCTCACTCGAGTCCTAAATTCAGGGGCCTAGCTCCCCTGAGACTCCCACAAACGCGCACCACCTCCAATACAGGAGGAAAATACAATCACTATCAATAACCTTCCCTTCACACAAGCAGTCAATACAAAATCCTGGAGGCGACTACCTAGCACCCCAGAATACCCTTCGGTAATATGAAATGGGCTACCACGAGCACAGCAAGTGACCCAACTAGGATATGGAATAGATGGATCACTCCAGGAAGCTCAAGGCCGTCACTGGTCCCCACCTAACTGGACTTGAGTTTGATGGAGTCCACACAGACGGTCGTCCTTCACCGTTGATGTGCCCTTAGCGTCCCGCGGTCGTAGTCTCGGGTCCTCCGGAATGGTCGTCGGCAGGCTTGGCCGAAGTCACTTGCGCAGTACAGGGAAAATTGAACTCTGTTTGTCTTTTATCAGCTATTTCTTTTTCTCTAACTCTTCTGCATTCTTTTGGGCAAATATCTTCTGTTCACTATGCTTGAGGTCGAATATCTTGTCTTGAGTATACCATGGGTTCAGCGGTCCAAACTTGCGATCGTCTTGCGATTCCATTGTTGTCGGGGTTCGAAAGTGCCAAATGTGGGTCCTTGGGCTTGGTCTAGTATGACACGGGATTCCCTCTCGATTCCTTGAAAGTGTCCAATCTGCACATCCAATATGATTCTTCAAGGTCACACATCACTTGATTGCAAACTGGCTTCAGACTGACTCGAAATCCAGAGAATCACCTGAAACTCAGGGTTATCCCTGAGATTTCTGTGAAACTCTGGGGGTTGTGATGATCTCTGGATGTTGGCTTGGGAGATACTTGATTTTGGTGTTTAGAGTCTGGATTCATGATCCAAACCCAGAGATTCGTCTTGAACTCTGGGTCACCCGTACTCAGGGGGGTGAACTCTGGGTAATAATGCAGTACTCTGGATATTAAGTCTGTTGCGTCACAGACTCACATTTATCTCCATAAATCCAAGCACTTACCGGGTTTAGCGGCCTCCTGCGCATGATCACGGTGGTAGTGGGTTGATTTCTCAGGATAATATGATCCTTTTGTCGTTACTCTGGTCCACAGCAAGATGAGGTGTACTCTGGGATACGTTCTCCAGAGACACTTTCCGCCAGACTTTAGGCACTCATCGTAAGGGAAAGTCCGCGGCTTGACTGAGTGTTCTTCGCACCCCTGGGTGTGCACTCCCAGGAATCACACTTCCAGCCAGTTGGGCCCATCTGCGGTCAAGTACTGGATTCATCCCATAGCATCGTTTTCTTCCCACAAACGCCATCCGTGTCACACGGGTACAGCCACGCCGCATCCAAGTCATCCACCAATCACAGTCCAATACACTCTCCAAGTCACAGAGGTGACGGCACGTCGTCGGCAATTTTCTGAAAACCGCCTCGTGTCAGCAACCATGGCTGCGGGTTGGAGGAGCTGACGAATGATGTGGTTAACAACCATCACAGCAGACGTGTAACATTCATCTAGCTTATCGATGAATATAAGCCCAGCCGCAATAGATGTATTACTACGAACATGTTCCAGCATCTTTGCCAAAATATCTACACGCATATTGCCTTTCTTTTTATCTAGATGATGCTGTTTTCGTTTCTTACCACCGATTGACCTGTTGATGGTTGTGGAATTGTCATATAACGGAGTGTAGCTCTTTGATCTTGTCCGCTACCAGTAAGTTGCTCTCGGGGTCTATATAGTCATTATAGTTGCTGACGTTAGCAATAGTGCGACAAACGAATGTTATTAGTAAATAGTGTGAGGGTACTGATGTTTTGACAGCATAACATAATCGAATTCCATTTAAATCGAGCATAAACTCCTGGTCTATCAATTTCATAACAATGCTGACCGGATTTAAGCCATTCTTGTACGATTGGTTATTGCTCTTACGTAGAGCATCTACAATATCACACAGAAGCTGTTTGGGTGCATCTGAAATTATCATGAACGAATAGGATCCACCGCAATGGCATTGTGGTCACGTACTTTTTTACGCACTAACCCCAAAACCGAATCATCAGATCTTACAAAGAAAGGTTGAATACGTTTCGCAACATCCAATAACCAGTTTAGCTTTGTGGTTTGGATATCCATTTATTATACTATTGAGAACGATAATCAAATGAAAGAGAAAGATAAAATTAAAAGTTTAGCAACTGCCAGATCTCGTTTTATGTCTGTTCAAACTCTAATCATTTTCAAATTATACTTCTTCGAGACAACGCAATACAGCTCACGCCCAAACTACAAAAACGACGACGGTT
Source organism: Phytophthora palmivora (assembly GCA_008079305.1). NCBI lineage: Eukaryota > Oomycota > Peronosporomycetes > Peronosporales > Peronosporaceae > Phytophthora > Phytophthora palmivora. The sequence continues at coordinate 25,904 of VOQZ01001596.1, read as the reverse complement.
CCATCAAATTTGAATGCATTGTTTATCAGGTATATTTTCTTTGCAGAAGCAGAGAACAGCACTGGTGTGTACGTTATTCGCATCAAGTGGATTATCAAGCATCCGGTACTAATTCGAGTCTCGCTTCGAGAGCATGATACGTTTGTTTTCGATGAAAATCCGTTGGAAAAATGCAACTGGCTCCAGAACAAGGATTATCGCTGGACCCACGACTCAGTGCTTGTACACGGCAATAGCAACTTAGAGCTAAACATCGCCGCCACGTACGCTACTGATAACAGTATCCTGATCAAAAACGTAACACTTGTCATGTCACCAATCATTGGGGTCATCATCCTTGTCGCTCTGTTATTCATTTATGGCAAGATTTACAACATGATCAAATGATACAAACTCAAGCAAACCGAACTCCGCGGACCACGTAATGCGACGAAGCAACAAGAATGCAATTACGCGAGCACGTTGTGCATGGAAGTAGTCTAGTCAAAACAGCCAATCTAATAGAGCACTAAAAAGGCAAGTTGATATTTGCTTTTGTTCTAATCATTCAGGATCGCATAAAGACGTCCTGCGATGCGATTCACGTCTTCTCGGGTCGAACCATTTTCGGGAATTCCATCGCTGAATCGTTCGATTCCATCATCTGTGCGCTTGAGAAAGCGCCATTCCACATAGTTTGTGACCACTCCATAAACGTGTTCTTCATTGTTGATTTCTGCAGCGACTTCCATACCAAGAACGCTTTGTGCCGACCCTTTCTTGAAATTCCAGTCTTTTGCTTCCACAATACATACTGTCTTTTTACCACGACTGATCAAGAAATCCACTACGCCATTCGCTTTGACAAATGATCCAGCGAGCTTGGATTGAATCGATAGACGCACTCGCTCAGAATCCTTGCCAGCTTTTTTGAACATGTGAACAACATGCTCGAAGATAGCGCTCATGAACTGTACACGCGTCGCTTCATTTGTAGTTGGATTGTTGTATGCCCACGACTTCACTTCAAGAGTCTTCATCAATTCGTCCATAGAGTTATCGTCGATGCCATTTGTTTCCGTCATCAGTCTGTGAAACGGACCATGGGTTACTTCTCCATCGTCGATACGAAATCGCTTCGGCAGTGACTCATACTCCACTGCCGAGAATGCCGTGTTGCCATCCTTCCCTTGCTTCGACGCGATTGCGTTGTTCAGTATCGTCCAGTCGCGTTTACGCTTGGCTGGAATATTTGCGATGCGCTCGGCTTCTTGAAATGCCACATCAGCTTTCTGCTGTTCCTCTTCGATCTTGCGTTGCATCTCATGAACGACACGTTGCTTTTGAATTGTTGCTAATATGAGCTTATTTTTTTATCTTCTGGCATCTTCACAAGTACATGGATCACATCTTCGCCCAAGTCATTGTGGAAAACCTTCTGCAAGCGGTTGGTAGGCAGAAGAGGCTTGGCAAGTAAATCTCTTGCCAGTGTCGGGTCCTCCAATACAGTCTCGACTTTATCTGCATCTATCCATTCATCGTTGAGACGCGCAGGGAACAGTTTTGTTAAGCTATCTAGTAGCCGTCAGTTTTTGGAGTGAGGAGGACACGCGTCCTCCTCGCCATTAACATCCCTCGGCAATTTATATGCTACTTATTAAGTGCCCTTATAAAGTAAGATGTGTGAAGCTTTTCTATTGGCTCCATAGTTGACCAATCAAGATTAGTTCTTAACACTCCCACTAAAAGTTCAAGCACATCTTTGCTATCCCTTCTGTGGTCGCATATGACTTGCCTTATCCTAAATCAAGTTGCGACCTTTCCTTAAATACCATGCGATCCTGCATTTCGCAGGATTACATTTCAACAACTATTGGCTCTTAACAGTATGCACATCCTTTCTTATCCTATCATTTATCGCATATGAATGTCCTTTTCTAAATCAAGTTGTGACCTTTAAAAAAACATGCGACTCTTCGTGTCACGACCTTTCGCAGATTAGGCAATCCAAAATTGGCGGTTCCAAAAAATTTTGCGTCATTTGCAAATTTAGTGACACCACTATTCCCATGACCTATTCCCTAATTTGTAATACCACAAAATTTGTGTCCCATCAAATACTTTATTCCTTATGGTTTCTTATTTTCTTATGTTTCTGTCTCTTAGTGCCCTGCTCCAAAGCACTTGCCACCAGTTCATTCACTCTCAAATTTGCTCTATTAAGTTCTGGTTCGACTAAGCGCCTCTGACCGCTTTCAAACCCTTCGGGGGGGCTACGACAAACACAGTTAAAAAGCCCAGGAGCAATCCTGTGGCACCACCATCCAGAGTCTGGGAGGCGCTAGAGCATAGTTCTCCAAGGCATGGCTGGGGCTTGCCCCTCCCTTCCCAGATGCGGTCAACGGTCGGCTCTTGCTGTGCTTGCGTCATGTTATCATGGCGTGTCGTAGTCTAATCATTAACCTTTGAACTTTACGCAATGAGGGTTAACCAATATCATAACGTTACGTCTTATTGTTCATTTAACCGCATAAGTCTTTGTCCTTGGTGCACTTCAACTTAAGAAGTATCTTTGAACTTCAAATTGAGCCAGATGGCTCTGGATATGCCACATGGCAGATCTTCAACCTTGAAAGTATCTTAGACTTCAACTTGAGTCAGATGACTTTGGATATGCCACATGGCGGATCTTTAACTTCAAAGTATCTTTTGATCCATGGCCAAGACAGTGCACGAACCCCAAACCTTATTGCGGTAAGGGGAGGCTTAGGTCCTTAACCCCCATAAGACTTCTAAGTTTTTCAAATTGAGTTTGAGGCAGTGCCTTCGTGAGGGCATCTGCTATCATATCATTTGTGTTGCAGTATGATACTACAATTCTTCCCTTATCATGAATTTCTCTAGCGTATAGCCCTTTGATATCAATATGCTTTGTTGATGTATGATTAGCTGGGTCTTTAATAATACTAATCGCTCCCTTATTATCACACCAACATACCATTGACTGGGTTTGCTTAAATCCAAGTTCCTCTAATAATACCCATAGCCACTCGCTCTCCTTGATCCCTTCGCTAGCAGCTATAAGCTCTGCTTGCGCTGCGAGGAGGCTCACAGTACTTTGCCTTGAACTTTTCCAAGTAATACACGCATCAGCCATAATACTCACATACCCAGTCACTGACTTTCGGTTTTCATTAGCATTCGCGAAGCTCGCGTCTGTGTATAGTTCATATATTACTTCCTTACTTTTTCCGTCAAATATGAGACCATACGTCGACGTTCCTTTCAGATACTTTAGTACTCTCTGGGCTGCCTTGTAATGGCTCTTATTATAGCATGACAAGAACTTACTCAATTCTCTGACAGCATTTGCTATATCAGGGCGTGTACCACGAACAAGGTACATCAGTGACCCCACTAAACCTCTATAATCAAATGGCTGAGCTGATATTTGTTCTGGGGTTAACCTATCCTCTTTCTCAAGTACTACACTTTTTGCTTGTGATGTCGGCTCTGAGCTACACTCAGTCATTTTAAACTTTTGCAGTAAGTCCATATTATATTTATGTTGAGACATACTGAGAATCTTATTGGTCCGATCCCTCTTAATTTCCATTTTTAAGAGATAGTGGATCACCTAAGTCTTTCATAGTAAATCTTGAAGCCAATTGGTCTTTCACCTTTTGCATCAGTATCATACTGCTGGCAGCGATAGTAATATTATCCACATAAACACAAATGAGTACTATATGAGTTACTCCATTTACCTCCCACTTTTGACGGTACAAACAGTACTCCTTTTTGCACCGACAAAACCCTATGCTCATCAAGAACTTATTGAGGAGCGCGTACCATATACGCGGAGCCTGTTTGAGTCCATACAGGCTCTTCTTGAGTTTGCACACGCTAGACGCGTCACCATGCCTAAACCCATGTGGTTGTTGCATATAAATATCCTCAAATAGCGATCCATTGAGGAACGCCGTAGACACATCCATTTGATGGACATGTAGATCCCTTATTGTAGCTATCGCCAATAATAATCGTAGAGATTCATATCTCGCCACTGGTGAAAATATCTCATTTAAATCAATACCTTGTGTTTGTGTATTTCCCCTTACGACTAACCTTGCTTTGAAGCGCTCAACTGTGCCGTCTGGGTTGTATTTTACATCAAATACCCAGTGACACCCTAATATTTTGCGCCCTTTAGGTAAAGTTACAATATCTCATGTATTATTAGCTACTAAAGCTTGATATTCAATCTGTAAAGCATTCTCCCACTGTTGGGCGTGAGGCCCTTTTCTTGCTTCCTTTATTGACCTTGGAATTGATATTACTTTTGTACTAATTGTGACAGCGTTGATTGATACAACATAGTCCCTGAGGCGGGAGTCTGGCCTCCTTTTGCGACAGCTTCGTGGGATAGGAGGGACTAATAAACGCTGTCCGACATCTCCCACTGTTTCTGTGCTTCCCACTGAGGTTTCGTGCTCGGTTGCAACCCGTGGTCGCTTTTTAGGTTCAGAGACGTCTATTTCGCGGTCTCTTTTTCCTAAATCACAAATTTCCGTGATATTTTCAATATTGACGTTAATTTCCCCTGATGGAAATGACCGTGAAATTAGTCCCTCAGTGTACGTTGTCCCAAATTTTACATCACGTGCAATGAGGTACCTGTTTTCTTTAATATCTAATTGTCGATAACCTTTATAACTATCGGAAAGACCAAGTAATTTGCTCTCTATAGCTCGCTCACTAAGCTTCTGATTGGTCCGTTTGGTCTTTGGTATATGGGCGTAACATGTGCTGCCCCAGATTTACAGACCAATTCCTGTTGGCTTTGTACCAAATAGTACTTCATATGGACATTTTCCTGTGAGTCGGGCAGTTGGTATTCTATTATTTACTGCAGTCATGTATTTTAGTGCCTCCGGCCACCATTTTGCTGCCATACCTGACCCTATTAACGCACACCTCACTTTACCCATTATTGTCTGGTGTGCTCGTTCTGCGGATCCATTCTCTTCCTGAGACTCAACATTTGACTGCTGGTACACAAGTCCATTTCTTTTGCAGTAGTTATTTAAAATATTATTGACAAATTCAGTACCTCCATCTGTCCTTATATGTTTTACTGTATATGGGAGTTGTTTTCCCAGTTGCTTAATGAGGGTTTTAACAATTGTCCCAACCTCTTTGAGTGACTTCATCACAAAATACCACTTGTAAGCTGTGGCGTCATCCACCACTGCTAGGGCATACTTGTGTCCCATTGTGGTGTAAAATCCTTGCGGCTTTATTTTCCCAACGGAGTCCATATGCAACGTATGCAAAGGAGTGGTCGCCTTTTCTGCTACCATATTCCTGTATGACATCCGCCGTGATTTTCCCAGTTCACAGGTTCGACAAAAGAAGGGTACCTTTTCCATTTCTCGTCGTGATAGCTGGGGCGCATCTTTGATAACCCTACCGGCCAGGATGTTCATTAACCTGCCTTTACCGACATGACCTAGTCTTAGGTGCCACTCCTTAAGTGTTTTATGAACGTCCACCTGAGTATTACGACCGACTGACAGTACTCTCGTATTAATATCGGACTGCCTGCTAGGCAGGTAATAAACTTCATCTAATGCTACCGCAGCAAATATGAATCGGTTATTACTGTCGAGGAAGTACAAGTACTCCCCCGTTTTAGCCTGAACGTGATGATACCCTTGTGTGGCTAAATAATATGCACTGAGCAAGTTACTACCACACTCCTTATCAAAGGCAACATTTTTTATTGAGATATTACTATAGTAACATCTGGGTTTGAGAATACTAAATCTCACTGTTCCTTGTAACTTGGTTGATGAGGTGCCCCCGTTGCCGTACTCGAATGAGTGCGTCCGCCCTTCGCCAAGCTGGCTGAACCACCTTCTGTCCGAGCTTATTGCGTGCCCAGCCCCTGTGTCAACCACCCATAGATTGTCAGTCACTCTCAGTTGCTTCAACCTAGATAAATATCCAGGAAATCTTCTCCGTACCTCATCATCAATGTCCATTGAGGTCATCGGTGCCTCATTTTCGCTGCCCACACTCGCTGGAACAGCTTCCTTGTACTCAAATTCATCTGCCTCCTTGATCGCCTTTTTCCAGCTGGGAGTCGAAGGCAGCAGCTTCGGCTGGGGTCCTGTCTTCGTCCTGGTTACTCAACACCTTCTCGGTAGTCGGCTTGGCCCCCTTCTTGACCGTCATCAGCCGTTTCTTCTTTGCAAGAGGTGTAGCCCGGATGTTCGATCGGAACAGCTTACCACCAGGTCTCTTAGAATCGCGATCCTCAGCCATCACTGGGCAGTCCTTCTTCCAGTGGCCACCTTCAAAACAGTAGAAGCACCCACGCGATGGTTGCTCGGCAGACTCTTCCTTGCTTCGTTTCTTCCCCGTAAACCTTTTCGCCACGTTGATCGTCACCGGGCGCATCTTCGTGGTCAACATGCTGATTTCCTTCCTCGAGCGATCACCAAACACTCGCCGGAGACTCACTTCAACATTCTCGATCGTGAACCACTCCTCGGTCATGCTGATGGAACTTCCCCAAAACTCACTCGGAAGGATAGCCAACACTTCCATGCACAACCATGCTTCCGTAATCATGTCCTTCCCAACCAGGCCTCTCATCTTCCTGTTGATGTCGTTACGGAGCTTCTTCAACTGGGCGAATAGGGTCCCCAAATTTCTCCAGTTTGACGTGGTAAGGCGCTCCCACTGGCGGCGTAGCTCGATTACCCACCCTGCATCCCCGAGCCCATACTTCTGCTCGAGCTCCTTCCATATGTCACATGGATTCATCCTGGACACTTGATCGGACAATCCACTCAAAAAAACGTTAGGCAACGCTTGATTGAACAGGTTTAGTAGCTCTGACCGAGCCCTTGTCCAATGTTGGTGACGCCAACGCCTAGCCTTCGCCTCTTCTTGAGTGACCTCCTCACTCACCGAAATGACTGGCTTTTCGGGCGTCCCATCTAGGAAGTCCATCATGACAACCGTAGCTTCGGGTTGGTCTTTTTCCAACAACCCACGCTGGTATTTTTCATCCAGCTTCTCAATGTGGGTAATCAACTTATCCCTCCACATGGTATAGTCCTCCCATTGAACCTCTCCAGGCCCAGGACTTGGTCACTCCTAGTGTGTCCTTTTACCATGGTTACGTCCCAGTACGTATCTGAAATGTTAAGCTATCTAGTAGCCGTCAGTTTTTGGAGTGAGGAGGACACGCGTCCTCCTCGCCATTAACATCCCTCGGCAATTTATATGCTACTTATTAAGTGCCCTTATAAAGTAAGATGCGTGAAGCTTTTCTATTGGCTCCATAGTTGACCAATCAAGATTAGTTCTTAACAAGTGTTATCTTGTTGGCTTGAACGTTGGCTAGATCAGTTAACTGCCTAACGCAGATAGCATCCTTCAGGTCATCGATCGTATCGTTTGGCGCTTCCATTGACACAGAGAATGCATCGGAGTCAGCGCCTATCACCTTGCAGAACAGCTTCATCTTTTACTGGGGAAAAAGGATGTGTGGTACACATCGTTGGAAGAATCAGATTTTCCTACTCTGACATTCATGTGCACCACACATCATTTGGAGTAGAATCAGATTTCCCATACTGGATTAGAGAAAGTCTCCACCCAGGCTAAACCTGGACATTTTCAGTGACCCTTGGAACACTGAATGAGGGACAACGATGATTTCTCAGTCTGCAACTATCTATTTACTGAAACTCATTCGGTGAAAAGCAAGAGCCTGACATAAAGTGTCAGCTATGTCGTCTTGATTTTTGTTGGCTATTCCATCAATCATATGCAGTTGATCTATAGCGGTCAAAAGGTAAAGCGTATTATACCTGGTGTGCCGTTTGTTTGCTATATAGTTTGACGACGCTGTTCCTAAAAACGGTGACAAAGATAGTAGCGGATGGAGCGCGATGGTATTCTTCCGAGATGGCTACATTACCTCAATTGGATATGAATCAGCATAATGATACAAAATCATATTGAACATTGCATTAGCTCCATGATTTGAATTCATTTGATATTCGATCAGTTCCTTGATTTCATCAGCGGCTATTAGTTCTTTACAATCCATGTCAACCATAGTTATAGCTTTTTTTAGCTCGATTGCTTTTTCAGTAAAAGATGTATCGTTTGTTTTGATCCCATGATTGACGTCGATTATGCGCATCTAACAATTGAGTTCAGATTGTTGTTCATAGTAACGACGCTCTCTATTTTATATGAATCAATATTCTGAAATGATTTCATGCGATATACTCCAACCGCTAATGAGCGGATTGCAATATCAATTGACATGTATGTTATCATTTTTCCTATATTGATTATGTAACATCTGATCACTGCTTGATTGACTTTGCTTCGGCTACCATATCCGCATTAATCTGCCATAAAGCGTTGCGATAAGCGCTTATATCAATATGACCCCCATAGTAGGTGACATCGTAAATATATGGGGCTACCTTGAATTCGGTAATGCGTTTATTATAGAACTGCGTGAACAGCATTTTCAACATTGCTCATTTGTCAAAGTATGTCTTGTCTTTTATGAATTCTGCACCAGTCTTTAAAAATGTAAATGAACATGCAAATCCACAAACAAGCCGATTGTATCATATTCGCAGACTATGTGTTCAATGTTTTTTGGGTTGCAGCTGAGCACACAAATTTCCTCATCACTTTCAAGGCTTCAATTAGTAGCATTCTCTGTCCTCCCAGCCCAAAGCATTGTCTCTAGTTACGCCGACAGTTTTTACCGCAAGGAATAGTTTTCGAGCAGCGCTACGCTTGGCGTGTCATTAAGTGGAAGTCTATGTGACACGCCTTCATGTCCGCTTAAGTACGCCAGAAGTTCCCCTAACATTCTTCCTCATTCCAGAGTTTGACGTCTCAAGAAAAGATGGTGGAGGTTACGCTTGTTTGTTGTATAGTTGGAGACGGCAGCGTGTTTACCGTTGTCATTGACTCGAACAAGTTGGTGGGCATCTTGAAGAAGGAGATCAAGAAGGAAAAGACGAACAGGTTGAAGGATGTTGATGCTGATGACCTGCAGCTCTTCCTGGCCAAACAGGGTAGCCAGTGGCTGGGGTCCCGCACTGAAGATGGGAAGGCCGTGAAGCAGGGAAGGAAGACGGGTCTTATTCAAGATCTGCTGCATGAAGATAATGAACTACAGGGGGAAGATATACTGGAAGACACGTTGGAGGATATGCCAAGTCCTGGTGGTAGACAAATTCACGTGCTGGTGGTGGTTCCACCGTTAGCTGGCGTTTTGCCATTTGCGCAGCAAGTTGATATCGTTTGGAAGGAACCGAAGTCGTTGGTCGCAACGACTGGTGCGGAATGGGATTTCCAGAATTCATTGGATCTCGGCAACCTAGCATCTACTATCGGTCGTCATTATCAAGCTTGGAGAGATGGAAAGACGGACAAGCGAAGTCATCCGCTATTCGTGTGCTTAGATGGCCCCGGAACTGGAAAGTCGAGATTGCTTGACGAATTTCCAGATGTCTTGCAACAGCAAATTTTTCGTGATGAGGCACAAGGAGATCCAGCGATGAGGCAGCTCTTGCGTCAGGCCTACACTTTCAAGATTACTTTTGAGAATGGAACAACCGAAAATTATGGCATTTCTGATCCCAGCAAGATGATCGGAACGAGGATGCTACATCAACTACAGGATTCTGTCGATTGGATAACATTCAGAGGGAACCCAGACAATCAGGTGTTCCCTGGAGAAGTTTTGACGAAGTTGTCAGCAATCACTGGTACTGATTCGAGCCAAATGTGCGTGATTCTCTGTGTCGATAGCTTGCAAAAGCTTCAGCACGAACCAGGAAGCAAGCATTCAGAGTTTTATACGGCGTTTGCGTCGCTCTGTAATCTCGTCAATGCCTCCAAGTGCTGGGTGATTGCGATCTGCGCGGCGACTATTTACCAGCCAGTGGATGAATTTCTGGCCGATTCGCCACAATGGAGAGAGATGCTGCAGACGACATCGTTGAAGCGCCCGACGATCAATGGAAGGGATGTATTCGATACATTCAACAATGACCATGGAGCTTTGATGCAGCTATTAGTGGATGACATGGGCGGGCATGGCAGAGCACTGGAAGAATTATTCAACGTGATGCGGCAAAACCAGGGGAAATCTTTTGAATTCATTCCGGTGATTCACAATGTACTGGCTGCCATTCGACAAGCATACCCTGCGATAGTTGCCCAGATGCACAGTATGAAACAAGCATTTCTTGCGGTGATTTCTCGTCGGAAAGTTGATGGAAACTCGCGCTTTGGAAGTCTAACGCTTGATCAAGTCATCTCGTGCGGGTTGATTCGACTAAATGGAACCCACCTCCAATGCCCGTTCGTACTCTATATGCTGCTGGAAACTCATGATATTCCGTGGAACAAACATGCTACTTACGCACCAGCGGAGCGATTAGAAGATTTGAAGCCTTGGCAGCTTTGGGAGCAGTTTAACTGCAAGTTCCGAGCGTTGAAATCAGAAGCTTTCTCTCGGGAGGAACCTGTATTATGGACGGATATACATTATGGAGCACGGTTTGGCGATGGATGCAATCGGCAAGTTATTGAGCGGCAATTGACGTATGCGCTTGCGACAAAGCGGATGCCAACTAGGACCAAAGGTTTCAAGAAAGGAAGGTGCTCGTGCGGTAATGATTCTGGTAAGTGCTTTCTGTATCAGCCTGCAGACGGGTCTCCGTCAGGAGATGCCTTTCTGTGTCTGGAAGATGCGACGAAGGGCTTCTTTCACGAGGTTCATCAGTGTAAATGCGTCAATGAGAAGCTATCACTGGACATTTTCGATCAAGAGAGGTCTAAAGCTGCAGGCCCTGACGATCTATTCATCATGTATTGCACGAGCGAAGTGACAGCAGATCTATGTGTGCTACCAAATTCCGCGTTAGTCGATGCCACCTGCTGGGAAGCGTACTATGGCCCTTTTGCTGCTCGTGCTTTCTTCATCAAGTCTGTTCCTTTACCGTGCATCAACACGAGCTCCCAGGCCCAACTGGAATTCGTGGAGGGTGTGGGCCCACGCTACAGTACCCGAATAGCAAAAAAGCGTCCATTCACGAGCTTGGAAGATGCTCTTGTCAAGACAAAAATTCCAGCCAAGGTTCTCAAGCGATTCAATTTCAACATGGACCCGCGTTAGCAAATCATCCAACCGCCACGGACTGTGTGCGACATGTTCTTTTCCTTCTAAATGTTGTGGTCGATCAAGAGAAGCAGAATCAGAATGCGTGGTATTGAATACAAGATATCTTCCAAAAGTCATTTTCCGTTTCCAATCTGTTGTCTCTCCTTCCCAATTGATTGATATTCTGATTAAGCCAAACGTGAGTGCGAACCCATTCACGTCGGTTTGTCCTACTTGAGCTCGAATTCGCGAAGTCTCTTCATCAACAGTCGATTCTGCTTCCTTTTGTTCAATCCACAGTGTCAGGTGATGCATTGTCAACACAGAATAAAATAAAAATTGCGAATTTTTGTCTTAATTAGCCTGCATTATCTGAAATTGGAATCTCTATTACTGTAGCGTACTTGGAGAATGAGGGTCACACATGCAACAACTGATCGGTAAGACGTTCTGCTTCAACACAAAAAAATAGTGTATGTAAATGCGAATATCGCGAAGTCCTGCTCGCTTTCGTTCGAGAACATGAATGTGTTGGACACGTTCAAGTTTTTCTTTATCAATGATGAGCATTTATTCTTGATATATTCAATTTTTTATATCCAATTGAAGTATTGTCCATCGTTTTCAATAATGCACTTTACGCATTTATTCTTATGATTTCCCCACCGCACGATATAGTTATCGATAACTTTATCGTTTCCATCTTGGAATTTACCTTGTAAAAACATTTGATATCAGAGTCTTCGGAATCTTTGTAACGGGGTTACATGAAGGGGTACCCTAGAAAGGGTACCGCCTTTAGAAGTAGATATACTTCTGTGGGTATTTGTTTTAATACTTTGTTGTGAGTGGTGTGGACCACACTACTGCCACGTAGGTCTAGGTGGCTGAGGGCCAACCAATCGTATTTGACCTACCTTTTATATGCATAATTAGGATAAAGTATAGTTAATTAGGAGTTTGTATTACAGGCCAAATGAATCTAATTAACTATAAATAAATCAGTCTAAATTCTACTCTAAACTGGCTATTTAGTCCCCTCAGACCAGGGACTAGTGAACTGCCGTTCACTTCGAGTTTGTATACTCTTAATAGCACGCTTCCTCAAGCAAGGTGTTCGTGTAACCCCGTCACACTTGGTAGCACTTGTAGTCAATCCACGCCGACGCGGGTAGATTGGCTACCTGAATCCTCAGTGGCTCCTACAAGGTAAGCCAGGATGGATAGAGGGGAATTCCCTCATTTGACCGACTCTCAGTTTGAGTCGGTCCGGAAGATGGTGGGCATCTTTGGAGGAGATGTCCTCCGAAGCTTGGCGGCTGCTACGCCGGCCGAGCAGGTCGAACGCATCAAGGCGTTCGACACGTACGAGAGAGGGCTTATCGCCCACGTACAGGGGCTGCAGACCCCCGTGGCTGAGATGAAGCCAGCCTAACCTAAGCCGTTGAGGCTTAAGGTTAACCCTTATGAGGGAAAGGAGGGAGAGAACCTCCACTTCTGGGTCCGAGAGGTCGAGCTCGCGATGGACGCGGCTCTAATCTCGACCGAGCGACTTCGGGTCGCTTTCACCCTGTCCAACCTGGGAGGTCGGGCGAAGACCTGGGCGTACACACGCGAAGCAACAACGCCGGGTTGTTTCACAACCTGGGCTCAACTGTGTCAACAGCTTAGAGCCGCCTTCCTTCCGGCGAACTACGAGTATCGCCAGCGCTCACGTTTCCTTGCCTGTAAACAAGGGAAGCGTGAGCTGCATGAGTAAATCCAGGAGATGCGAGTATTCGCTGCATCTCTGGTGGGGAACCCCCTACCTGAACACATCAAGGTGACAGTGTTCATGGATGGCCTGAAGGTGGGCCCATCCCGCACACAGTTGTTCCGCGTGCAAGCGAACGCTATGGAGGAGGCGATCCAGATCGCCCTCCAAGAGGGGTACAGCCATCGACAGGCTCGTACTCCTACATCGGTGTGGCAAGGCCACAATGCGTCGACAAGCGCAGTGCAAGGAGCTCCAGTAGCTGGAGCTAGCACCGGGCCGGTACCCATGAAACTGGTGTGATGATGTGCCTCTGAATTTTCTAGGCACACCCGCAGCTGCCCAGCCGGGACAACCCGCACACTGATTCGGACAAGAGATGATGGTTTTCGAGATGGGTATTGAATGGGACTCCTGGGCGACTTGATGGTTTGGACTTTGGGGATGCAGATGTTCGGTTACGGAGAGGCTCACAGGTTGGAAGCGTACGCCCTGAATGGGTACCATATTCAGGAAGCATTACCGACGCTCAGTCCGACCGCCGACTCCTTGACGGCAGGTATCCACGAGAAGGAAGCAAGTGCCCTCGGAGAATGTATCCCGAGGTGCAGCCTACCTTGACGGAACCGAACATTACCCAAGAACACCCTGAAACTCCAAGGTTTCCACAATTACGACCCTACCTATACATGTAAACCCCAAGACTGTCTCCCTCATCCTGAAAGTTCGATCGCCTACCGGATATGAAGTCTCCATCCGAAGATATGCCGTGTATCCCGAATGTACATTCCGAATGACAATACATCCTGAATGGCCAAGTGACTGTCGAAGAATAAGATCGAAGCCCAAGTTGCTGAAGATAAGTTCAGTCCGGAAGTCAGTTTACTGACATTCAAGCAGAGTCAAGACAGTACGACCCAAGAGTATCGCAATCAGATGATTACACCGTGTAAGAACAAGACCAGTGCTGCCGATCTCAGAAGAGCCGAGACATCTTTGATGAGTGTATGCAGATCCAAGTTCGACGTGACATTCCAAGTATAATGAGACCAAGTCTACCCGAGTGTGACCTCACGAAGTAAAGGAAGACCGCCAAAGAAGTACCAAGACTACCAAGATTGAAGAAGAATTAAGAATGCCAAAGAGGTAGAAGATAATTTTAAACAGAGTTTGTTTTGCGTTGAGAAGCACAAGTGTCTTCGAGTTCGCTTCATATTGGGAAGCCTAAGTATCTTCGTCGCACAGGCAACCTAGGGAGGTCGCCGTACTTTTTAACACATCTCGTCAAGGAAGGACTACCTGGAGGACCGCTCACATTAGGAGGGCCCCAGAGTGAGGACGACCAAGGCCGCGCTAACTACGCGAAAGCTCTCAACACGTTCAAGTCGAATTAACTTGGGGACCAGTGGGCTTGAACACTCGGAGTGATCCAGTTATTTTATTTGCTAAGTTGCTAGCGGACACTCCGAGTGCCCCTTGCATTTCATATTCATTTCCCTGCGATCTTAGGAGGTTTGGTAGTGATCACCCCTAGGATTTGACTGTTGATTACTGTGTGTTTAGGAAAGACATTCTATTGTTTCCCTCGAGCATTTCGAGGGTGGTGCGCGTAGGGCATCCCGAAATTTACCTGTATTCGGGCGTGCTAACTAACTGACAGGCTGCATATTGTACATTCAAACTCTGTTTTATTTTAGGTTATCTTTTGGGAAGAAGGTCTTTACTCGTGACTTCTCAACCCACATTCAGGACCCCCAGGATACGTATAATCTGGAAGTTCTTACATTTTCTGTGTGTCTATCTTAGGAATACAAAATACCCGGTGAAACCCGGTCCGCCGAATTAATCGACCCTATAGGGATTGCACAAGGTCACACGCCAACCTGGATCGAGTCTAGTACTTGATCCAGGACCTGTACTACCCGAAAAGTCGGTTCTTTTCTAAGGACCACCCCTACTCTTCGGGCGCGCTATACTTTGGGCGGTCAAGTGTTCACCCACTTCGCCACAACTGGTGCGCGTGCCCGGATTTGGTTGCCGTGGATTTCACCGATATTCTGTATTAAGTTAGATCTAGAGGGTGCTGAGAGCTACTAACCTTACTAATCTTGGGGTTATGAGTGAAGTTGAGAGCACACGTGAAGAAGGTGGACGCGGTCGAGGGCGCGGAGGAGCGCCAAGACAGTCGCGTCGAACTCGTGGGATGCAACCCGAAGCGCAGAAGCCTCTCGACATTGTCGAGCAGGAAGCTCGCGCTCGGAACGCTGCGAAGCGTCGAGCAGCTCGCGAGGAGAAGAAGGCAGCGGAGCCGATGGACGCTCAAGAGCAGCCGGATTCGGAGGACACAATTCAGGGGGCGCACCATGTTCCCCTGGATGAAGTCACCGAAGATGGCCAGAAGGAGAGCGCGCCGGTTGGCTCTGGCGGAGACTCCAGCTCGGATTCGAGCGTGGAGGTTGTGGGTGTGTCCGTCCCGGATGCACCCGTTCAGGCGTCTGTGGGAGGCGCCGCCGTGGTTGAGTGCCCGGCTGAGGAGGTTTTGGTGAAGCCCCAGCCGGATGAAGATGTGATCAACGTGGACGACGACGCGGAAGAGAAGATGGTTCCCGAGGAGACGCCCACGATCAAGTTGGAAGGCCCGTTGTCGACGGTCAAGGAAGAAGTGGTGCTTGAGGACTCGCAAGAAACCTCGCACCTGAAACCGGAGACGTCGCTACCGTCTGACCTGCAAGCGTTGAAGCCAAGCTTCACAAGTACACCCGAAGCCCAGTCGCCAAGTAGATCCCGAATGGAGATCGACTTGACTGTGAATGAAGATCCAGTGGAACGCGAAGCGCCTTTCAGCGTGGACCAGGGGAAGACGTATGTGGCCGACCAAGTTCGTCGTTGGGAGCAAGTTACTCTGGAATTCGTGATGTCTCCGACGATCGAGTACACGTGGCCGCACCCGAATCCAGACTTCAAGTCGTGGTACGCGGCAGTGGTGAGGACGTCCGAGTACGTCGCGACCCGAATGTCGATGGCCAGCCGGTCGGAAGCGTGGATTTCCGAATGGAGCCTCGTGAGACTGGCTCCAAGTGCTGTCGTCGACTTCACTTCGGTTGAGGTGTACCTGAAGGACTTGTCCCCGAGGGAGTGCGTTGCGGTGCTCCAGACGATGTTCTTTGACGTCGGATTTAGGTTTCGCAACCTGATCCCGGAGTGGTTTCGAGCTCATGCGTCTCAAGTAGACCAGAGTTTAGTCCGAGCGATAGCTGAAGACCTTCAGCATCTGCTAACGATGGAGCTCTTGGAATGGCGCGAAGTCACCTCGGGTGTGCCGTCGCGAATGCTGTCACCTCTGGATGTGCGAGCTTTGACTGACACTGTGGAAGACATGAAGCCGGAAGACGCAGAAGGTGATTCATTGATGTCGAGTTATGAAGCCGGACTACTTGGAAGCGAGTGCGTCGAGCGGCTGAAGAAGGCGGGAGTCCGAGTGACTCGCAGTCCTGCGAGTTCGTCGCTTGGTGAGCCCGAGCTGAAGCGGCCTCAACACCTGCCGCCACGTCCAGCCTCGATTCCGTCGATGAGTTCTCTCATGTCGTACGGGACGTCTGCCCAGGACAGCCGAAGCACTGCGATCCCGAGTGAAGCGTCTGGAACTCGAAGCGCATCGCCGATGCCGAGTTCTGGATACGGATCAACGTTGTTTGGACCGACCGCCTCTGGATCCGAAGAGTCCAACCTCAGCGGACCCGTTGAGTCGCAGTCGTCCGGGAAGATGTCGTCTTCCTCATCACTCTGGTCTATGGGAGGAGCAGCGTCGGCTCACATGCCGTACTCTTTAGTTGCCCCACCCGGAATGGTTTTCGCTGCTCAAGGCAGCACTGCGCAAGTCGACGGGAACGTGAGTGTCCAAGTAACGGAGGCTGTCCTCCCGAGGTCACCAGCGATAGTGGGCCATGACGATGTCGTTATGTCGGAGTCGGGTCGCACTAGCGTTCGGAGGGATCATCGGTCGAGGACATCCCGAAGTCACACACGCTCCCGGAAGCCGAGTCCCAGTGAGTCGTCAAGCGATTCAGACTCGAGCGCAGAAGAACGGAAGCGACGGAGTTCCAAGCGATCCACTCGATCATCTAAGCGCTCGTCGAAGTCGAGGAGGTCACCAAGTCGATCGATCAAGTCGGAACGGACGAGTCGCTCAGGAAGGACGAGTCGATCTCGCATGTCTGGAGCTTCCCAAGTCGCGTTGAACACGATGCGCACGACACAAGACTTGCTGTCCCGAATGGAGTCTAACCAGGCTCACCTAGGGCAACAGGTCCAGCAAGCCTTCCATGCGATCCAGGCGCTAGCTGTGCGTGGAAGTCCACCGGAAGGACGGAGTTCGCAGAGTGTTCCCAACTGTCCAAGCCAAAGCAACCTGCCACCGAGGCCGCCTGCTTCTGTTCCAGCCGCCCGGACACCTGCGTCACCACGAACGGTTGATGCAGCGCGCGCTGAAGGCGCACATACTGCGTTGGAGTCCGCGCGAGTCGAGTTCGAAGAGCGCTGGCAGCAACGCGAAGCAAAGGCCGAAGCGGAGAAGGTTGCCTGGGTGGCCGACGTGCAGAAGACCCTGAGTGCACAATTGGAAGCCTTCCAGCAGAAGATTCACTCTCTGGAGGAGGCGCGCAACAGGGATCAGGAGACTATCCGAGATCTGCAGAACGTGCAAGGAATGCGCTCGCGCAACACTCCCGCAACACATCCTCAAGCTCAAGATACTCGTGCAACATATGGATCTGATTCGGCAACTCAAGTCAAGTCTGAACCCACGCGTGTGACTATGTACCCACTCCCGGGTAACGCAATCAAGGGACACGCAAGTGAAAGACGGGACATCAAGTGCGACAGCGACCTTCCAACAGAACAGCTCCAGTCGACTCTTCAGAGTCTGACTGGAACAAAGTATGCAAAGGAAGACGAAGCAGCCAAGTCCGAGCAGACGCCCGGGACAAAGTCGTCGAGTGTATCCCGACCGAAGTCTCAGGTGCGAGAGACTAAACCTGTTGCCCCAGAGAAGACGGACGCCAAGAAGCCCGCCAAGAAGGACTCAGACAGGAAGCATTCACGTCAAGATGGAGATCCTTCAGGGGCTAGTTCTGGCGGAGAGTCAAGCGACGAAGGCTACAGCTCAAGCGACTCTAGCTCGTCGGACGAGGTGCCCGCCTACACGACAACTGCTGCGATGACCCAAGGAGGCTCAGTAGTGACGCTGAGGACGTTTACCAATACGCTAGAAGATTTCGATGAGAAGCTGTCGTTGTCTGCGCGCCGCCGCTGGTGGGAGCGATTCCTAAACGTGACTGTGCAAGGAGGCTGGACGGATCAGATGAAGGTCTACGAGCTCAAGACAAAGATGTCGCCCGCAGTCCGAAACTGGTACGGACAGCTCTCAAAACATGTACGTTCGGAATGGAGTCGATTGTCCAAGGAGTTCAAGCGTGAATACTGCAAGTCAAGGGTGTCAGAGTCTGAGAAGTACTACACAATGAAGCAGTTCAAGGACGAGACCGCATTGGCTTTCCTGTATCGCCTGAATTTGGCGGCTGAACGCGCGGACGTGCGTTTCCGGAAGTCTGAGCGCCGACGTGAACAACATATCAAGCGATTCATCAAGAACCTCACGGATGTGACGCTCAAGACAACTCTGCAGAGTCAGCGTTTCAGAAAGGTCTCTGACCTGGAGTATGTTCTGAAGCAGCAAGAGGAAGTGAACCCGAGTGGAGTGCATTCTAGTCGAGGGGCGCAGCCCCGTGATTTCAGAGCAGACAACGTTGCTCGGAATGGGCCAAGGATGAATCGCCCGAATCGGGCCTACGTAGCCCAGGACGACGAAACCCAAGGCTCCGACACTCAAGTGACGTTCGAAGACGACGAAAGGGCAGACTTAGCTGCGCTGAGTACGTGCGTTCAGGACGTCCTGCGAGATGGCAACCCGGATGGCAGATTGTTAACCCGGGAAGACCTTATTCACGAGGTCTATCGTGTGATGAACAGTGTGGGGTGGAAGCCCAGAGATCCAGCAGCTGGACCAAGACCACCACCACCAAGACAACCTCAGCAGCCAAGTTTTCGGCCGAACAACCCAGACCGCATGGAGTTTTGTGAGAATTGTAAGAAGTGGGGACATCGACCGGAGAATTGCTGGGCTGTTATGGTTTGTGACCGTTGTCAGAGGCATGGACATCCGACACAAAGGTGTGAGACGAAAGCATGCCTGAAATGTGACCAAATTCACGATGGAAGATGCGAGGACTGGAGAGCTTTCCAAGAGATCAAGAAATTGCTACAGCAAGGAGGCCTAGCTGACCTTCCAAGCCAGATTCGGGAGGACATCCTGAATGGCAAGGGCGATTCTGAGGGAGCGCAGTTAAACTACTAAGCCCGCCGAATGGGGATTCGGTACGCGTCGGGCTGAGAAGACCCTCAGAGTTGTGTGTGTTAGCTTATGTTGGCCCCGAATTGCGGAACCAGAACCAAGATAATCTACAATGTATGACCTCCCTGATTGACCATGAACCTGTGCCTTTGGAGTGTACTCGTACTTGGTATTCGAGGCCTCCACTCCCGGCCGAACCTGAAGGACCAGCTCAATTCAAGCTGAATTTCGGGGAACGATACGGATGGTGGGCACATCATGATGAAAAGGAGGACAAGCAGCAGGTTGCTACGGTTCACGGTGCGGTGAACGATTTCAGGACGCAAATACTGTTGGATACCGGAGCAACTGTGAGTATGATCAGTTTGGATCTTGCGCGTAGACTCAAGCTCAAGTTAGACTCACAGAAGCGAATCAAGGTGTCCGGCCTAGGAGGCGTCCCGACTTACATCACTGCAAGTACGCAGATCAAGGTCACCTTGGGAAGACGTGTCGTCTACATCCTGGATGTGTGGGTAACCAACATCGGAGAAGGCGTTGACGTGCTTTTGGGAATGGACTTCATGTACAGTGCTGGAGTACGGTTATGCATCCGCGAAGGAACGGTAGCACTCCCCGATGAGGAATCCGTTTTGATGTATGGCTATATGGTTCGGAGACACCGTGAACGGAACATCCCGATAACCCCGTTGCAGGACGTGCATCTACGCCCTGGAGAACACGTGAATGTGAAGATCCGGTATGGTGAATGTCAGCCACTCCGAGATGTGGTATGGGCTAGCAGGGGTGATCAGTGGGTAACTCAAGTTCTGTATGGCGCTAAGTCGTGGACAGTAGCCGTAAAAGTGGTGAATATTTCCGACAAGGATCTCTGGATAGATTCGTCTACACCCGTTGCTCGAATAGTGGAGTATGGTTGTTTTCCAAGAGCAGGACGCTTTGCGCGACCTGGAGTCCGAAGGTATCAGGAATGGCAACATCTCATTTACGAGAATACTCTGTCTACGCAAGCTAGGATGCGGAAGGAACGTTATGAGCAGGCCCTTCGAGACACTGCTCCGCCTTCGGTCCCGAAGCGTCCCTATCAGTGGCCTGCGAAGATGATGATGAGACCTCAGGCCAAGGACGATGAAGTTCGAGTAGTCCGACTGCATAAGCGGCCGATGACCGTAATTTCGGAATGTGCAGATGGAAGTGAACCTGAGTGTGTGTCGCAAAAGGGCGAGGAGCCGGTGGTATCTACAATGGATCATTCGAGTATTCCTTTGGAGCGACTGGAAGAGGATTACATCCGGTGTATGCGAGTGAACGCTGAAGAGCTCGAACAGGAGCCCGCAGTTTATATCCACGAAGGAAGTGATATGATGTCGCAGTTGAAAGATCAGTTGGCGATGTTACCCGAGTTGCAAGATCTCAGTCCAAGATGTGATATCTCGAAGGCTGATGTTGGTGAACCTGGAGTAACTACTGAAGTTCAGGAGCGTCAACTCAAGGAGATCTTGAAACGTCATCGCAGTATCTTCCTAGGGGATGGTAACGCGGCTCCTGCTCCAGCTCGAGGTGTGGTTTGCGACTTGGATGTCGGGGATGCGAAGCCCGTGGCCCAGCGTCCCAGAGCAGTTGCACCCCAAGTTGCTATCAAGGTGTATGAGCTACTAAAGAAGCTCCTGGAGACCAAGTTGATTGAACACTCGGAGTCTCCTTGGGCTTCTCCGATCGTGATCGTCCTGAAGAAGAACGGGGTTGACATTCGAATGTGCATTGACTATCGAGTGGTGAACAACTTCATTCGGCTTTCTAACTACCCCCTCCCGCTGATCGACGACCTGTTGACCGGCTTTGAAGGTGCGATGTGGTTTATGAGCCTAGATATGGCAAGTGGCTTTTGGGCAGTCCGAATGACTGAACGCGCTAAGCTGATTTCTGCGTTTGTGTGTCCATTCGGACATTTTCAATGGGTCCGAATGCCTTTCGGTTTGAAGAATGCTCCGTTGGTCTATCAACACATGATCAACAATTGTTTGTGGGGATTCGTGAGATTGCCACCTGAAGAAGAGGTGCTTGTGGATCAAGATGTTCTTGACTACTTGAAGTTGAAACCGCATAGGCCAGAAGTGTTCAAGGTGGATCGCCATCAGACGGCATTGACGGAACGGATGACTGTTTTCAGGCGCAACATTCCCACGCCATCCCAGATGGGCCCCGTGTTGGGGCGTAGCTCTTATATTGACGATATAGCTCATGGTGCTAGGACTTGGGATGAGCTGTGCGAAGACTTGGATGCTTTACTCTATCGTTTGCGATACTGGAATATTTCGGTCAGCTTGCCTAAGAGTGAATTCGGAAAACGCACCATACCTTACCTGTCACATGAAATTGGAGCAGAAGGTATTCGCGCTATCCCGAAAATTGTGAAAGGCATCCAAGATCTCCCCTTTCCGTCTACTCTGAAAGGTGTACAGTCATTCCTAGGCAGCCTCAACTATTATCACAAGTTCATTGAAGACTTTCCAGTAGTGGCTGCAGTCCTCTACGAACTGTCAGATGAGCAAGTACGAGCTGGGAGAGACTTGTCTCGAGCCAAGGAGGCGTTCGACATTCTGAAGCAGAAGATTGTGTCTACGCCACTGCTCAGGCACCCTGACCGGACCAAGCCTTCGTCATCATTCCTCATGCCAATCAGTGGGCCGCTTGTGCTGTTCTAGGGCAAGACCATGATGGTGTCATCCAACCAGTTCGGTTCACGGGGCGTGTCCTGAACGACGCGAACTCCGGTATCACATTGCCGAGAAAGAAGTATTAGCGGTGATTCGAGTTCTCCATGTATTCAAGACCCTGATCGAAGGATGTCCCCTCGTGGTTTATACCAGACACTCAGTGCTGAAGTGGGTAATCAAGTCCAAGACCGCCGATGGGCGCTTGGTTCCTTGGGGCGTTGCCTTGTCGCAGTATGACCTCGAGATCCGAAAGGCTCAACGGGATGAAGATGGACTTGCTGCCATCCTGGGTGCAGGTATCACACCGAGAGAGCACCTGGACAAGATTGCGGAATCGCTCATTCCGACCAAGGGGCGTGTCAAGGCACCCCTGTGATCAGTATCGAGATGCTTGAAGCAGACTACACTGGAATTGTCCTGAGTTTCGATGGAGCTGCGAAGACGTCGACGAGGATTGGCAGCTGTGGTTGTGTACTGTGGCAACTTCCCGAGTGGAAGGTTCTGGATGCCCGAGGTTACATCCTGGATGGCGTTACGGTGAACGATGCGGAATATTTCGGACTACTACGTGGCTTAGCTATGGCTCGTGATCGAGGAATCCAGGATCTAGTGGTCGTGGGAGATTCGAGAATCGTCATACAACAAGTCCAAGGTTTGATCAATTGCAATCAACCCAACCTTCAAAGGAGATTAGCTGAATGTGAAGTGTTGAAGAAGAGGTTCAACAGTATGCGCCTGGTTCACGTTAAAAGAGAATTCAACCAGGCTGCTGACTATTTGACCTCCAAAACACTAGCACTGGGTAAATCCTGGGTGGTTGAGGAAGATGCCGAAAGAGAACACCTGGAAGTTGTGTCGAGAATTCAAGAGCAGCTTATGAAGACGTCTGATGAAGAAATGCGTCGCATTCGAAATGCCTAAAGACAGCCGAAATGTCGTGACCATGGGAGTCTCAGGAGACGTCACCCTTTGCGGTCCTGAGTGTGAGCCCCTTCCCTCAGCTGCTCGAGTACTGGCGGCGTTTACCCGATCCAGAACTCGCACGAGGGAGGGAGAGTCCGCTTCACCCATGGGACCCCTTGAGTATCAAGCTGAACGATGGAGACGGATCAAGGTGCATCAGGAAGGAGACCAGTATCTCTCAGATATCATCGCCTTCCTGAAAGACGAGCTAGAACGTTTCTCACCAAAGCGCCTCAAGAAGATTGCGAAGGTGGCAGATTTGTTCGCTTTGGATGTTCGAGGAGTACTATACCGACTTGCACGGTCAACCCGAGGCCGACCGCGCGACGCCGAAGACGAGCTCAGGTAGTGGTCCCGGAATCACTCCGAGAAGACATGCTCCATTATGCGCATGAAGACTTTCAGGGAGGACATCAAGGGATCACCCGTACTCACGAGAGACTGCGTTCGGAATTCTACTGGCCCGGGATGTATGCTGACGTGGAACGATTTGTGAAGGAATGCGTGGATTGTGCTAGCGGCAAGGGGTCACCCCCGAATGCGGTCCTTCACCAGGCAACATTGAGCCTACACGACCTTTCGAGGCCGTCTCTATGGATTTCGTGACTCATTTACCAGAGTCAGTCCGAGGGAATACGTTTCTGTTGCTATTCCAAGACATGTTCTCCGGATATGTGATGTGCAAACCAATGGCGTCGACAACGGCTCAAGATGTCGCTGAAGCATATGAAGAATCCGTCTTTCGGAGATTCGGAGCTTCCTCGGTGATTCGGCATGATCAAGATCCTCGCTTTATGAGCGAGGTCTTTGCAAGGTTCCGAGATCTCATAGGGAGCAAGCAGAGAGCACTCTCGCATATCGACCCCAGGCGAATGGGCAGCAAGAACGTTCGGTGCAGACAGTCATTCGGAGTGTCAAGGCGTATGTTGCGGAGGCAGATCAATCAGATTGGGACGAACACGCCGAGAGGCTGATGTTCGCCCTGAACACATCATTCGATGCAACCCGCCTGGACACACCGTTCTACCTCGTACACGGATGGGATGCCCAAGGAACGGTGTCCGCTATGTGGGACCCAGACCGTCAACTCTCCCCGAGCGAACGGCTTACGAGTGGCGGCGGAAGTTCCAGAGAGACTACAGCTACGCACTTGCGTGTGCAGAGGAACTTCAGCGAAAGGCAAAACGTGCGCGTTCCGAAGAACAGACTAGGAAGTGGCGTGAGTTATCTGACCGCCTAAAAGCTGGTTTCGAGAAGGGAGATGCTGTTTGGTTGTATATTCCAAAGTGCAACCTGGATTGAGCCGGAAACTGGCACATTTGTGGCACGGACCGTTCCGGATTGAAGATGTTCGAGATGACTTCCGAGTAAAGCTGAAGGTTGAAGATCGGGATATCGAGTGAACCCTTGGGTACACATCAGCCGACTTAAGCCAAGGGCCATCTTCCCTAGAAGGCCCAAAGTTGAAGTCGAAGTTGAAGACGACGATGATTTTGATGCGGCATTACTACCTGAAGACAGTTGGGAGCCAGACAACGCGAACGACGAGTACGAAGTGGAGAGCATGGATGTGCGATGGGTGAAACGAACCCGAACGTCCAAGCGATCCCGAGAATATCTTGTCAAGTGGAAGGGCTATGCCGATCCTGAGTGGATCCCAGTGTCTCAGCTGAGTTGTGGGGCGTTACTGTACGAGTTCAACAAGGGAGCGAGGGCCAAGGCGAGGTTCCAAGCTATGCAAGCTGGGGATGATCACCCGCGGGCCTAGGCACCCTACGAACGCAATCAGAACGACCCAGATCGTCGCCGTGTGAAGTGAGAGAATTGTTTTGAAACTGTTGATGAAGTGAAGATGAATTTCGGGATGCCATGATGAGATGATACCTGAATGTGGATTTTGTTCCTGAATCTACGAAGTGTGAATTGACTATGATGATAATGATGAAAGAAAGCAAACAAGAAGTTACGTTTCGAAATGGATTAGCTGTGGTGTTAAGATGCAACATGCAGACGACTCGGGCTAGGAGCGTTGTGGCGACCT
Organism: Phytophthora palmivora; assembly: GCA_008079305.1. Classification (NCBI taxonomy): domain Eukaryota; phylum Oomycota; class Peronosporomycetes; order Peronosporales; family Peronosporaceae; genus Phytophthora; species Phytophthora palmivora. Next base: position 818 of record VOQZ01001596.1, on the reverse strand, counting down.
TGAAAATCAGTCGAAATCAGCCAACGTGACCAGGTGACGCTTGCGGTGCTCCACTGGGAGTAACTTGTCGCGAGTCGCTTGAGGAAGGTCCTTGACGCGATCCGCGTCGGACTGACACGTGTTCCATTGCACGCGGCTGGGTTCTCGCTGATCCAGAAGCTTCGCCTGTTCTTCCAGAGAGTGAGGAGTTCCAGTGATGGTCTTGTAGGATGGGTCCATAAGGATCCAGTGACAACACTTTGAGGGATAAGTCCATACTCCAGGTTCTCCAGGAGTGACTCTCTCATGCCTTTGTCAACCCACTTGTTGACCAGTCGCTTGTACGACTTCTTGACTTGGTCGCACTCGGTTTTCCGCTCCTTAGCGAGATTGCTGGAGTAGTCATCCAAGTTCTGATCTATGAAGATCCAATGACCGATCCACCAGAAAGCACGACGGTGATCCGACATGAACTCCACAATCTCATCCAGAGCGTCACGTGAAACCTTCGAGAGCTGCGTCCGAGTGTGCAAAGCGAGATACTTGGAGCGTTCCTGAAACATCTTGTCCCAGGGCTTTGTCTCCCAGAACACCATGAAGTCGGCAGGCTTCCAACGGAGTCGGTTTTGTTCAGCCTCAGCGGGCTTGGAGAGATTTGGGGCATAGTCTGGAAATCCATACGATTGCTCCAAAGCGTTCGTAGTCCTCCAGGGGCGAATTTCACCAAGATGCCGTAGTGTCTCCACGATTCACTCCGGGGCGAGGAGTCTCACTCAGTCGAGTTCCATTGGAGAAGCTCCTTGTAATCCTTCCGAGCGAGCTGTGACTGCTTACGCTCT